>PYAF01001075.1:495143-525000 GCA_007407185.1 Glycine tomentella | reverse complement strand
TAATTGCATAAAACTTTTTACACCTCTTATTCATCACCTTATTATTAAACCTACACTAATTTCTATTATACCTACACTAATTTATATTAAACCTACAATAATTTTTATTAAACCTACAATAATTTAATAACTACTGCATAACAAAATGGGTATTGAGCATCCATACCTTGACCCTGCATTGGGTCTTGCATTCCGACATAGCCCGGAGAAGGAATTGGAAAACCACGCTCGAAGTCACCGTCTACGTCCGTATCTGACGAGTCACCATCTGGAATAACACCTTCGTCCACCTCGTCCTCGGAACTATCCATAGGCCAAACTGGGTCGTGGGCCGGCACCATTTCATTCCCCATTGCTTCAGTTGCTGGTTCTAGTGGGGGCGCTATATACATTTCTTCATCATCCATTTGTTGTGTTGGTTGGGTTGGCATTAGTGGTGATTGAGACACATCTCTATCTTCCGGATTCACCGACGGCTCTCTGTTTATATCAATGGACCTATCGGGCTGGATCGTACGGTGACTGCTAGATTGTCCCCCACAGTTTAATTCTGCATACAACTCGATAAATCTTGGGTTTACTCCATCCGATATGCAAGCGTCTGTAACTAACGCAACATCGTCATCATCTACAATATCCACACCAACCCACTGCACTGGGTTGTCCGCGTTGTAATCTCAACTTCTTGTAAATCATTTTCATCAGATCGCGGTGATTACATCCTGGCGGCATACGAAACATTTTATTTTCTCCTTCAAAAACTTGACCGTTAGACCCAATGTATTTACTCCCATTATAATAAACAATGGTTATTAAACCATTTCTATTATCACTCATTCTACGTAAATTAAAAAAACTAACAACAAATGGTGTTTTGGAATGAAAATTTTTCAAGAACCACAAACTGTGAGCAAAGTAATGTGTGTTCGGTGATTTCAAGAAGGAGGTATTTATAGCCAAATTTATGTACCTAATCCGCTGGTCTGTGTACCTTATTTACTTAATTCGTTGGATCATGTACCAAATTTACCTAAACCGCTGAAGGACCCACCAAATTACCTATTTCGCTACCAACATTGGCAAATTATGTTTCCATCCAATCACATATTGCCACGTGGCAGGCCTGCCCAATAAGAGAGTGCCGTCAGCACCTATTTCGCTACAATCTCTACCAAATTATGCAGCCTATGCTCGATTGACACGTGGCAAAAAAGGGCCGCCACGTCAGACACCTATTTCGCAAAGGTGTGCTGCGAATTACGGAAAGTGGCATTTTGATAAATCTTTTCATGGGCGTGGCATATTGACAATTTATTCTCACAAGTGTGGCAGTTTGACAAAGGTCTCCTGGAAACAATATCTGGTGCTGACGTTGGCGCGAATGGTGATGGCGTGATGCCCCCAATGGGTGGTTGGCTTAAAGGTAAAATAGAGCTGAATAAAAGTATAATAAAAAAAAAGATAATAAATAATATAACTTAATTTGAAAAGAACAAATAAATAAAAACCAAATAGAAATGAATAATTTTTTTAAAGACAAAATATGATCTTAAAAAAATAAATTTTTATGAAAACATAAAAAAATATGAAAAAAAACAAAAACGTAAAACAACAAATAATTAAATAAATAAAAATAAAATAATAGTATTTATAGTCAAAGTATTCTAGAAATTCTCGTTTTCTTTCTTTCTTTTAACACCTCACGTTGATTTTTATATTTATCTCTTAAGCGTCAAGGTATACAGCAAAAGGATGTGGAATGATCCCTTTCTTTTTCATTTACGGCTTTTCACTTCTAGAAGACGATATAAAGAGAGAAAGACGAGTGAAAAAGCAAAACAGTAATGGGATCAATTTAAAGCGACAACGCGTAATGACTAATGGGGATTCAAAATTCTCTGGTCCGTGCTCATCATTCCAACTCTGACCTTCAAATATCGATATATCCACTTATTCCATTCGCAAATTAGGACCAATCATTTATCACCATCACCCTTACGTGTACTGGACTTGGTCTCACTTACAAAATACCAGTCTCAGTCTCAGTCTAACTTTGACTTAATCTCCAAATATAAATAGATGGATGCATTAACCATTATTAAATAGAAACCCATCCTTTACTTCATTCAGCATAATAAACACTGCTCTCACTGACCTTTTGCCCTGATCAACTTACACTGAAAGAAAGCTTGTTCTGCCTTCTTCCACTATATTATACCATTCCCATGCATGCTCTTCCATTATTTATATCCTTCTGCCCAGTAAGAAGCAACTTGTTTTAGAAGATAATAGAAAATGGAAACTGACGGGAGTTGGGAGCAGAACGCACTCATCAGTGAGCTAATTCAGGGGTTGGAGGTAGCAAGAAAGTTGAAGGAAGACTTGAGTTCAGCCTCTTCGGTTGACGCTAGGGACTCACACTCACTACTGCAGAGGATATTATCTTCTTATGACAACGCTTTGCTTTTTCTAAGATGTAATGAATCAATGTCCATGCAACAACCAACTAAAACATCTTCACCACAGTCACCATTATCCGTTGACGACAAAACTCCTCTGGCTCTGACTCTGAGGGAAGACGCTGAAGATCATCAAGAACTTAAACCCAATTCAAAGAAAAGGCAAGTTTTACTAAGAGACTTCTAGTAGCACGAATCAAGAAATTAACATGAGTATTTCATTAATTATATCTATTTATATTAACACTGGTAGCAATTTTGTTTCAGAAAGATGATGCCGAGATGGACGGAACATACCAGAGTGAAGATCGTGAACGGCGTTGAAGGACCCCTCGAAGATGGTTACAGCTGGAGAAAATATGGACAAAAAGATATCCTTAGTGCAAAATATCCCAGGTGCGCGAGTACGAGGGAATGTAATTTTTGTGACCTTAGAGTTAGTTTTAAAAAAAAAAATTGGTCCCTAATGACAACAACTAATTGGTGGTGAAATTAATTAACAATAGATTGTTACATGTTGCAGAAGCTATTATAGGTGCACCTTCCGCAAAACAAAGGGGTGCCTTGCCACAAAGCAAGTGCAGCGATCAGAAGAAGACCACACTATCTTTGACATAACTTACCGAGGAAGCCACACATGTAAGCGAAACGATGCCGTTCTGCCGCCAAAGTCACCAGATGATACACAAGAGAGCCTTATAACAAAGTACGCAAACGGCGCCTTGACTGTCAAAACGGATAACATAACGGCACCTTCCCCTTCGTTTGGATGCATGGCGCAAGATAACTACCACGACTTATTTTCTTCTTTGGTCTTAGAGAATGATCCATTTTTTAGCACCCTTTCCCAAACATCTTTGTTATCTGCAAACACACCTGAATCAAATTATTTTCTGTCTCCGACTTTCCTCGTACATGAATTTGATGGGGTCTGTAACAAGCCCTGCCCTGATTCTGAACTTGCCGGGATGGTTTCAGCTGATACATCAACCACCAGTTCTCCAATTTTCGACTTTAATTTCTCACTCGATGCAGTGGGAATTGATGATCCAAATTTCCCCTTCAATATATGAAAATATGGTTAGCATTTTAAGAAATTGCACTTGAGAATGAATTTCATACTATTTTGTAGAAAGTATGGTTAGCATTTGAAGATGATGTATAACACCCCAGACAGCACTAATAAATGCCCCTGTAGTTTGTTCATTCTAAATAACCACGTTACTTTTTAGACAATCCTCTATCAAATTATTTAATTATTAATTTCAAATTTAACTTAATTAGAAATAATAATTAAATAGTGGTAACATTTTTACTTAATCATTTTAAATAACGAATTCTCTTTAAACAAAACTCATTTTATTTAGAATCATACATCTGAATTGATTGTGCTGTCTAAGCCGATTGCAGCTAACATCACCAAAAGCACCTACACCTACAGATTAACCCACAGACAATCAAAGCTTTCCCTGTAACTAAAATTTCCCCGCTTAATTATTGATGGAACGGTGTGTGATCATGCTGCAAAATAGGGGAAGAATCTAGAAAGTTTGAAGGCTGACTTCTTAAGGGTTAAGAAAGTAGTGTGAATTCACAGAATCACAGAGGAAGCAGCAAAGCTAATAAATAATAATTGCCCACTTTTCAAATGTCAAATATTCTCATCTCGCTTTCTCCATATTTTTTGGTGGTCAAGTTTTCTCATAATTGAACCATAAGAATTACTGTTGTATTTGGGCTCGAAATCGACACAGTGACCCAAAGGCAATAGACCAGGAATGTTGCGATAGTGGGAGGTGGGGACTGCGAGGCCCATAACACGGTGCCATCCAAACTACTGGGATTAACATCTCTCCAGCTTTAAGCTGATAGAACATCAAGTGACGAAATTAAAATGTTCATTTGCACAACTGGTGCTTATATTCCAAAGTCCTTTAACTTTTTTCTTTATTTAAAAAAAAAATACTTTCACCATGCTGTTGTATTTTCATCCAATGCAATTTAGTTATATTTCATTTTCTCCACAACCTGCAAACATTGTAAAGCACTAAGGGTTTTATTTCATTGTTAGGCCAAAGGCCATGTCACGGTAGCTATGATGCACCCACAATCCCACAAATAGTCTAATAAAATTGTAATTTTTAATCAATATCAACCCATAATAAAGTGTTAAGAGAGTATATTCTTAACTTTTCTCTAAAAATATACCAATAGCTCCTTTTTACAAAGTAAAACGTGTATTTTCAATACAGCATTAAGGAAAGTCTTGTCGTTAAACATGCTACTAGAAAGCGAATGCATGATTTGTACAAACGGCACCATACATCGGTGAGAGCAAATGAAAGGGGCATCTAGCATACCACTATCATGTAGCACGAGAATATTGTCCACCTAAATTACAACAAAATACAAGTCATCCTATTCTGGGGGGCAAAAATAAACCCAGGCCAGTTTACTACTTACAACAATTTGAATGAGGTTTAAATATCGATTATCATTAAAAAGCAGACAGATCTTTCAACCTTCTCTCCAGAGCCCATACGAGATTCGTTTTCCACATAAAATGGCTGGGTATAACTTGGTGACGAGGGCTAAGAAGTGGGTTCAAATGCAGCTTGCTGATGCCAAACGCCATTGAGATTGGACTGCCATTATCGGACCATTCCATCATGACCTGTAGTAGCCAAAGTCATTCCACTCATATCCCACTCCATTTGCCACACCTAAACAACATTTAACGGTAGACTCCAGTAAGCAACACCTTGTCATATAATCAATCAAAAGCTAAGTTCAAATATCCGTATGTATGGTCTCTTGAAGACATTGAAAAGTAGACGTGAACATATAAAGAGGCAAATCTAAAATCATATACCATGCCCTCATGACCTGACAGCAGTAAAACTCTCTCTACTGGGAGTCTTCCATCATGATCAGGGTTCAATCCAAGATGCCAATATTGCAAGTCCCTTGTGGGTTGCAACCGCAATGATCTCATATGGTCTACAAGAAAATCACACCAGTTACTAATATATGCATGTAACAGAACAGGTTCTTTCACATTTCATTGACAATGTAAAGACTGATAGCAGTAGATAAAAACCAGTCTGAACCTAGTACCACAAACTTCCCCACATTAGTTGACTTATATGGAATCAAGGCTATCACACCAATCCACTCTTTTGATGCCAGCCAAGCTATATGAGGAAGTGAATGGCATTGCCGGGCCAGCAAATGTGATTGGCATTTTTCTAAAATTTTTCAAAAAAATATTTTACCTGCCAATATTTGGTGCCCATGCAACAGCATAAAGCTGATCACCCTTGTCCTCAGGCAGTGCCAGTTCTGCCACAGGAAGCCATCTTTGATGAGCCTGATCAAATTCCCAAACCTGTGGGAAAAAAAAAATGACATGCCAGAGATGTAAAATTCCCCTCTCCAAACCCAATAGAAGAAAGATGTGGAAAAAATTTATGCCATTGAAAACTGAAATCTTTCCCATTGTCATAGCTCGTATCATTTGCAAGGTTATGCACAGTTCAGATATGGAGAGACAATTCCAAAATGCAATAATCACACCATAGAAAAGTATAGATAATACAGCTGAAAAGTGAAATCAATAAAATAACAGGGCACAATTGTAGAATTGAGTTACCTTAGAAGAATTAAGCTCTGATGCATTTGAATTGAAGCCTACAAGGAAGCTGGACTCCTGGCTTCCACCTTTTTGTGGATTCCAAGATATGGATGCTGAGAGGCATGAAGCCTTTCCAAACGAAGACACTGACTCAATAACATTTTGAAATTCAGCCTAAAAAGAGAGAGCAGAAATAAAAGAATAATAAGTTGATATTCTAGCAGTAAGAATATTTAGTTTCACATTTCATGACTCAAAGGGAAGATGTAATTTGACCAATAGGTAAAAGAAGTTAGTATCACCTGAAGCTGCCAGTTTCTCAGTTCCAAGGGATCCGAGAGCTCAAAAACTCTTACATTACCATCTGAATATGCAGCAACCTATAATTTTCATAAAATTAATAAATAAGGGTAAATAATATGTGCATTAGCTATAAGCATGCTTACAGAATTTCACGTAAAAGAATGCACACACAATGTAATCAAGGAGAAAATAGATTAAAAAAAATGTGAAACTGCATCCAATAAACTGTCAACTATAATTACATATGACTGTTTGAAATTTAGATATAAAAAACACATTTCCAAAATAAATATCAATGAAATTGTTCAAGCTATATAACTAACCATTTTCAAACTAGTCAGAGAGATTCCAAATTGAACATCAAGGACTTTGCTTGAACTGTTTCCAAAGCTTTTGCACATCTTCCACTGAAGAGACTGGGAATCTGCACAAAGACAACTTTAATTTTCAGACTTTCAGCATGAACTGGATAAAACTTCTTAAAAAATAACTTATTGAATGAAAAGCTCTGAGCTGTATACAGAAAACGTACGAAAACTAAACTAGTGGATGTAAAAATAAGTACAGAAAATGCAAAACAATAAACATAGCATGCCATCTACATTGTATCACCAAACCAGGAACATTTTAACAGCTAACGTACAACTCTGTTCCTAAGCTCAAGCGATTGATTGTTTATTATAAGAAGCGCAATTTTTCAATTGTAGCTAAAAAACAGGTAATGATACCTTCTGCGACGTCCTCCCACAATGACACAATTCCATCGGCAGAAATGCACGCAACTGCATCACCATACTCTGGCGGAATCCAAACAATCTTCACGATGTTTACTTCTAGAACCTTCACAGTTTCAAGGAAAAGTAAATACATACAATGTAGGTATCATCGATAAAAGGATAACAAACGAACATGTTAAAATGAACAATTACTCTTCCACAAGTCCTGTTTCTACATGATCTATAGCTACCTACATATAAAGGAAATAAGATGTTTTGGTGTTCACATTTATCTTCCTATTTTACCCTTATAACTACCTTTTTAAATCTCTTTTTTATCACTATCACTTTTCTCTTCAACTAACCCACAACCCCACTGTCCATAAAAACTGCCCACTATTATTTTACTTTTTTTATATATTTTTTTTCAAAAATTGGAGAGGCACGAGTGCCTCTTTTTTTTCCTAGTATACATAAAGAACTTATAATTTATTTATTGGGGTTTTAATAAAAATAATTTTATAAAAATATCATAATAATTTGTATGTTTAATATTTTTTCTCAAAAAATATACTATTATCTTAAAAAAAACAGAAAGTATTTTTTGAAAAACCTCATTTTATTAGTATGGTTAATACCAAGTTTCAATCCCCAAGTCAAATTGTAAAAAAAGCTAGTTAACTAGGCTCAATTTACCTAAAATATTGAGTTGACCAGCTATATTTTAATTTACACAAATGTGAAGTTCAACTTTTTTTTACATGTATGATTTTCCAAAAAATAATCTTGTTGGACACATAATTAAACATTAAATATAAACACCTCATTCAACAAAAATTCAAATCTTAATTAAAAACAATTATTTTTTATTTGAAAATATCAATACATATATTCTTTTATTTCAAATGTCAAGCTCATTAAACCCAAATTACATGTTTTTTCTTTTATTTAAACAATAAATATCTTTCGTTGAAAATAATTTTAATTGAATTAAAAGTATTCACAACATAATAAAAATAACTATTCAAATTTAAATAGTTTTTCACACACATAATTCACCAATAACTGCCTGCAAGTTTATTAACATTAAAATGAGATGTTAGGTCATGTTTGAAGACCACAAATGAATTAGACTATAGTCATCATCCAGTTAAGAAGCTAGAGCCATGGCCATGTGTTGCCAAAACATGCCAGGCAGGTAGTCACTGCCACTGAATTTATAACGAACCTACACTCAATTATGACTGTGTCCCACCGAAGTATTCCATGGACCTGCCAGTCACTGTTAACTCATAAAATTAACATATGAAATGTTGACTAATATTATATATTTTTATCATTTTCCTCGCATTTTTAAAATATTTATAAAGAATAACTAAAAGTAAATTAAATTAATATTTTGGAAATTTTAAAAATATTAACACTTTTTAGTAAACAAATAAGAAAATAACATAAATTATTGTAAAAAAAAAATGTTCATGTAACATTTTTTTCTGATTTCATTCTTCGTATTTAAATAAGCTCCATCAATAATGACTATTCCAGTGTTGTGTTCGCGCAATCACTACAGTCACGCTGCAATGAGCCCATCCATAACGAGCCGTGCTTTATCCATGTTTGCATTATTTTCAAATTTTCATAATAGATTCGTTTATTGTCTTATTCACAAGGAGATAAAAAAAAAAAAAAAAAAAAAAAAAACCCCAATAGTACTTACTATACAGCAAACTTTTTAGCTATCATTAATACAGGTTATGTTTGACTTCAATAAAAAGGTGCATATCGATAAAGCTCTTAAAATGGAATATTTGAAGATTATGTTAGATTTACACATACTACTTTATTTATTGGTTACTAAAGTTTTTTTAATAAATTAAATATTAAAACATTATCAGTGTAAATTATTTATATTATTACTTAAAAAATAATACGTTCTTCTTTTGGAAGTAAAAATAATTTTAATATATACTTTAAAAAATTATAATTGAGTTTTCCAAATTATGAGTCATTTGTAATTTGGTCTAATAATATTGTCTATCTTTAATGAAACAACTATTTATTGCTTCGACTTTAATTTTTAAAGTTTGACATGAAATTAAAGTGTAATATTAATGCAACTCCAAACACACACTAAATGATGTAACAAATGGATTTAAAAATACATTTATCAAACTTTTAGGTTGGAAAAGTGTTAAATTAAATCAATTATTAATTTTTGTAATTTAATTATTCATTTTTAATTATATGTATTGACTACTTGACTTAAATCACTAGTATAATCATTAATTAACCAATTAATGTTGAGGCTACAATAAAAACATAGATACAAAAGAAACTATAAAATTATTAAAATTTAATCATTAATTTTTCTAATTAATTATATTTTATGCTTGAAGTTGTGCATCCCTCCTTTGTTGAATCATTGATTTTTTTTTAGTATAATGGTAGTATTGACTATTGAGGTTAGAACTTATGAAAATATGCATTTATGTACTCATCAAAAAACTTATATATAACCATAATATTTGTTAAAAATATCTAAATAAGAACATAAAATGTTTGTGCATGTTTTTAGTATGAAATTATTCCTATTTTAAATGTTGACTCAAGCATAGTAGTGGTATGTTTATGTTAAATTTCAAACTCCATCGCCACTAGTGGTCCTTTGCTATCTATCTTTATGGACTCATTTGAAAAATTCATGCTAGCTTTACATTATTTCTAGTATGCTTAAGGTATATATATTTTCAATAATGACATTTTAAAAAATATTATAACAAAAATTGTTATATTTTGTGTAAAATTAAAAGTATATTTGGTTAAATTTTAATATTCCTATAAATATTGCTTCAAATTTAAAATGATAAAAGGGAAAAATAAAAATAAAATCGACTGATAACTTAAAAGCTAACTCATTAAATTATAAGTATTTGATAAAACTAATTGTTGAAATAGTTAAAAAATATAATATGATTGAAGATTATAAAATCATGATTTATTTTAAAAAGGTGATTAAAAAATTTGATTAATATATTAAAGATAAAAATGAAAGAAAATATAAAAAATTAAAAATTAACATTTTGAAATACTCATTCATATAGCATTTCAAAAAACGTTAAAAATTATTAAAAATATTCTTTTACCAAATAGTCAATTAAACTTTTCAGCTAGTAATAAAATATAAAAGCTAGCTTAAATGTAACTTAAATGTATGGTCAAATATAACCAAAAATAATAATGAGATTGTAAAATACTTATAAACTTACTCATTTCCCACTATAAGAATAAAAAAAACTTAATATATAAAAAGAATAAAATAATTAAAACAAAATAATAAATTTTCATACATATAAATAAACAACTCCCAAAGAGTAGTTTTCTAAAGTTCGTTATAAACATGAAATCTCATGTTGTTATCTTAAAGAATAAATTTTTTAACCTTGAAACAAATTTTTTTATAAATTTATTTCTTTATTTATTTCCATATTAGTTATTATTTTATTTTACAATTTTCTTTCTTTTCTTTCCATCTCTCTAAATAAAATATTTTTATTTTTTTATCATTTTCTCCTAATAATAAAAATTGTTATAAAAAAATGTTGTTGGATCGAGTATAGTAACTATCCTTTTATAGAATATCACATATTCCATCCAAGTTGCAGATTCCTGTCATGAATTTTCAAAGCTGAAATAAACATTAAATAAGAACAAAGATTGGTGATTACGAATATTTCAAACAGAAATTGTTCACGCGCTATTTCACATATGCTGTTATAGTTGATTACGAATACAATACGACACTAACAAGGGTGATTAACAAAAATATCTTAAATTCTTAACCACTAACATTGACTTCAAATTCTGAAAATGAAACTGAATTAAATCTCCTACTCAAGGTGAGTAACAAAAAGAGAAAAAAGAAAAACAAATAAGACTAGATCTAACGATTTGTGCTAACTGCTAACTAAGCGCAGGAAATACCGATTGCGGTAGGAGTGAAGCGCTCCGACGCTGACCTTCCGACGAATGAAGAGATCTCCGGCGAAAGTGCAGCAATCTCAAATTCCGGAACTTCGGGAATGGTGGAGAGAACCGGTCCAGATTCATCATAAACAACGTAGAAACGCTTTTTGGAGTATTTCTCTGGCACTTGGAAACTCAAAGTGGTGGTAGTGGTGCTGGATTTATTGTTGGACTTGAAAACGGAGCGAAGGAGTTTGTGAAAGGAGCGAGAAAATTTGAAGGACTTTCGTGACATGACCGTGGGAGGTTTCTCCTGCGGCTCGTGAAGTGAACGTTCTGGTAAATGAGGCATGGAAAGGGTTCTACTTATTATAGGGGAATTAGCTATGGCTGAGTCGAGTTGGCGTTTGAAGGAGTTGAGCTCGAACGAGTCATACAGCGTGCTGCCACAGTCCCACAAATTACTAGGATACGATGATGATTCTGTCGCTAAATCAAGTTTCTCCATAATGCCTTGTTTCTTGTTTCTGTGAGACACTACTTTCCTGTCTTTTTTGTATGTGCCAAAACTATGTTAAATAGGATGAAGAAGATTAAAGAGAGAGTGAGAGTGACGTTTCGTTTAATCGCTTTCAATTCGGCTTTTGTAGTGGTTGGTTAAGGATCAAACGCGTTAGTCATGACTAGTGACCAGAAAACGGTTACCGTTCTTATAAGCCTTTTCACGTTCCGCCATATAAGGACCATATATATAAAATCCCTTCATTAACTTTCCATGCATCTTCTAAATTGTAGCTGTTCATGTTGCTGTGAGATGCTAGCTAAATATTGGTCAAATGGAGATATTTCACTTCAGATCAGCTTTTTTTTTTTAAAAAAAAAAAAACTTTATTGCATTCTTCAATCGTGTATGATTCATATGATAATTTAGTAAGAAAGTGATATAATAGAAATAAAACGAGAACAAGTGGGGAAACGGGATAGTGCATGTAATGCTAAAAGTTACCTTTGCATTGTGGGTGCAGCAGTGCAATAAGACAAATTAGATTGGTACCAAAAATGTGTATAATAAAAAAAGAAATAGGAAGAGAACGAGCTGTATAATTGAATTAAATAAGATCATATATTAATGCAATAGACGTGCTCGTTACTTGTTAATTAGTGGCGATTTTCATGGATGATGTTATGCATGAGTTGTCTTTATATATCATCCCATGTGAGATGCATGGCATGGGGGCTAGTAAGTTTTTCTTTTTGTCTATAGACAACTACGCAAGAGGCAAAAAGAACAATTATTTGGGAATGTGAAACCATACATATTAGCAGGATCGAATAAGCCTAACCGTTGAAGTCTAATTGGTGGATTAATTAGTTTTTTCTTTAACAGTATTAGTGATCGAATTAGTCAATTTCATATAATTGAAAAATAATAAATAAATAAATAAATAATTCATTACCTGATCGGTGATGATTTTTAGGAAGAATTCGACAGCATATATGCAGTTTGAAGATTCTCATACTCTATTGTAAGGATGAAACCTCGAAAGTTAAAGCTCGTATTGTATGAAATGTTAGAATTTTTCTTTATGCAATTTATTGAAAGAATTTTTTGTTATTGTTTCACATTCAACTCCAGAGCAAATGATAGAAATTCTGTTACAGTCAAGCATTGTATGGAATTGAATGTGGAAAAGGAAATCAATATCTTTGAAGTCATATGCAACACATTATTTTAGCAAAATGTTCAGGAGATTTAATTTGATTTGTACTCACTCGCTCTGATAGTTAGAGTTCTATACATTGAACGTATTTTTTGTTTTGGATCAGTAAACCTGCTCTTCTTTAGAAACTAAACATCGTTGAGTTTGAGCAAAATGAAGGTTTAGAAAGTTGTGACTAAACAGGTAGAGTGAGAACGTATTTGTTTTGCCATGGCTAGAGCCTGGAGGTAAGTGTCGCTATCTGATTATGCTTCCACTTATTTTGATTTGAATGGGTTGTTTGAATTGATAGCATATCTAGATTAGTTTTCTAGTTTTACATTTGGTATTTTAGCATAATTTTGCCCGATCAAAAAGAAGTTACAGCATAATTTTGCCTTTGTTTGCTGTATGTTATGTTTGGAGTTTAAAATTTCTAAATATGGATATTGAATTTAGAGGTTTTTAATCCAAGCTAAAACAAAAAATAAAATGAAAAATGTTCTGAATTTTTTTTTGATTTAAAGCGCTCAATTCAGTGTTGAAAATGGTTGGAAACTGTCTAAAAAATGACCCTGTATCAAGAGAAAAGGCCCAGATGGGCTCGGCCCAATGGAGTGAACGTGGGAGCAACACTTTAATAACGTTTTAATAACCCATGATTCCATTATAACTTAAAAACTGTTTTAATAAATTTGACATAAATTTAAGAGTTAATGTAAAGATTTTTTTACTTTTAATTAATAAAGAATATTTTGAATATGATTTTTCAAATAAGTGTTATAAATTAGTACTACTATTATCTATAATTTGTAACTAATATAATTTTTTTACATTATCAATATGTTTTCGTTAAATTCTGAAATTAGTGGGAAGCAAACATAATTATAAGTAAGGATAATATGTTGGTAAACAGAACAGAGCATGAATTCATTCCATTTACAAGGAATAATCATTCCCCCAACCGACCAAGGAATGATTATTATCGTCCTTCACTAAACAAGACTTGGGAAGGTTACATGATTTTTGCATGCCAATAAAGTGAATGAACCAAAACAACAACAAAATGAGCATCCTTATGAAGTATAGACAAGAATGAATCACCACTTATGACTGTATACTAAGCAGTAAGTAAGCATACTCTTTTGTCTTTGAAGATTACAAGCTTAGCAGTAGCATTTAGTGTAAAAAGAAGTTGGAGACAGTGTGTTTCTTTTATCTGTCAACATTCTCTAGTTTTCTCAATTAAAATGGGCTTAATGATGACCCACGTTACGGAAATAAATTCTTGGTCTCACATAATTTTTGTATCCATTCGCTTAATCAACAACATAATCGCTAAAGAGCTTAAATTGGTGGGCATCAAGAACCAATTTCCTTATAGAAGAGAATGCGCCCATTATTCCAACACCCGTGAAGACCACCATAATTGAGGTGTTAATCCAATAAGTGAAGGATGATTTTGGAGGCTTGTATGTGATGTTGTACATAAGCATAGGCAGAACGAAATCCAAAGGAATGAAACCAATGGCACCAACCACACCGTTGATGTCTCCAAAAAATGGCAGCATAGCTGCCACATACCCACATAGTATCATGTAAATTGATCGAAGAATTATGCGGGGAATAAGATTTCTTTTGGAAAACATCCCCTGATTCACATCAGCTGACTTCTTCTCCATTATCTCATAAGCCACTTGAGAATAAACCTGTCATATGTTGAGACAAATACTATAGTCATTTATGATTTCCCAACTACCTCCCACGGAATAAAATAAAGGCTTCATTCCATTTATTTTGTTTGTTATCCAGCGCCATTGTGTAATTTTTGTTTTAAGTTTTTTTTTTTTTGGTTAACGTGGTATTGTGGTGCTGATGTGTGACCCTCTATGCTAACATGATAATACGCGTGGAAATGACATGGATGCTTGACACCGATCATGAAAAATTCTAGAACCTAATTTATGCAATTGAAAATAGATGACTAAAATTACACCATTGTGATAATTAAGGCATCAAAATGGAATTAAGCTTAAAATAAAACAACCCCTACCAAAGTAAGTGTTTGATGGCCCTTTCCGCAAAAGAGAACTTTATGAGCTTACCAGGCCAATGGCAAAGAGCTGGAGAAGAACAAAAATGACTGCAAGGCCAAGGACCCAAGTTGGAGCCAAAGAAGGTCCATCATCTGGCATCAGACTGTTGAAAATGTTTGAACTAGACTTGTTTCCAAATATCCAATATCCAGAAACTGCAGTTGAGTAGAATGTCACTCCAATTACAGCATAGCACATTGCAAGGCCTTTTACCATCTTCCCAGCAGCAGGAGGCGCTAGAGTTGCCTGTATTCAAAATGACATTTTCAAAGTGAGATCAAGAAACATTTGTCAATCAGGGTAGTTTTACACGCCTCTAGACAAAGTTGACATTACATTGGCCTTTATCTCATGAAGGATGCCGAGATAAATAGTTTTAACAAAAAATAAAGTGTGATTACTTGTATCTCAGGTAATATGCCATTCCCAAATATTGCTGCAAGTATGGAGATGGAAGTGAATGCGCTGAAAGCTCTTGATGACATCTTAGGTTCTAAGGAATAGTCCCTCGGAGGGAGGTTCTCCGATGTACCTGAAAAATGATAATTGGAACTGAATACTAGAAGTCATGGCACCCATATGTGGAAACTACCCAATTATGTCTAGTACTATTTGAAAATGTGATTATCAACTTCATGGAAACGGTAATTAAATTAACTTTCTGCATTAGTCAAGAATGAGAATGTTCCTACTTCCAGTTAATCTTTATTGACCACTTATTGCAGCAATTTCTGATTAGTTAATGGGATAAAAGGACCACCAATCAAGAGCTAGAGTCTAGCATCGAATGCACAGATCCTCTGCAATTGTGTACCAAATGAATCTAATGAGAAGTCCTTGCCCTACAACTGTACAAGGTAGTCCTGGACAAATTATTCATCATCTATGATTAATGTCATAGTTCATTACTCATTATTTCCATTGTATCCATAATAGCAAGCCCATATACACAAAACTTTATGGAACCAATATGCGTTTGAATGTTTGTAATAAATGAATTGAAGGGGTAAAGTGTTGGTAATACCTGCATGAATGCAGGCACCAACCACAAGAGCTGTGTAGCCCAGGCTGAGAAATAGCGAACACAAGTTGATGTGTCTCAGGGAATGGAAAGAAGGAAGTTGAGATAGAACTATCATTATCACTGTCACCATTGCTATAAACTCATACAATTTCAGGGATCCGTGTGGTGAAATACTGGAATACAGGATCTGTCACAATATAAAGAAAAGGCCAAAAAGGTTAATTGACTAAATTAAAATTAGAAATATTTTTACCAAGATCATTAACACATGTATCAAAATCATTAAATTGTTTAACGTGTCTGCATATGAAAATAAATGCCAGATATTTTCCGACATCTCTTGTCCAATTAATAAGTTTTTTAGCTTAGAATTAATGTTAGTCAGATATTTTGTTCAGGATTGCCAGAATCCAGTACTGAGAGTTGATCAAGTTGCTACCTACTTCGCTCATTTATCCTTTGATAACCACACGGTATATACCAACTCTAGATAATGTCATAATGATCAATTATCAGTAAATCACAACGATTGCAGCATATAAGCAACATTAGTGCTTTAGAATTTTACACAACAACTTGATTTGTCCTTCTCGTAGATCTTGAGTTAGGATGTCTTTATTATAAGCAGATAATGGATTAAGAATAAATAAAGATAGCTTTTCAGCATAGTTCAAGTGGTAAAAAATAAGGGTAAAGTTAGAATGAAGTTGAACATTTGATTTTGAGTGCGAAGAATCTTATCATTTCCACACTGAAGATCCTGCTCCTTGAACCATAATTTTTTTGTCACCTTGAACTGTGTTTCGTGTTAGGGTAAAACCCGACTATGATCAAGAGTTTAACATTGTGTATACCCCACCTACTACAAGAAGAGAACTTTCAAAGCATGACTACTACTTTAGCTCAAGGTACAGATAATAGTCTATTTTCTCCAACGAATAGAATTTGGATCAGTTTAACAACCCATCTTCTACAATTTAAGAATATTTCATTGCAGAAATATATGGAGAAATATATGAGTCTACTACATTAGTGGAAACTTCTTTACATGTCTGCTTCCATCATTTTTTTTTTGCAGTTGCTCTCATTCATATCATTAATGTGAAGTTTAAATGTTTTTCGGGATTCATTAATTAACACGTGTCTTTAGAGTTAAGTCACAGGTGAAAACAATATAAATATAAGTTATGTTTGCTGAATAGTTAATTGGTAATGAAGCTGCAAGTTGATAGGTAAAAAATTAACTTATTAAATTATAAATATTTAATAAAATTAATTATTGAAATAGTTTAAAGACATAAAATGAGAAAAAATTAATAAAATCATAATTTATTTAAAAATAATAACTTAAAAATTGGATAAATACATTAAGAATAAAAATAAAAAATATTAAAACTAAAAACTAGTATTTTAAAAAATTCTATTTCAAGTATGTTTCAAAAAATACTAAAAGATACTAAAAAAATTTGTTTATTGAACAGTTAAACAAGTTTCTCAACTAATAAAAAATACTATAAATTAGCTTAGAAATATCTTACCGAATATAACCATAAAATAATATATTAGATAAAATATTTAAAACAAAAAAAAAGATGATATCTAGTTGAGTAAATAGAATGGTTTAGTGTGACAATATTTTCAAAGTGCACGTTAGCAAAAACTCATTTTTTATGTCTAACAAAATAAGCAGAAAAAATTGGTAGATAATGGATAACAAGTAATAAATATGGACAAGGATGAAAAAGGAAAATGCAAAGCAAAACCTGAAGGCATTGGCCCGCAAGTAAGATTGCTCCTACGCCAACGCCACAGTTGATTGCTGTTTGTATTAAGATTACAAAATAGTACATCCATCCCGACCCTGTCACAAACAAAAATCGCAACATACAAATTTAAATTAATTTAAGCACACATAAGTTTACCATTTCTAAACCTTTTAATCAGCAGCAGCGAATGCAAAATCAAATGATCTTAATTGTTCTCCCCAAATATATTATGCAGAGTTGGATGTAGGTGGGAAAAATATTTTGGATAACTATCAATGTCTCCAATAAGTAGCTGGGACAAGCAAAATTTGGCTCAAACGTATATATATTGTGTATAAAATCATATACATTGACGCACCGACACCAATACCATGTTTGGCTAGAACGCGGCAAAACTATAATAATTATATACATATATTTATTATATAAAAGTATTTCATTAATGCCTTCTTTTTTTTACATTATATCATCAATCTTATTTTTCATACCTGTTTTTCTTTTCATTCGCTTTCTATTTTTTAAATTTCTTTATTTTCTCATCACATCACTTATAAATTTATAATATCCATCATCTTTTTATTTTCTCTTTCTTTACTACACCATAAATCCACCCCCAAAATAGGGTGGTGGTTGTGTAAGATTTTCTGTGGAAACGTTGGTTGAGGGTTGTATATAGTTATAACACCATGGCCATGCGTACGTATTGAAAGGGAAATACGATGATGTTGATAACAAATTAAACATACAAATTTAAAGTGACACATATCTGGATGAAAAAGTCGGGATTTAATTGTTCTAAAAAGAAAAGAAAAGAAAAAGTAGAAAACTTGTATACACAATTTTGGAAGACTTTTCGGCACCGTTTACTCAATTAATGTGCATTTTTATTGCTAACTCAACTTATTGAGAGGCCAGTTTAAAAAAATTATTGCTCTAAAATGGATTAGGAACTGTAATATAGAGAAGAAATGAATGATTAAAAAAAAAAAGGGCGTGTAAGTATATTTGCGAAGAAATGAAGGGTAATGAGCGATGAGGTACGTACATACGTACCCAAGACGTGAGCGGCGAGTTCACGAAAGCGGATGTGGCGGCGACCGGTATTCTCACAGTGATAAAGCACCTTGGACATGAGGTAGTAAGCGTAGAATGTGACCAGTCCCATCGCCGTTAGGCAAAACAGACCCAACCCCCATCCCAACCCTCTCAATGCATACGGTAGCGTCAGTATGGTGGGACCCACGATCGCCGTCGTTAAATGGAAATCCGCGTGCCACCATTCGCCTATATACATATATTATATATGAAAATGAAAATTCCATATAATAATGTGTGAATGAGTAGGTACGTACCCTTTGATTGGAGGACAAAATTAGCTCCGGCGTCCTTCTCCGGGAAGGCCATGAGTGCGTGGGCGTGAAGTAGGTCTCTAGGAGGTGAGCAAATAACGAAGCGAAGCTCTATTTGGTTGTTTTATGGGAGCTTCACTTTACAACCAACATCATGCGGGGGCCTAGCCAGCAAGCCATGATCATCAATATCATTTTAACACCCTACACGAACACTTCAGCCTGCCCTGCCCCACGTCAACTTCCAAGTGAGATGCCCCTACAGTTTTCACAAATCATTCCACTACACATTTCTAACTTGTCCAATTTCTTTCGATCAACTACTGTATAGTTATACTTGTTGATTCAAAAAATCAATAACTAATATTTTAATAACTTCATATTTCATAATTTATAACATAAGTGTACCAAACGATTTTATCATTGTTTCAAAATAATTTTTATAAATTCAAACTGTAACAATTAAATCGTTATATTTTTTATCAGTAATTAAATTGATATATTTTAAGTATAAGCTGAGTTATGTTTTATATTATGTTTTAGAATATTTTTTAAATCATTTATTAATAATAAAAATTCTTAACTTAATGGTTAATATTTTGCATAACATGGTATTGCATTTATTTTATTTTGAATATAAATATATTTAATTTTAGTTTTACACTTCTATAATTTAAATTATTAATGCTATATTGTATTGTATATGTTTCTGTATATTTGAAATATTAATGTGTCATTTCACTTAGTAAATGTTTATCAGTTATAAGTAGTGTTGTCAAACTCTGTCGCATAGAAACTTAGTGGCCTAGTTGGATTGGTTTCGTTTTTAAATCAGTTCTGTAATTGATTTGATCAAATCCGGTCAAGTTGGTCATTGGATCTAGGTTAGACCGATATGACCTGACCGTTTTTAAGAAAAATGATTTTTTTAAAAAAAATTGGATTTTTTTAAAATATTAGATTTTTGAATATAGATAAATTTTTTATACTTAAATAATGTTAGTTATATACTTATATACTTATACATAATAAATATATATATGATTTTTAATATATATAAGATCAAATCGAGTCAATTACTTATTCATCGATTAGACCACTAATCCACTACTTCAATTGAGTCAACGATTGAACTACTTCCACAACTATAATTTTAAGAGTAAAGAATAACTTTTTTTGATTTAAATAAATAAAATAATATATAAGATTACGAAGACTTTCTTAGAAAAAAAAAATACTTAAAGCTAAACTACAATATACTGACTAGATGTGATATGCTCTCATCTCATCTCAAACCACAAAGCATCTGAATGCGATACATAGAACATGGGGTTGTTCTTTGCTTCACGACACTGTCACCAAAAACAAAAATTAAAAAACAAAAGAGTTGAGTTTGGACGTAACATATGACACGTTATATGTAAGCGCGCATATATAATAGTAACTTTTCGATTTCATTTGGATTTCTGTTATACCGTTTACTTTCCTTCCTCTCAAGAAAGGAATTGATCGATCTCTCACTGCCTCAACAATGACTCCGACGGAAGCAAAGGAGGCAGATGATGGTGTGAAACTTCCAACTCACGAGCTTCTCAGCATCTGCAAGTCTCTCGTCGCCGGTGGATTTGCCGGCGGAGTGTGAGTTCATTTCACTCTGCATTATTTCTTTTCTTTTGGTGGTTTTCGCGCGCAACTTTTTGCTTTAATATACTGTTGTTGCTTTACTCGCTCAAGTTCTTCTTTATTTTGTTTTCTTTTCATTTTTCTTGCGATTCTTGCCCTTCGTTTTCCTCTGTTGTTCTCTTGAGATCGATGTTTTCATTATATTGCATGCTCGAAGTCATGATATATATATATTTTTTTGACATTTATTGAATTACTGAATTAGTAGATCCATAGGAATAGGATGATAGTCAAATCTAGTCGGTTAAAGTCTGTTTGTGACCATGTTATTCTTCTTTATTTTATTTTTTTGGTGTGTAAACATGTTTGTTAATTAAAAATATTACTAAAATTATTGGTATTTGACTATTTGTCATTAACTTTACAAAACAAGCCACATAGCTATAGCTTTTTCTTGGCATCAATGACGCAGATTTTACATTAGAAAATGTTTTATAAACATTTAAAATGAGACGATAAAAAATTGTTTCTTTTAATTTTTAATGAATTTTATGTGCGGCGTTTATTTTTTAATGTTCAAAGTAATCAGACTATTTTTCCATGTATCATATTGGTTTTGACTTTTGATGTTGCACCATGCTACAGTCAAGCATTATATATCCAACTTCTATTATATTTATAGGTCACGAACTGCGGTTGCTCCTCTGGAAAGATTGAAGATTCTGCTGCAGGTAGTTCCCGTTAAGTTATTACAACTACTGTTATCTTGGATGGTTGCTTGCTTTAATTAATGTAGAAAAATGTGTTCATTATATACTCTATTGCTCAGTGAATAAAACAAATTGCTTTTTTTGAAAATGCAGGTTCAAAATCGTCAAGATATAAAATACAACGGAACAATTCAAGGCTTAAAATATATATGGAAAACTGAGGGTTTTAAAGGAATGTTTAAAGGAAACGGAACTAATTGTGCTCGTATTGTACCAAATTCAGCAGTAAAGTTCTTTAGCTATGAGCAAGCTTCACTGTATGCTTCTCCACATTTGTATTCTGATATTTATTTCATTGCCTGTTTTAAATTTGTTAATTTAATGTCAGTGTCCCTCCATATAATAAGTATGCTTATTACTAATGCAGGGGTATTTTATGGCTTTACCAGCGGCAACCTGGAAATGGTACAACAAAATCACCTCTCCATTAAATAATTCTATCATGCATCTGATTTATGTAATTTTTATCTCGGACATGTGATTCATAATTAATGTGCTTTCCTACCCTTTTAAGGCTTGTCATCATCATTCAGTGGTGCTTTGTGGTTGATTACTTGATTTTCATTCCCCAAACCAACTTTTTTTCTTTTTTGTAGAAGAATCTCAGCTCACTCCCATTCTGCGTCTTGGAGCTGGCGCATGCGCGGGAATCATTGCCATGTCTGCCACTTATCCAATGGACATGATACGAGGAAGGCTAACCGTCCAGGTATTTGCTTCTAGAAGTGTTGTTAGTGGAAGATAAAGATCTTCGTTGAGTCATTTGCTTAGCTGTTGGCTGTTACTTCAATTTCATTTTCAATGATTCTGTAGACAGAAGCATCTCCTCGTCAATACAGAGGAATTTTTCATGCTCTTTCAACAGTCTTCCGAGAAGAAGGCCCTCGAGCTTTGTATAAAGGCTGGCTACCTTCAGTCATAGGAGTTGTAAGTAAACAACAACTTTAGATTCTTATCTTGAAAAGATTTGTATTTGGCTGGTACTAACATCTGATTCTAGAATGTTTGATATATCCGATTTATTTTTGCATGAAAACACCATGCTGTGGTGTGTACAGATACCGTATGTGGGTCTTAATTTTTCCGTATATGAATCTCTGAAAGACTGGTTGATTCAATCTAAACCATTTGGGATGATAGCTCAAGACTCTGAGCTAAGTGTGACGACAAGGCTTGCATGTGGGGCTGCTGCTGGAACAGTTGGCCAGACTGTGGCTTACCCACTTGATGTCATTCGCCGAAGAATGCAAATGGTGGGATGGAAAGATGCTGCTTCAGTAGTTGCTGGTGAGGGGAAGAGCAAAATTGAGTATACTGGCATGGTTGATGTATTCAGGAAAACTGTGCAGCATGAAGGTTTTGGAGCATTATACAAGGGCCTAGTTCCCAATTCAGTGAAGGTCAGTTCAGTTGATCCATTTGCTTAACTTCCTCCTTGTCATCATGTTATAATAATAATACGGCAGGCACAGAAACATTTTGATTGCAATCTCCATTCATTTCAGGTGGTCCCTTCTATAGCTATTGCTTTCGTGACATACGAGATGGTCAAGGACATTCTTGGTGTAGAAATGAGAATATCTGACTGAAGAATTAGCAATTCGTTTTGCCAGAAGTGGTCATTTATTATTTCATTTTCTTTAAATGAAATTTGAAGATTCAATTGTAAAATACTAGCAGTAATGTCCTAACGATATCCACGGATTATCTTTTCTCTGCATATTATTTTCATTCAGTAGCAATAAATTTTGTGTGAGCATGTGAGGAGCCACACTGTATGCATTGTGATTGTGACAGGCTTAGTAGATAACTCTGATTCAGTGTATAGTTTTATGATGCACTTTATCGAGCATTATGCACATAACATCACAGTTACGTTTGGCAAAGTTAATCCAAAAAATTAGTTGAAAAGTTAGTTTTTTTACCTAGAAGTTGTTGGTTAAAGTTATGATATTAAATTATCTTAAATTAGAAATGGTTAATAAAATTGATTATTCAACTAGTTAATAAATGAAAAGTGACATTATATTTTATATACAAATATAAAAAAAATAAAACCCCACTTATCTGATTTTTTGTTTTATATACAAAAATATATTTACCTCAATTGCTAAGTGCTGAATAACATGGAATGATCAGTGTATATAAAAAAACTAACTTTATGCCATTAAGCAGGTTTGACGAGTCACACGTTATGCCATTAAGCAGAAGACAACCCAAAAAGGCTATTTCCTTTGCTGATAATGACCTATTTTACGAAAAATTGATTACATGGTCTCAAATCATAATTCCAACTAATTTTCACATGTTATGTAATTAAGTGTTACTAATTTTCTGTCATAAATTAAAAAACCTGTGAATACCGACGGATTTATATGGAGACTAATGGGATAATTATTCCCACAAAGTAAATTTTTTAAAAAATTTTACTTGAATATATTCATTAAATTTTTTTCTCCCGTAAAAAATAGATTTTGTTCCTATAAGATAATTATTTTAATAAGAAGAATATAAATAATTGTAAATGATAAAAAAAAGAATAAGTTAATATTAATTTTACTCACTTTATCCTTTTAAATTTTATTTTTTATTACTATTTTTTAATAAATTTTATATTAAACTATCTTTACTTCCATTGTAAGAAAATTCTGAATCCTTCACGCATGTGACCGTGATGATCTAAGACTGCTTGATTATTTCTCTTATTTAACATGGGCACATAGCAACGAAATGGTGAAAGAAATTTGTTCACATCATTGGTGGCAGTAGCTAATAGGTATACTGTGGTTGCTAGTTGATGACAACCTTGTACCTAAAAGTTAACAATAATAGCATTTTCTCATACAAAACACAAGTTTTGGCAAAATCTGTGTTTCGTTGCCGTACAAATATAGTGAATAGTGAGAGAGTTTACATGGGAAAGAGGACATTTTAAAATCGTTTCCTGTCCCTAATCATTCTCTTGGACATCAAATCCTTTAGATGAAACTCAATCAGTAAACATAGTTGCCTTATTGCTTCCCTCTTCTTCTCCCCAAGGCCAATCAATTCCTCATCCTTCTCTTTCATATTCTTTTCCAACTTTTCCACTTTCCTTTCAAGCTGGCTCACAGCTTTCATCAGGTTCAGTTTCTCCCCTCCTTCCTTGCTCACATTGGCTTCTAACTTCCACACCTTCTCTCGCAATAGCAACTCTTGCTCTTCTTTCTCACCAAGTAACATTGTAAGGCCATCCACCTTGTCTTTCAGCTCTTTCATTTCACCCTTTCTTTCCCTTATCCAATCTTTAGCAAACTGAACTTCTCCCAACATTTAAGTCACAAGGCCTAAAACACGCTCTCTCTGTTCCTCAAGCTTCCCTGCAGCCTAATCTAGTGCTTCTGCACCCAATTCCAACCCATTTGCCCTTGAATTGTGATTCAGTGCTTTGTATTTTGATGTTTTATTAACACTGATTGGGGTAAGATAGTAATTTTATTAACACCGGTTGGAGTAGGATAATAATTTTTATTACTTTTCCTTCTGAAAACCCTTCAAATAGGGGGAACAACAATTTTTAAGCTTTTGAGGATTTGAGAGGAGTTTTAAAAATCCTCAAATTCTTTCCCTCAAAAATTAAAACTCCCAAACAAGGAGATCTCTCTACCTAAACCTTTCTCTTCCCTCCCTTCCCCTCTAAAATCCCTCTCTCAAACAAAGCCTTATGGAAATCACACAATTTTGTAGTTAAAGGTATGTCAAAGAATATGAGTTGCTGGCAAGGACAAAACAAAACTTAAATGCATTTCTAAAGGTATTATAGGGATTGTTCTCTTATCAAAATTAGAGTTTCACTTTGATAATCCGCATTGTCATTTAATTAAAATCTTTATTACAAGAATTACCTAGGTGAAATTCTAATTTTGATTGGAGAACATTAAAGCCCACAAAGAACTGCATTTAAGTTTTGTCCACGTAACAATGTTAAACTTGATGTTGCCTATACAAAATAGTAACAACGCAAATTACAAAATGTCCCCCTGCTTAACAAATAACCAGGCATGAAATTTTACAAGATTCATGTTAAAGCAATCGATTTGTTCTTGTAGGTATTCTTAAATTCATGGGCAACACAAGTACGCATGCTGATAAGAAAGAATCTGCACCTGCTTTGGTTCTCTTGAGTTCTACGGATTTTTCATGATCAATTCGAGTCCCAAAGGACTTGGATAATCCCCTTAAGCTGTGCTTGAACATCCTTTTACTTGGGCACATTCGAAAAGATTAAATTTAGAAGGATATTTCTGGCAAGGAACTATTTAATTTCCTCAGCAAATGACTAGGAATCCTGAGACTGAAAAGTTAATATGGCATTGTAAATGCACTCTGAAGCTTCAGGGAGAACTTTTCTCGTGTGCACTTAATATATAGGATCGGTGCAAATAAATGTACTAACACCCTAGTACTGTATCAACTGGTAATAAGTTTTAGGAATTTGGACAGAGAGATAGTGTTTCAATTTAAGACAAAAACATGTACAGTGGCTAACTAGCTTTTCTTTAATAGGAAATAGACCACGGTCAACAGATAATTGGTAAATGCAGTTATTGATTGCAATATCTGAAAGAGGAAATTAATGTACCAAGGAAAAGGAAAGATGAATTCAAGTGTCCAATATTTCTTAACATGCTTGGCAAAATAAGAAAACATTTCTTTTTATGTTAACAATATTAGAACATCTCAATTACACGAAAGTTGAACATATCAACGTTCAAAAAGAAATGACCTGACGAATTTTGATGTACAAATAACAATCTTCGGATAGTATAAAAAAGAATATTTGAAAATTTTTTGTTCTTAGGATTTGATGCACAAATAACAATCTTCGGATAGTATAAAAAAAAAACAATATTCGAAAATGTTTTGTTCTTAGGAGAGAAATGAAAATATTAATCTAGACATAAAAGTAAAGAGACAACAGATACTTAGACTTTTCCAACTTTAGTGACTTTTACACAGTTAAATTTTAATATTTCTTCTTCTCCTTGCTATGTAAAGGAATGGGAATGTGTTATTGTACTCAGCAGTCTTACCCTTGTTCCTGTATATATATGAAACAAAATTATAATCAATCGGTTAGCAAAGCACAATTTTATTATTGGAGAGGACTCATCCCTTGTGCTATTGCAATCGCATAATAAGAAACATGTTTGCTTCTCCATGTGCTCAGTGCTCTCTACCTTCAAAAAACTTATGTTTTCCTGATTTATTCAATAAACATTTAGAATGGCTGCATTCCAACTAAAAAAGAGCCTTCACTTCATTTTTCGCTCAAACTACATTCTTGATATATACTTATTATTATGTTTTATTTGTAGAAAAAGAACACCGATCGAACTTCATACACCTCACAGGCCAACACAGTTGACAGTACCCGTTTATTATATAGTAATCATAATATATACTCAAGAAAAGGATGAAAAAAAATCTACAAGCAAGAGAAACTTGTTTTTCCAGCAGCTGGAAAAACCAAGAGCAAGACATCGATAGAATACAACAATCGAATCCAGACGATACAGGTATAAGTTCTATATACAAGGAGATGAATACACAAACATATATATATATATATATATATATATATATATGTGTGTGTGTGTGTGCGCGCGCGCGCGCGCGCAAATTAAGTCCCAATGTACCAGAAGGACAAGCCAAGGATGAGGAGTCCCCTTATGCTTCTAATTTTTTATTTATTTATTTACAATCAATAATCTATCCTCAAATATTTTGTTCTTAGTTCTAATCAGCTTTTAGAAATTACGGAATGGAATTTATGGAAATGAAATCATGATAAAATTCAATTATGTCATGAATTGGTTATTTTTCATAATCTCATTCTCATACATTCTGCATTATCATCTCAGTTTTGCACTTTATGTTCCCCCAAGAATTGATGCATTATATTCCAGATTCAAATTAAAACACTTTCATCTTCTGACAACATGTGCGGCAAAAGAGAAGAGGATTTTCTTTAACGAAATTCTAATGAAACATATCACGTAAAAATGGATCCATAACCATTTTTTATTTCCCTAATAAACGTAAAACAAGAAAACAGTTACAGTACCTGGGAATGGAACTCGATTTCCACCAGTCCGATAGGATTAAGAAATATTGAAAAAAAAGGAAAATAATAGAAGGCAAATAGTGTATAACAAGAAAAAAATTCGATAAGTGATTTTGGGAATAATTTTTTTAAAGAAAAAGGAGAAAGAATTTCTAACAATAAACATCAATTACTCTTTTTGTTATCATAAAAGGAAAATGTGAGGACATTATAGAAAATAATTATTTTTGGATATAATAATAATATTATTATTTGGTATTCTTTTCTCATTTTAGTACGATATAGAAAACAAATCTATTCAAGTTGAGTATGACTATTAACAATAAAATTTTCCATTGGTTCTCTGGATGTTGAGATAGAAATCTTGCCATTTTCTTTGGATGAAAATTAAACCTTGGAGTCTTGGACTAATGCAATTATTACCATACATAAAGTAAAATCAGTTGAGCATATGACAAATGGAGGGGTGTTCAAAAATAAGAGACGATAAAATACTCTTTCAGCTAATAAAAAAAAAAGAAAAATCATTAATGAATAATATAACTCTTTATGAAACTAGGGATTAGACTTTAGAGTACGTACATAACTCTTTTAAAGAAAAAAGACTACGTACCTACCGATTTTCATAATAATAATTATAGTTATGCTTCTTTACTGTGTAACCCCTTCGGCCGGATTTGCTAGTTTGAGTTAAACCAGTGGGGACCCAAGTAACTAATGCCACGTCCCCATGATAAAACAAGCATTAAAAGATTGAATGTTATATTTTGAGATAAACTAATTTTCTTAACTAATTAGAAGGAAAAATGTTTTTACATGTAGAATACCAATAATTCTTTACGCACAATTGATTGATTTGATTCCTGAATTCAAAATTCAGTTGCAATTGATTTGTTTTAAATAAGTTTTACAACATTTTCCCAATAAATAAACTTTGGTGATCCCTTTACATTTTTTCCAAACATATTTTAAGTCATTTTGGGTCCATCGTCACGTTACAATCCTGGTTGCGACACAGATGTTCCTCAAATGCAGAATCTACTGTTTTTTCCGGTTATACAAGAACAAAATCTAGCCCATATATACACGCTAGAAGTATAGCAGCAACAAGATATTGTTTAATCATCAGAAGACAATTTTTGCTTCTTCCATTTGTAAGCAGCTTCCAAGATCTTGAGATTGGTTGTCTGGCTTTCCTCAGGGAATAAATAGTCGATGAATTCTTCAATTCTGCAAAATCAAATTAACAGGAAATGAAGTAGGACAAAAAAAAAGTCTTACAAAAGTACAGTAACAAGAAAAATGTCGATAGTTATAAAATTAACAATGTTTAGACGATAAACGGGCTTGCCAACATGCAAGAAGCCGAAGGCCCATGTGAAGCTTCAAATATGTGGGCATGTAGAAAATAAATCCACAGAATAGGCGTCGTCATGTTGCATATGAAACCATATCACAACTAACCCTTGGGAATTACTCAAGATAAACTGAGTTAGTTACATACCTAGTAGAACCATCTTCAGTGGCAACATGCCTTCTCTTCTTGAGCTTCTTGGGCAGTTTAGACTGGACTAAGCTAACATCACCCAACTCTCCAGAAGTAGCCTCCATGTTGAGCCATTTCTCCAATAGCATTGCTCTTTCTTCTTTCAAATCTGGAGCTGATGATCTGAAGTAGTTCAGAGCTTGCTCAAACACCCCTGATGCAGGCACAAAACAAGATATAAAGAGAATCAGAAATTTAGTCCACTTATGTTCAAACTGAAAACAAACAATAAAAACTTAAAAGCATAAGAGCACAGCACTGAATTCACATACTTCTAGCACGCTGAATGCATTGCTTCTTTTGTTCATCTTCTGTTAAGTCTAAATTGTCCATAGCCATAGCTGTTGCCTCAAATTCCGCATAGCTTATCCATACCTTCAAGTGCTTTGTTCGATCAAGAAGCCTTTCATAAAGTGCTCTAGCTCTCTCAAATTCACCCTCAGCAGTCTCGAAGTTAATGTATGCCTGTTTTAAATTCACAAATTTATAGTTACATTATGATCAATATGTAAAAACTTATCAAGGTATGCAGTAGAAGACAACAATAAAAGTCAAAGGAATGATAAATCATGCTTCACAAACTTAATGGCTATTTTTTTTGTTTCTTATCAGGCATCCAGGCATATTTCACACCACTTTTGCACAGAATTGATAAAGGGGAGTTTAAGCCAATCCCTTACGGACCAGGAAGCAAAGGTCCTACACAAGCATATCAGTTATTGGAAAAAGCTGGCTATGTTCAAAACATCTATTTATGGATCCCCCCCCCCCCCCCCCCCCCCCCCCCCCCCCCCCCCCCCCC
>PYAF01001075.1:471510-486981 GCA_007407185.1 Glycine tomentella | reverse complement strand
TTTTAATCGTTATAGTAACATAAAATATTCAAATTTAGTGTCACATACTCAAATCTGAATATTTACTTAAAAGATCCAAATTTAATATCATTAAAATCAATAACAAGTTAGTAGTGTAAATTTTGACTTTATATAATTAGATTAAATATAAAAAAATTAGTTAATAAAATATATTATACTATTACAATAAAAATAAATGAAAATACTAATGATCTATATTGTATTTGATAAAAACAAGAATATATCAAATCAAGTATTTTTATGAATATTTTAATGATAAAAAGTTCTTCAATTTATTACTTAAAATATTTTTAAATATTTATCTAACATTAAATAAATAAATAACTCATAAATCGTACCGGTAATTTAACTGTTAATATCTTTGGGTATTATTGTTTTTGGTGAAAAGATGGTGTATTAGCATTAGCAATTGAAAGACGGATATTTAATCGGGTCGGATCGGACCCAATAATGAATCTCGACTCTGATACTGTTATCTTGAATTCATTCTTCATGATTAGGAAGGGGAAAAGAGACATTCTATATCTCTATATATTTTAAATAAATAAAAAAGTTTTTGAAGTTAGAAAAAAATAATTAACTAAAAAGTAGTAAGATAAATATTAAAAAAATAAATTAATACAAGATAAAATTATCTAAAAAATTTGTACACAAATGAGGTAATTTCCAAATTTGCCATTAGCCAATACTACTATCGGGCTTCTAATGTCAGAATCAGAACTGTTACCTTTCTTCTTCTTCACTTCCTCTGTATGGTTTGTTACCACCGACTTTACCTTACACCACAGAATCAATCTCCTTTATTATTTTATGCAAGTCCTCTTCTCTCCCACTCTTCTTCTCTCGCGCCTTTTTCTGCTCCTTAATTGGTCTTTATTTAATTCCATTTGTTACATGCCAATCTCTTTCATGTTCCTGATGATTATTAGTATTTTTAATTTATGTATTGTACTTTATATTTTCTTCAATCCAAATGCGATTCACCTGTGAGGTTATAAATACGTTCATTGGCTCTTTATTTACTGGAATTTCACCTTTCGAATCTCAAATTGCATAGCGTATATTTTTTTCTTTTTCTATTGTGATTCAGTGATTGTAACTCTAAATGGTAATTAATAAATATTTAATTAACGTGTTTTTTTTTTTTTAAATTATTTGACAGATTGGTCGATAATTTGTATGAGCAGTTTGTAGTTTATGTTTTGATTGGTAAATTTGCTGCTAAGGATATGTGATTGTTGAAGCTAAAACTATAACATGGATGAAGAATTTGTTGATGAGGCAACCCAATTAGAGGTTGCCGAGGAATCACAGTGCCAAAACAAAGATTCACCCAACCCGGAATGCCGAAAAATCTTAAAGTCCCAAGAAGCCTTCATCCCTGTTAAGCAGGACTACTCCCAGATACCACCTCGGGAATATGATGGCATTTTACATGGTAAAAATGTAGTTGAAGGTATTGACCATGCAGATACATCACAGCATCCTCATGTAAGCCTTTTTATGGATGATGCTGATGTTATGGTTGAAGAGTTAACAGTAAAAAGTTACAATGGCTCAAGCTTGGAAATTGGTACATCAAACAACCGAGAGCAGATATACAATCGGCAGAAGCATTGGCAAAATCTTTATCAGCTAGCAAGTAATTCAGGAAATGGAAATTCACTAAGTGATATTGGAACCAGAAACAGTGTCCCAGCTACATCTAGTGCTCAGGAGGATATTGGATCCTCATCTTTCCCAGAGATGTTAGCTAGAAAATCTCTCAGTGATGGCCAGAGCAATGTCATGGAGCACTTGGCATCTGCTGAAAACAAAGAGGGTGCAGGTGATGTTCGTCAAGGAACACGGACAAAAATTATATCCCAATCAGGATTTGCCAAGTTTTTCATAAAAAATACGCCGAGGGGTAAGGGTATTGTATATAAAGGTCCATCTTCTGATGGCTTCTGTGTTCAGTCTAGAGAGCAAAACTGGATGAAGATTGGCATTGATGCAGATCAGAATAGGATGAAAACTGGCAATGTTGCGGATCAGAATCGGCTGAAGACTGTCATTGATGTGGATCAGAATCAGCTGAAGACTGGCATTGATGCAGATCATAATCGGATGAAGACTGGCATTGATGCAGATCAGAATCAGATGAAGGCTGCCATTGGCACAGATCAGAATCAGATGAAGAATGGCATTGGTACTGATCAGAAACAGATGAAGACCAGCATTGGTACTCACTTGAATTCTAATCAATCGGTGGGCTATGGTTCCAAAACTGCAAAGTTTCCTTCTTATTGTGGTGCTATGCCTAGATCTGGCAGGTCTGATTGTGATGGTGTGACTTTGAGAGAATGGTTGAAACATGGGCACCACAAAGCAAGCAAGGTGGAAAGTTTGAATATATTTAGAAATATTGTGGATTTGGTGGACAATGCTCACGCTCAGGGAGTTGTATTGCATAACCTGTGTCCATCTTATATTAAATTGTTGCCATCAAACCAGGTCATGTACCTTGGTTTACCTGTTCAAAAACAGATGGTGGATAGTATTGTAAATTCTGAAGTTGTTCACTTAGATAATTCTTTTATTAGAAAAAGGCTGTCAGAGCAAGTAACATTTCCCTCTCTTGATATGGGGTCAAAGAAACAAAAATTTAATGAGAATGTGAGAGTTACTGGTGGTGACTCGTGTCTTGAAACTGCGAGTGATAGGAAACTTCATAGTCATACAGTTGGTGCACAAGATTATTACAATGAATATGAGGAAAGTACCCAATTTTCTAAATATAACATTGGAAGAATGTCTAGCATCCCTCGTGTATCTAATGCAGGTCAAATGCCATTGACTTCATGTGAAAAATTTGAAAATAAATGGTACAAAAGTCCTGAGGGAGGTTACACAACATCATCAAATATCTACTGTCTTGGTGTTCTCCTTTTCGAGGTGTGTAGACAAGTTCATGACACCTCTCCATTTTTTTAATGCAATTTTCATGCATTATTTTGTAACGTTTATTCCTCAAATTGAAATGTGTTTCTATGTATGAACTTAAGAAGTACAAATGGAAATATGCTTTTGTTTGTACCTTCGAGCTCAATATGGCTTTCTAGCATTAGCGTTGGTTTGGAAACTTCTAAGTTTTTCCTTTGGTTTTTCACTATACTGATATCTTCCTAGCAAGGCTCAAACTCAGATATAAAGTTCATTTCTTAGCAAAGTGGTTGCTTCATTTCAGGTTGAATAAAAAACTAGTGTGGGAGTTTAGTGAAATTCTTTCCAGTCACTAAAATTAAATGATTGGTATAATTGGAAGCAATTTGATGCATAGCAAGTTCAGCAGCTGATTTTATTTGGGTCAATTTTTCAGTTACTTGGTCATTTTGACTCTAAAAGAACACATATTGCAGCCATGTCTGATCTTCGTCATAGGATTCTTCCTCCAATTTTCCTATCAGAAAATCCTAAGGAAGCTGGCTTTTGTCTTTGGTTGTTGCATCCTGAACCATCATCACGCCCATCAACAAGGTAATATTGAAATATTATCTATCACAGTTAATATCAGATTTAATTCAATTAGCATTATATGAAAAAAAGGTTTTCACAAACATCTGATATACATATCTCACTTGTTTTTCTTTTTGGATATATGCTGTAAAATTGAAGAATGTATATTGAACAATGAAATCATGGCATGCTGTTATTATGTTGTTTTTCAAAGAGGTATAAGCATATGCATAACATCTGTCATTATTAGGATGATGAATTATCTCTCATATGTGATTATGTGTGTTATCACTCATAGGAACTTTATGCAAGGATCTCCACCTCCCCCTTTCCGTGCCGGAGGGTTAGTTTAACTAGACAATGACACACAAATATTTTTTCCGTTGCTATTATTTATAAAAAAAGTGTGTCTATGAAGCTATCATAGATAAAGTTGAAATATTTCTTCTCTGAGATGTCTTCTCTATCCCTTCAATATTACTAATTACAAAGTTAGTAATGGTGTTACTTTTTAAATTGCATTTGCATTGAAAATTTGAAACATAGTGCATTGAAACATAGGAGGTTGCTTGCATGTTATATAGATGAGGGTCAAGGGGAGTAAATGGGCCAATCTCTTGATCAGTTTAGTCACAGGAAACACATTTGGAAAATTTATTCCAGGAGGAAGAGGGACATGTATTGAGAAGGTACAGGGCTGGTAATTATGCATGAGTTCAAGGAGGGAGAGAGGGACTTCTGACTTATTAGGAGGGGAACTGGAGGAAGGGAATCATCTGGAAGGAATTTTTGGCATCTGGTTTGTGCCCTAAGCTCTGTGAGCTATGGGATAATATCTTTCTTTAAGTGTCATATTTTTTTTCTGGGTTTTAGATATATTCCATTTGTGATCTTTATCTGCGATATTCAATAAAGGTTACATTTATGAGCGGCTAATTTTGGAGTCTCATCAAAATGATTCAGAGAATTTTTAAAATTTGATATTCTTCCCTTTCTGTTCTTGAGTACATATTTTTAGTAGTGTTCTAGTTAAATATGCTGGTGGACCAGTCCTTAAAATATGGTCTTCAAACCTGAGTTATAGTCTATTGATATGATTTCCTAAAGTTACAACTTCTGTTGCATAACAGGGAAGTCCTTCAATCTGAATTGATTAATGGATTGCAAGAGTTGTTTAGTAAGGAATTGTCATCAAGTATTGACCAGGAAGATGCAGAATCAGAATTGTTATTGCATTTCCTCGTTTTGTTAAAAGAGCAGAAGCAGAACAATGCCTTCAAACTGGTAGAAGAAATCAAGTACTTGGAATCAGATACAGAAGAGGTGCAGAGGAGGCATGACTCAAGAAAATCCTTGGTTTCCTCAGGCTTGCAGAATTATTACTCTTGTCAGAAAGAGATTATGCCTCTTAAAAAGGAAACTTTGAGTTTGGAAATTCTGCCCTCGATATCCCCAATCTCTAATTCAAATGAAGTGAGATTGATGAGAAGTATATGCCATCTTGAAGGTGCTTATTTTTCCATGAGATCCAAACTTCAGCTTTCTGAAACAGATGCTTCAACTCACCCTGATAAAGATATACTAAGAAATCGTGAGAACCAGAATGTGGCCCAAAAAAGCGAGGAACAACCTAAGAAAGATACTTTAGGGGCATTCTTTGATGGTTTGTGCAAGTATGCACGTTATTGCAAGTTTGAAGTGCGGGGTGTACTAAGAAATGCTGATTTTAACAATCCTGCAAATGTAATTTGCTCTCTAAGCTTTGACCGGAATGCAGATTACTTTGCTTCTGCTGGGATATCTAAGAAAATAAAAATTTTCGAGTTTAGTGCACTTTGCAATGACTCTGTTGATATCCATTATCCTGCAGTTGAGATGTCAAACAGATCAAAATTCAGCTGTGTTTGCTGGAATAACTATATTAAGAACTATCTGGCTTCTACTGATTATGACGGTATAGTGAAGGTATGTTTTGCACATTGAACCATTGTTTAATCATTGGAAGACATTCTTTGCAGCATTCATTCATTACCTTTGCAGTATCCATCCATTACTTGTACGGAATTGATGTTTTTCGGATTCAAACTGAAATGGTTTACCTTAAGAGGGTCTACTCACCTTTTCACTTGGATTTTTGGGCTAAAACTCTGCCGCTAAATAGAGAAAATAGTGCTTATTTTCTCAAGATTGGAGGGTCTTGTCTGGAATCTAACATCTAGTCTCCGTTATTCGTGTTGTGACTCAAACCAATTATCCCAAAAGGTTAGCTATTAGCGAAACTGTGGAAGACTAATGGAAGATTTTATATTACATTATATTTATATCTCTAACACACCCACTTATGCAAGAATTCTTTGGGCTTAAAGCGTAGATAATGCATAGGCCCACCTACCTTGTGCTGAAATTCATTTTTTATTAGAAAAGTGGAGAGACAAGGATCAAACTCTCGACCACTTTGTCATAACGACTCTAATACCATGTCATGAACTAATCGTCCCTAATGCATAAGCTTTTAGGTGAAGACATAAGAACAGTTTTATATTATATCTCTAACAATTTGATTAGTGAATTGTTAATACCTTGACTGTATCATATCTGTTTCCATGATTTTCTAAGTGGCATAAAAGATTATATTTTAAATCTGAAGTTTCAAGGGATGTCTATTTCCAACTGAACGGGTTGGCTCCTATAAAATAGTACTTTGTGAAACATTGAAGCTGGTGAATATTTTTAATACATATACATGGATAGAGCAGTTTTCTATGAATTTAGAAAAATTGGGATTCTTTTGTTCTATTATTAGATACAATGCATTCATAAGTTATAATTTGGAGGTAAAAGCATGTGTGGTTGGCCATGCAGATAACTTATCCTTATAAAGTTCTCGTTAATGTGCTGGTAAAAACCATAGATACTAAGATTTTACATTTGTTCGTTTAAAAAATAATAATAATAAAATAACTGTCTTGGTGGCTATCCTTGTTCTTTTTCTTCTAAGATGTTATCGAATAATGTCAGTTTTTTATGTGACTTTGTGCTACTGTTGCAGCACCGCCTGAATCATTCTCATTACTCAGACTGTATGCACTTTGTAGAAGTACATGTCGTTTGTACATAGGATATGATTATTTAGCATCAGAATAGAGACTGGTGATCATCAACATCAACATTAACAGCACCTTTAACCCAAGTTAATTGGGGTCGGTGGTGACTGGTGATCATCATTTACTTAAATTTAGCATGGTGTTCATTCACTTGATTGTAAACCACTGGGACCAATATCATACAGAAATGTAATTAGTCATGACATTGTATGATTTGATGCATTTTCAGTTATGGGATGCTAGTACAGGTCAAGAATTTTCTCAATTCACTGAACATGAGAAGAGGGCTTGGTCTGTTGACTTCTCTGCAGTATGCCCTACAAAATTTGCCAGTGGAAGTGATGATTGTACTGTCAAGCTGTGGAGCATCAGTGAGGTAAACCCCTTTTTCATGTACAAACGCACACATACACATTACACTGTACATATGCATGTAAGCATGTGGATGTGCAGATTTTGCTTGACTTAAAGTTGGTAACCAGAGAAAAAGAAACTACAGTTACAATGTAATTGAATGTTGCTTCTTTCTGAGCTTTTATTGTATTTATGACCTAAAACATAATATGAATGTCTGACCTTTTGATATTCACAGTTGATTAGGGGGATCATGGATTGGGTCGACCTGAGTTAAAAATATTGGCTTAGGTTGGGTTGATGAGTTGGATTGGTTTGAAAATAGATGAACTCGAAGCAATCAAGTTGGGTACTAGGTTTGGAAATTTCATACCTAACCCAAACCTTTTCAATTAGTTTGGGTCGTCAATGTTATTAGAATCTTACGATTCAATGCGATTCGGCTGGCTATCTATTTGTATCATAAGATAAATTTCAAAATGACTTTGAATCTTATGGTACATCAATGAGTTGGTGCAATTTCGTATCATTTATATTTGATACGAATCACAAAATTCAACAATTCATTCTTTTTTCTTTTTTATCTCTTCAAAGAAAATGAGAAGTCATTTATGCTTAAATAGTTAAATGAAAAGGAATTGAAAGAGCACTAGTGAACTTATCCTATATTTTGTTGTTCCACTATTTTTTATTTGTGACTCACTCATTCAATGCATGCACTCTATTTGGCTGTTTCATGGCTTTGTTTCCATTCTTCATAGAGACTTCACAAACTTAGATATAACTAATAATTTTGTTTCAAAACTTATGGTTAAGTTGTTGTATTTGTTTCTAGTTTAAAATTATTACATTGAACACTATATATAATCTAATGATATGTTTGAAGTTACTTTTCATTGTCTTTAAAGCTCATGATTCAATATAAATTATGATTCATAATTCAAAAATTAGCTTGACAATTTGCGATTTGAATTTTGATTTGATAACCTTGCTTTGGCTTCAAAATCCCGTCAAACCTGACCTGTGAACCCTTACTGTGCATAAACATCAAAATTGTGATTTGTGAATTTCCACCCTTAAATAATAGTCCTTTTGATATGTATTGTATCAATTAGTGCTGCAAAAGAAGGAAAATAACAAAAAGGCACAGATAGAGAAAATGAGAGCAAGCTCCCCCAAGTCAGAGATGAATCTCTAGACTCCCAATTTCATTCCAAAATATCCCCCTCCGCCCCCCCCACCCCCACCACCACACACACACACACACAACCAGTGCCCTTCCTCTTATAACAGAATTCACTCACTATTTCTCACTCCTCTAACTAACTCAATTACCACTCACAAAGCACTACAGCACTAATTCTGGATGGACCCATTACCCTCTTGGGCCTATGTGTGTAAACCTTCAAAGGTTTCTCACTATTGGGCCGATTCTTATCACCTTGATCACCTAATGAACCTTCCGTATTCACTCAGGAAGATATTGAATCTAAGAAAAAATCAGTTTTGCTAAACCAATAATATGGAGAAAGGTTCCTGGTTAAATTGTTTTTATCTCGAGTTAAATATATTTTAGTCCCTACAAAAAGGGCAGCGTTAGCTTTTAGTGCCTAAATAAAATTGTTTCTTTTTGGTCCTCATTTATGGAAATGTGTCGTGTCACTTGTGCGTGGTCCTTATTTTCGTAAACAAGGGACCAAAAGGAGATGATTTTTTATAGGGACTAAATTGAAAATTACCCTATTTGTCGGGACTAAAAACATATTTAACCCTTTTATCTTTATTTTTCAAAATAAATAATGTGGCAGTGGAGACCATTAGTCCTTGAGCAGGGGGACAAATACGAACGACCAAGATTTTCTTAATTGAATGGATAGATTTTGCATCACATTGTCTCTTCATAAGCTCAAGATGCTGCAAAAAATACAAGATAATTTCTTCCCAATAACTAATCAAGAGCTAATGCAGTACAATTTTTTTTCTTCCAGAGAAACTGTTTAGGCACAATCAGGAATGTTGCTAATGTCTGCTGTGTTCAGTTCTCTGCTCATTCCTCCCATTTGCTGGCCTTTGGATCTGCGGATTACTCAACATATTGTTATGATCTTCGCAATCTTAGATGTCCCTGGTGTGTACTGGCTGGCCATCGTAAAGCTGTGAGCTATGTCAAATTCTTGGACTCTGAAACACTTGTTTCTGCTTCTACTGATAATACATTGAAGATCTGGGATCTCAATAAAACCTCTCCTGTGGGTGCATCCATTAATGCTTGCAGCCTAACTCTGTCGGGACATACTAATGAGAAGGTTTGGTTTTAAATTTTATAGCAGTGGATGGAATTTAAGTTTATAAAGTATGTAAGGTTTTCTTTGTCACTGTCTTTCAAATATACTTTGGAGAATTTTTCTTATTTGGTTTTAAATGGAGCATCAGATTATGGTTGATGATCTGAATAGCAAAAACAATTTTACGAAATCCAGATTGTTTTTGACCAAAATGATTTGTTTATTAGCAAACTTCTATGCCTTCATGTCAGAAATTAGATCTGTTTTTGTCATTAAACTGACAAATGTTTTATGATTACTTAAATTGGTAAGCTGAAATCTTCTGCCTCTTGACAGAATTTTGTGGGTCTATCGGTGGCTGATGGATATATTGCATGTGGATCAGAAACAAATGAGGTATATATTAGTTTCAGTAGAACAATCATTTACTTGGTTTTAACTTTCTAAAATATAAAACGTTCATCCAATTACTTATATCGTTTAATTGCACTAATGTAAAATTATGACCAGAGTCACAGACCTCAAAAACGTCAGTGTGCTAATTCTATTAAGCGACTTGTATATGCACCAATTTGTGTTGATAACCTTGACTAGCAACCTTACAATGCAATATTTAAAATTTATTTAAGGATAATAACCAAGATGGAGAAACGTATAGGTGGGAGTTTTGAATACTGAGCAGAAAGTTATGTGTGTGTGCTGGCATCAATCACAATTTATGTTCTCTTGCAGGTTTACACGTACTATAGATCGCTTCCCATGCCAGTCACTTCACACAAATTTGGGTCCATTGATCCCATTTCTGGTAAAGACACTGATGATGACCATGCTCAGTTTGTTTCAAGTGTGTGCTGGAGAGGGAAATCAGACATGCTTATTGCGGCCAATTCAAGTGGATGTGTAAAAGTGTTACAGATGGTTTAAAGGAAAGGTTCCCTGTGACGGCGACTTTCTTACATTTGCGAGTTCCTGGAGTTTTGCGCTTGTCACTCAGGCACTCTGGCCAATCCCATCAACCTGCTGGGAGCCTATAAAAAAATTCTTTTGACATCTTGAGCTCTGGCTTATAATTTGAAGTAGAAGGGGTTCAACTTCGGCCATAATTGGATGAAGAAATAGATCTGCAATCTAAATCCTGATCTTTTTAAAAGTTGGATTCATCAGAATTTCACATTGTCATATGTAGAAAAGGCTTGTTATACTTAAATATCGCTGGGATCAATCCGAGAAGCAGTTGAATATGAAGCAGATTAAGCTCCACTTTAGATAAACTTCTCAACGAAAATTTATTGGAGAAGAAAATAAATCAAATTTCTCTTATGAATTAAAATTAATTGATGTACATCAGTCTTTTTAGAAGTTCTTTCATTTAATTTTTTCAGAAACTGATGTGTGTAATTCAATTTTTAACTTTTTAGTAGAAATTTGATTCAATATCTCTATTTCTTCTATTTTTTATTGATAAAATTATTTAAATTGGGTTTAATATTTTAGAATTGGGATGGCTGGTGCTAAGTTGCTTCTTAGCTCAAGAATGTACCCTGTATCTATGCAAACCTTGTCCGTGCCGATGTAAATTGTATTGCTGTCCTTTTCAGATTTTTTAAATTTATGAAGGACTAGCAATTGTACGGTTATAGTAAAAATGATTGTTTATCAAAAGATAAAGCAACTACATTACCATGAATCGAAAGCATATAAACTTCATGTGTATACCACCCGTTTATGTTTATTTGTCTCTGGGGCCACGTTACATCTCCAATGGTTGTATGTATCACCGTAGTGCATTACCTTTTTTTTGTCAGCTGAAAAGAGAATATATATATAAGGGTACCAGCGGTACCAAATAGTAGCAAACAAAGTACAAATTGTTTCCCTGTATGTCATTTCCCCCTCATTATAAATTAGTTATGTTATTTATGACAATGAAGAAGTCATAAAATCGATATAACCACCATTATACTAGGACTGCCCTCTGTATACAATATGCCCACTAACGAAAACCCAAAAAAAGTGGCCTCAAATTCAGCCCCATGATTACATTACCTTGACGATATTGATTCTAGGTTAGTGTCTTTCGGCTATGGATCTCTCTAATTATCTCTAGCATAATTTGGTATCTTCCTTGGAAAAAAAAAAAGAAGCATGTTTGGTATCTCAATTGTAACATATACCTATTTTTTCATGCCAATTTAAAGATAGATCTTAGATGTAGAAGTTACAAGGAGTAGCTATGCCATTATTGTGATTTTTCACATCCTAAATGTGTTACCAGACACATACTATTCTTGCAGGATTCACGTAAATATAACGCAAAGTAACTATTAATTGTTTTGGGTGACGCATTCAAGTTATAGATGGGGCAAATATAAACACGGGGTTAATGTGAAGATTGATTCTTGAAAACTGAGTCTCTCACGAAGCATCACTAGTTGGATGAATTGCCCGTGCCTTCTCTTAGCGCACACCTAACTAATTTTTCGCAGTTTAAGAGTCCTAATCGAATTGAACATAATTGAATACGAGAAAGAGTATAACACGAGGGAAATAGAAAGGACAGAAAGTTGGGGAGGCAACTTCCAATAATTTATGACATGAATATATTCACTCAAAATTCAGTTGCTAAAAACCATAGTCCTAAAAACACAAGAAAATCTCAGAAAGACTGCAAATAATAAAACCAAGCATGAAACTATGTTTCTAACCTTCCCTTAAAAAGCTACATTTTTGTGTTTTCCACTTACCTTAAGCAAGAATAAATAAATGTTGGGAAAATCTGCATGGTGCAAAATAGTCTAAGGACTTGAACCGTGCTAAGAAAAAGGCAAAGGTGACGACTGATTAAATAATCTGAAAATCTTCCATAGGCCATGAAAGTCAAAAGAGCCTTAATCCGAGACATGACCACAAGTTGTCCTCACATAAGGACTCAAAAGGGCTCAATGCGAATGGTGAAAGATTTCCTCTTTTCTTCACAAAACTGCTCTCGGAGTCAGAGACATGGCCGGTTGTTTTTTTTCTTCTCACATAGGGGCTTAAGGGACTTAATGCCAACGATGACAACCTAGCTTTTGTCATCTTTTAACCGTTATCCAAATCTGAGACAAGACAACTACGTCTTCTGTTTGTGCATATTATCGGAGAGCTCAACGTATGGGTCGGCGTGAGCCCCTTCAAATTGGTCTCAGTGTTGGCACGTCTTAGTCTTCCCGGGCTCAAAAAGGGTTCAACATTAGTTGTGACTTTTTCATCTTTAAACTGTCTCTGCCACTGCCATATGATCTAGATAATGGTAATGGTGTCTGATCCCTTTTTTTCAGCCTTAAACTGCCCTTAGAATTGAATCTGACTAGCTTCCCTCATATTTTTTTTCTCCTAACTGAGCTCGAAACTAATGGTGATTGATTCCCTTTGTCAGAGACTAGGGGAGGTCGTCTTCTACCTGCAGGGAATAAAAATGAAAAAAATGAGAAAACACTCAATGTTATTGAATAAGACATCAATAACGTATCAAAACTATTAAAAAAGACCTATTTAGAAAATCACTACACAAACCTAAATTATAACTACGAACAGTTATATCTAATCTCAATTACACGATTACAGTGTGAACATGATAGAAAAAAAGTTCATTCTCAATCCTTAACCAAAAGTACTAAAAACTTGATATAAAATAAAAGCCTTTGGAAACCATATGTACACATACATAGTGCAAACAACTGAACTGAACGAACCTTGTTCTTTGTTGGCCTTTACGGGTGTTGGTTTCTTTATTCTAACAGTTTTCCTGAACGGGGCTTCCACATTGGATGCGTTATCACCCACTGATGTTGGAGAGGTTAGTAGTGGGAACGGATCTTCTACAATGGATGCATTATCATCATCACCCACTGAGCTTTGGTCATCACTTTCACTCCTACACGCCTCCTTTTGGTGCTCGCAGCAGTACTTATCGTTAGTACTACCGTTGATTCTCTCTTTCTCCACAACTTTATAAACAAACATTTCGCAGGGTATCTGCGACACAGCGGACACACCAGATGCGGTCCTCTCCATTGAAAAGCTCCTGAGGAACGTTGTTTTTATGTCGCAGCAATCCACGGGTGGGGCCTGCTGCTGAATCTGGTTGTTGAGTTCAGGGTTCATCACGTGGGACTCCCGTGTTCATGGCAAGGAACTTTTTGGTGTAACGCAAAATCCTACAAATGGAGGAGAATGTAGGACGTTGAGCAGGGTCAGTTTGCAAACACTTTTTGATCAAACTCACAAGGTATTTCGGAGAACGGTGAGGAAACAAAGGTCTTTCCCCAGCTTTAATGTTTTGGCTGGTTCTGTCTCCTTGAAGATGATTTCTTTATTAGCGTCACTGTTGTTAATATTGTTCAAAGAAGACAAGCCAAAGCCAGAAAGCTTTGCTTGAAGATAACCCTCTTGGGAGTTCCTTGGCTTGAGCAAAATATTAAAAGGGTTAAGGTGGCCGTGACAAATGTTCTTGGAATGTAGATACTCCATGCCCCTGGCCATCTGAAGCATGAGATGAACCACAACGGGGACAGAGAACAGAATCTGTCTCCTGGGACCACAATTCTCCTTCATGCAATATGTTGGGGTGAGAAAGCGACAGCAGAGTGGAAACCTCGGCCCCGTCAAAGTGTCTCAACGCGAAGCTCTGTCCGAGCCATTGGATTTCCTTAAACTCCTTCCTGGGATTAACTTTCTACACCCGGAATGCACAGGTAATATCGATCCTTTTTGTAATTCGTAAGTTTCATACGGACATAAACCATTCATCTTCTTATGGATTGTCGATCCGTATAAGTAATATGGATTGACAATCCATATGACTCTTACAGATTACCGATCCATATGACTCATATGGATTGACAATCCATATAACTTTTACGGATTATCGATATGTATGACTCATATGAATTGACAATCCATATAACTCTTACGGATTGTCGATCCATATGAGTCATATGAATTACCAATTCATATGACTCTTATGGATTTACCGATCCGTATAACTTATATGGATTGACAATGCATATAATCCATACGGATTATTAATCCGTAAGAGGGTAAAGTTGAAAATAAAAAAAAATATATATTGAGTGTATTAGAAATATGTTGGGTGTAAAAAGTATAACTCTTCCTTCCCGCGGCCTAACCAGCGCTCCTTCAACCCAATAAGCACTGCAATTGGGCCAATATCTGACCCATTAAGAAGTTTATGATTAAGTAAATTAGTCAATTAACATAAAATTATTTCAATTTAATTATTACTCTTAAATTCAAGTATTGAATATGCAGAATATAGAATGTGATTTTTTTGTTGCTTATATTAACCTCATTTAGTTTCAATAGAATTGTCTTTCATCACTTTAGTAATATTAGAGATTGAAATGATCGTTATTTAGTAATTTAAGACAACTTTTTTATAATTTCAAAGATTAAATTAACATATACCCATAATTTCATAGATTAATTTGATCGATGTTATTCATTAAAGTTATTTAACTACTACAGTACTTTTATTGTATCATCTTTTAAAAAAGTAAGAGTCTTGCACGTGACCACGTACCCACTTAAGTTAAATGAAATTAAATTTAGTTAAATATGGGGCGGGGGAATACGAAATCCCCAATTCAACTCGTAGTGCACTTCTCTCCCTCCACCATACCCACCATCTCCTTCACTTTCACTCGCAATTAATGGTTAACTAGTCTCCAAGACATATGTTTGTTTCATTCTTTCTTTGGATATTAATAAATTGTGGGTGGGGGCTTAGGCCCTTCCCTATCACAAAAATAAATACATTATAACAATGTATAATTTGTGATTTTGGTATCTAGATTTTTTTTTCAATTGTCCTTTTAATTCCTTCGAATGTAATTTCATACCCTACTTTTCTCATTTTCTGTTCAAATTCCATTTATTCTCTAAATTACCTACTAATTAAGACTATCACTACTTTATCTTATAAACCCTCATGTCAAATTAAACAATCTTAGACTTTTAAAATATAAAACCTTTTAAAAGTTGAGTTTGATATTTTTCTACAAAAATAAAATTGTGGTTTTTTAAAGAAAAAATATTTTTTTGTTAAACAGGTTAAAAAATGGGTTTTCCTACTTTCAATAATAAAAAAACTTAACAAATCTTAGAAACAAAACTTTCAAAATAATAGGTAAAGTGGTTAACTAAAT
>PYAF01001075.1:416416-447049 GCA_007407185.1 Glycine tomentella | reverse complement strand
AAAATATATTAAATAAAAATAAATATACTAAAAATATAGGAAATATATTAAATAAAACAATATTAAAAATATAGAAAATAGATAAAAAAATTTTATACAAAATATTAAAAAAGCATTTATTTATTAAATAATTAAATTTAAAAAATTATTTAAAAATAAAATAAAAAAACTTATGACTTAAAAGTCGCATATAAATAAAAAACTAAACTTACGACTTTGAAGCTGTAAAAAAAAACTTACTACTTTGAAATCATATTATTTGCGACTTTCAAATGTATAAATAATAGTATAATTTCATATTAAAAAGTGAAAAAAGAATTTGGTTAAAACTTTAAAGTTGTATATTTTAAAAAATTATATTAAAATCATAAACTCTTTTACGATTTAGTTTATAAAAATTAACAGTATTATAACTTCAAACTCAAAAGTAACAATTGTTACGACTTTTGGATAAAAATTTAAAACCCCACAAATGATAATAATAACAATAAAAAAACCCTTTAACAAGTAATAAAGCCGGAATAGCAAGCAAAAGGACATTTCTTAAGCCTCCACCAAATCACCAAATGCCAAAAGGACATTTAGTAAGCCTCCACAAATGGAAGAAAAAGGTTCATCAAGTGATAGAATGTCAAAATGGAAAATTACAAATATATTTTTAACAACTCGCTGGGGTTACGTAGTTGATTAACGAAAACGGGTCATGCGTCCATATAAGGCAAAGTGAAGGAAACAAACAAAAGAAGTTTGCATCCATGTCCCAGTTGCGCCCAAGCTAAAACACAAGCTCACGGACAAGATCGAAATGTTTCATATCAGGTTAACAGCTAGCAAGACAAATAACCACATGATTGTACCATGATCATATGGTGCTTCCTTCCCTCCACTCATAAAATTACAATGATATAAAATCAATTGAATTAGTTTAGCTTCTTTTTTTTTTTTTTTTTTGTGGTAAAAGCAAAGGTGCTGAACAAGAATTACAAAGGGAAAAGTGGTGAAAAGAACCATGCTCTTGTTCAGAATTTGGAACAAAACATTTTCAGATACACTCAAATCAAACAAAGGGGCAGCAAGCAGCTCTCTTTTTGTGAAGGGGTAGAAATTAAGGGAGTGAGTTGTCAATATCACACTGAGGGGATTCATCATTGATCATTCATGTTAAGTGGTTAAAGGGGTCTGTGTTGAACTTTCCACTTGGTTCTCAGATGATATTGATGGCTGATTCACTACTATCTCAATCTGCCTGACATTTTCTATCATTTTTACAAGTTCTAACATCTTAGGCCTCTGATCAGGAACCCTCACCACACATGACATGGCTATCTGCAACATTTCCACCATCTCTTCCTCTATATTGGGATATCTTATCAGCTCTAAGTCAAACACTTCAGCTGTCCACTCCTCTCTCACAACCGAATGAACCCATCTCACCAAGTGCACAATCTCATCGCCCCCAGTTGTGTAGACAGGGGATTTCCCAGTGAGAAGCTCTAGTAACACCACACCAAAGCTGTAAACATCAGAAGGTTGTGTCGCTTTCCTCGTGTCCGTAACTTCAGGTGCTCTGTAACCAGCGGCTCGCGAGATCGGTATGGCAACTGAACTCATTATGGTTGCCAGGCCAAGATCAGATACACAACCATATTGTTTACTATTGAGAAAGATATTTGAGGATCTGATATTGCCATGTACAAGCTTCCCCCCATTCTCACAATGAATACAAGCAAGGCCTCGTGCAGCACCCAAAGCAATTTTCATCCGAGTATCCCAATCTAAAGGCACCCTATCCTCTCCTCTTTTACCTGAAAAACTCAAAACATTATTAGTCTTTATAAAAGTTTGAACAGTATATTTATGCGGTATGTACTAAAACAAATTTTTCAAGACAGATTTTTTTTAATTTGATACATTGTCATAGCAAGAAAACAAGGCAAGAGCTTCAAACTTGTTCCACGAAAGCAATGAGCCCTCCCTCTGAGAAATTATTACGTGGTCGTGCTCGATCTTTATGTGAAGTATTACCAAGATTTTCAATTTGTAAGAAAATATTATAACACTTAATACATGTCATATAGAAGTTGATTAGGACCACCATGGTTCTGGACCATAAATCAATTTATCCCTCTGTTGAGGAAGTAGAGATCTTTTTGGCTTTAGAACATACTTACAATCAGAAACTATATTTCAAACTTCAAATCTTATGCTGTCCATTAAATTTTTCGATAGCTGAGTTGAGTTGAGAGTGAGATGAAGCTTATCCAGAGACAATTTTAACTGGTTAAACATAGCAAACATGCAAGCAACCTTTCCTTTGAATCAAAACCAAGAAGCAACAACCACATCCAAGCACCAAAAACTGTTGAGCATGAATACTAATTTGAAAATGCAGGAAAAAAAAATTATGCTACATACCATGCAACAAAGCAGAGAGACTCCCCTGAGTGTAGTAATCATATACGATGAGTTTCTCATCTTTGGAATAGTAATACCCCTTGAGCTCAACAACATTCTCATGTTTAAGATTCCCAACAACCTCCAAGAGCTGCTCAAAGTCCTTCTTTCCAACAGCCACCTCCTTCAACCTCTTCACAACAACAGTGGTAGCATCCTCCAGCGCAGCCTTATACGCAGCACCAAACGTCCCCTTCCCCAAAACCTCAGCAGAAGCCCTCAACAAATCCTCCAAGTCAAACGCATAACTGCACCCCTCAAAGAAAACAATTTTATTATTTGCATCCAGGTCCCTCGACACTACTTTTTCCGGAGACATATCTACCTTCTGCAACTTCAGAGCAAATGAATCCCCATTCTTCTTCTTTCTTGACCAGCACACAAAGATAAAACAAACAAATGCCGCGAGACCAATAAGAGAAGCAGCAACAATAACCCAAAACACCGTGGTCTCGCCATGTTTTGCAGATTTAGAAAATGGAGCTACAGGAGAAGTTTCAAGTGAGACATTGTTTCCAACGAATGCGGAGTTAGGAAACCTCTGGAGGAGAGAGACGGGGATTTGCCCAGAGAGCGAGTTGTTGGCGAGATTCATGGCAGTTAGCTGAGTCAAATTGGAGAGCGAGAGAGGAATGGTGCCGGTGAAAAAATTATTGGACAAGTTGACAACAGAGAGATTCCTCCAAGCAGAGAAGTCCGGTAAGGGACCCGTGAAGTTGTTGAACTGAAGATAGAGAAATGAAAGGTTTTTGAGATTGGAAAAATCAGAAGGGAAATGACCATTTATGAAGTTGGATCTGAGGCTGAGTGTTTGCAACCCCGTGACGCGGCTTATTGTGTTGGGAGGGATGGTTCCGTGAAACCCGAAACCTGGCAAGTGAATGGCTATAACTCGTGACTTGTCTCCATTACAGGTTACACCGGTCCAGGAGGTACATGGGGAAGAGGTTGCGTTCCAATTCAGGGATCTTGAAGGAGGCAACTTTTCCACCAAGTCAAGCAATGCTTGCTTGTCTGAGATGGGTTCTGCTGCATTTGCTTGGAAGAGAATGAGAGAAACCAAGTAGATGAAGAACAAAATGCGTTCCATCTTCCAGCAGAGAACCAGCTGCACACACTCAAGCCAACCACCACCGGTTTTGTGGAAAAGAAAAACAAACAACGAGACGGACAACTTACCTCCAAAAAACAGAAGCGGACACACAGAAACTTGCATAGAAGATTGTGCCACCTTGTCTTTGGTTAAGTCAAATGAGGGGACTCTGTTTTTGAGCTGTAAAAGCACCTATGTTTGTCACTTTTTGTTCTAGTAAAAAATAAAATAAAATTTCCTAGCACAGAGTTAGTTTGACTAAAATTAAGTTTTAATTATTTAAATATACTAGTAGCCTCCTACTGGAGTGTTGTAAATAAATAATAAAAAAACAAACTACTTATTAGGAAAGATTTCATTAAAAGTGCTCACAAGATTTTTCAACTTTCAAGATATATTAATAATCTGACAAAAATAACATGGTGAAAAAGAAAAAGAAAATCATAAAATTTATTAGAAGGAAAACGAAATTCGAGGCAGAGACTCTGCACTTGGCTCTATTATCGACACATGTCGTTTACTTTTTGTTTTTTTTGTTTTCCCTTTCCAGATCTGCCTTCTGTTCCTCAAAAGTCATCCTTTAGCGGCATTGCGATTACCAAAAGGAGGTGAAGCGAAAATGAGTGAGAGAAAAAACGTACTACGAGTTATGATTCGAGAGAAATAATGGCGATTGGTAAAAAGGTATAATAGTAGCATCCAATGCAAATGCTAAATGAGTGCCTGTTTTTAACGGGGTTGGAAAAATTGGAGTTACAAAGTGAAAGTGAGTTATAAACGCAAAACTGTGCTGGATAGTATTGGATTGGAGGTGAATGCCTGTTTTAATGTATGGCGATCGATACTTCTTTTTAACCTTGTGCTGGATAGTATTATGATTAAAATATCATGTGATTTTAATTAGGAGGTAAAATCCGAAAGTTAATGCCAGTGTCATGTGAGTGTGTGAGAATATACGAGTACTTTTAAGTTGAAACTATAATTACGATTTATTTCATCAGGTGTAGGCACTGGATTCCTTTAATCACTTCACCAACAAAAAATGGACTCCTTTAATATACTGTCATCACTCTCGTCACCTGCATTTTATTCATCTAAAGGATGGTTGGATTGCCTTCTGACACGGAGTAGATTGTAACTACATTCATATATGACTAATAGTAATAATAATAATTACTTCTTATTTATAATATCAAATTAAAAACGATGTTGTTTCTCTTCGTAGACTGTAAGGCTTAATTTATATTATCTCTTGCATTATTAGAAGAGAGAGAAAAGTTCATAAAAAAAGGACAGAAAAAATGTTAAGTACAATATAATTATAGTAAGAGAAAAAGATATAAATTTAGGAAAAAATTATTGTTATTTTTTATTATATATATAACAATTTATGTCTTCATTTTAATTTTAATTATTATTTTTGAAAAAATATTATGAATTATGCTAAATTTAGTTATAGTATTAAAAAGTATTTATTTTAAATTATTATTTTCACAAAAATATTTTAAAATTAATAAAATTAAAAATAATATATATATATAAGTAAAATAAAATTAAACATAAGTATTGAAGACAATGTAATATTTTCTTGATATCTAATTGAAAGCAATGTAATATTTTCTTAATATCTAATTGAAGACAATGTAATATTAGCACCTCTCGGAAGAGGATAATGTAATTTATTCAAAATGAAATGATTTTATTTGGAGAGAGAGGGTGTGTTCTACTTAGGTCTTAAGTATGGTATGAGTCCTACTTGAACAATTTGCTTGATATAAGACACTTCTTGTAAAACAAGATGTTGAAATTGAAATTTTAATGATACTATTTTTTTTTTTATTTGAACATGAAGACGAAATTATCTTTAAAAAATTCTAAATATATTAATTCACTTTTTGTAATTTAATTTATTATTTTATGTAACCGCTGTGATAATCAATACCTTACATCACCCAGATAATTATCATCTTACGTCATCTCCATCTCCTGGACAGTCTTTGATATATACACAATGATTGTATGTGTATATGTATAAGTGCATACAAAATTATGGGGATTGGGGGTGTAAAGTATATAGATTTATGATTAGCAAGTTATATATTATTTGTATGATAATGTATGTCTATCTTATAATTAGACTTTTTTTGGAGGACGTCTTGTTGATTAGCACAAATCATCTGTTATATATTATCATAAGTACATATTACTTTCATGATGTTATATATCTCTCTATCTTAAACTTTGTCTTGAAAGCTTCCTAAAAAAGGCGAGCAACACAATTCATATTATATATACATAACTTTGTGTTGAATTATTTTGAAAAAAATTCTAAATATACTAATTCACTTTGTGCAATTTTTTTAATTTTATGTACTGGATAAGCAATCACAAAGTATACTAACAAGTTTTTCATAACCATAAACTTTTCAAAAGTTAACTACAACAATTTCATGTACATCATTTGCATGTGAAATTGGAAAGGGGTTTTATTTTGAACATACACGTCTCTACTTAAACGTTATACTTTGTTTCAATCCACACTCGTCAACATTGGTATGAGTATCCCTTTTATTTACATACATGCTTATGACTTATACTGGATTTACCCAAACTACCACTTGCTAAAAAAAACAAACTACCACTTGCTAAAAAACAATGCCTAGTGGTATTATTTTTGTCAGTATTTATTTTCAGTCTGCATACAAAATTCACTGCAGATCATGAAGATGGAAGAACTGAGAGCTCCAAGCGGCCTGTCCATTCTTCACCTGGCCTCAAGGTGATTGGTTTTTCAACTGCTGCACCATCAACACATAGCATCTGTTTGTACTCTTCATCCCCTAAATCTATTATGGACTTGGATTTTCTTTCCCAAGGATTCCAAACAACTATCCAATGCCAAATCAAAAAATGATTTTTTAGTTTTTGTAAGGAAACGAGAGAAACAATCTAACAATTGTTTCTGATTTTGAGTTGGAAGCACTGTTTACAAAGAAACTTACCAACATCTGGAAGTCCTTCCTTTCGTATCACAAATGTTCTCTTCTTCTCATGGTCTAGAACAGCTACCATATTGCTAGAATCAAGGTAGACCCGGTCTACCTATAGATGAAAAACAAAGTATATTAAATTATTTATTTCTCTCACCAATTAATTATTAAAATATTAAAACATAACCCAACTATTTTATTTTATTGTGAATTACATTTATAAAGCAAGCACCTTGATGATCATGCCATGAATAGGAATTGACTTGAATTAAACATATGAGTTGTCTCACCTCTGATTCAAATGTCAAAGCATCTCCTTGTTCCGTGAAGCGTTCTTTCTGGTACAGGTTGTCCAGATAGTCAAGAGTTTCCAACCCTTCCACCCTCACTTCACTATCAATAGTAAACACAAGGCTATGTTTATGCATGACTTGCAACTCATTTCATATTCATGATTCTTTTTCACAAGAGTCTTTTAATAAATAGACCAATGCTAGATACAATATATTTACAAATTATACAAACCTGATATCTGAGATGGAGAAATATGTATGATATGCAATGGAGAAACTAAAATTCTTGCCATTGACATTCCTGATGCGAGATGTCAAAGTCAAATTGCCATCTGCTGCCAAAGAGACCCTTAGGCGAAACTCGAAGCTGATTAAAATAAGAAGTTAAAATGGTGCATCAAATATTGCCATGTCATTCATTTAAACTGGAAAGAAATATCCTGTAACTTTATGTAAAAAAAATTAACAATTACTTTGGCATATGGTTTTTGCTATCATATTTGACAAAATTCACTAGTCTTTTGGTTCTTGTAGAGAGATTGGGACTAAAAAAGAATGGTTTTCAACAAATCTTCCCAATTGATCTAAGACCACTAAATTCAAATGCAAAATGTTGGTTCTTATGTTAGTAATGTATAGAGAAGATAAAATTGGTCCGTACCTATGTGGCCATATTTTTATATCATCTTCTGATGGTTTGAGCAGCAAGTCAATATAAACTTTTCCATCGAAATCCCGAGCAAGCGGTGGAGGATTTTGGTCAATAACCCAGATTTTGTTCCTCGCAAATCCATGTTGCTCCAGAGTTCCCCGGTTTCCAAACTGAAAAAATTACTCAAATTCTACTTGCTATGTGTCTATTTTATGTATTTCAGCGTGATGAAGTATTAATTAAATTTTTAAAAAAAGTTATACCTGTGGAAAACAAATTGGAATTCCTCCACGCACTGCTTTGGGAGGACTAAAGATAGCCTAATTGAAAAGAAAGAAATATCGTGAACAAAAAAAATCACCAAATTGATTCTAAGATTAAGAAATAAGAGGCTCAATGTCATATCTTGTTGAAATATAAAATATCTTGATATGATGATAAAGAAGGTTATTAGGAGAATGATATTATGAAATAATGGACTACCTTGTTACTTATGAAGAGTAACTCCTCACGGCGTTCTGTTTTCCAGGAAAGAACCTGGCCTCCGTGCAAACTAACCGTTGCTGAAGCTCCACGGTTGGTTCGAAGAAGGAATAGGGGTATTCCATTCTTGTCTTTGGTAAATTCAACACCCGCTGTGGCTGCGGCTGGTCTGTTATCAGTTTCTCCGGAAGTCGTATTCATCTTCAATTCAAGGAACGGTGTGTGGTCTTGTCTGTAAGCTATGGACGTGAAAATGAATTGGCAGAGGTTAGTGAAAGCAAGTTTGACGTGAGGGAAAAGGGTGAGCAGTCATGACTCTTGTGACAAAACCCCAACTAACTAGTAACTACCTTGAGCGCAGATCCATAAAGAAATAAAGATTGGAAAAAAGACTAATTAATTTTATGCACCGCCACTTCCTAACCGCTACCCTTTTATATTTCAGTTTTCTCTAACGGATCAATAAATTTGGAATCCCAAGTCCAATACCAAGTCAATTCTAACGGGCATGCGTTTAAGAAATTAATTTTATTTTAAGTTATATTTTTACTTAAGGAAAATACCCTTTTGTATAAAATGGTACTATTATATTTGCATTAGTATTATTTATCTTGAAATATATATATATATATATATAATTAGGTATACATTAATTATTATAATTTTATATTTCTTTAATTCTATAATTTAAATATACGAATGCTAAGATTAATATAATATGTTAACAAATTGGATTGAACTAATCTTATGGCATCTCATATATTCTTCACTTTTAATCCAAATTTTAAGAGGGTTAAGTGATGTTAAAATTAATAGTGTTATTTATCTAAAAATAATTTTATTTGATAATAATATTTTAGAATTATTCTTAGAAAATTAACTTTATTTTTTTTGGTATTTGAAAATTAACTTTATTTGGATAATAATGTAGCATTAATTTTAAATATAAATATGTTTTTACAAACTAGTACCCAATAATAATAAAGGGCGGATCTTAAAGAATAATTAAATAGGTTAGTTAAATGAAAAAAAAATGATATACTGAAGGGGTCATAAACATAATCCTCAGACGAAATAGTGTTATGGGTATGACTAGTTTCAACTTAGGCTAATAAACATTTTATAGGCCATAAAGATTATTGGTTTAAAAGTCAGAAAGCAACAATAAAGCAAGGGATCTATGGTCTATATAGAGGCGTTGAAGGGTTTCAAGTTTCAACGCCTGCCATGGACTCTGCAATACCAGACAGAATTAACGACCCATGTTACGTGACAAATCAGAATATGCCCTTTCAAACACCCAAGAGATTAGACGTGGGCCTAATTGCATGTTTGATTCTACGTTTTTGAGTTTTCACATTTCAAACACGAATTTAATATATATTGGAGTATATCTCAAACATGAATTCTTCTTTCTTAATGGTTAGTTTGAAGTAAAGTTAGTGAATTGTATGAAACATGTAAATTAGACCTCAAGTCTAGGTCAACGTGCCTGTTAGTGCTGGAAAGGAGAATATACAGTCCGCAATCAGTCATACAGCAAAAATGGCAAAACATGATAGTGACAAGACCATTGGTTTTGTTGGATCTAAGCGTCAAATGAATTCATGTTCCACTTCGTAAATTACCCATGAAAACTCAAGAAAGATCAAAGTTGGGAATTTATAGTCTTCAAAACGTGGGTTTGGAGTTAGAAATTAGAAGAGAGCTAAAGGGAGAATGCCGATGGGGCACTTTATCCTTCAGAATAGTCGGCGCACTTTGCTTAGTCAACGTGCATGAATGTGATCGAAAAATGAATAAGGGAAATTAAAAAAAAAAAATACTAATGAATATCATTGCACGTAGCTAGACTAATTACCAATCATAAGCCGAACACTTGTCTAAAGCGTGCAGGATAGTCCAACAGCGCCGGCCATTTTAGAGAAAAATATCGTATGATTAAAGTTGTGTATTCATCTAATTAAAATAGTGTTTTTTTTTTTTTTACAAAGATATAGTATGTTTTGAAATAAAATATTTTTTAAAATTGTATACTGATACTTGATAATAATTTTTAAAGCATTAAATATATTATAATTCTTTACAATCAATTAATAATTTTCCCCTTTTGAACGACCAATTAGAAGCAAAATTGAAGATCAGACTAGGTATAATAAAATAACGCGAGGTTGGTTTCGGTTAGAGTTAGGACATCGTAACTTTAATGTTTCGTATTTCTTAGACAGAATCGTAAGAAAAACTCCCCGTCAGATACGCACATGAAAGGGTCCTCTAAAATAATCTTTTGAGGAACTTGCGGAAGTTGCTTCCAATAACTCTCGTTAACCAATTGAAGTACGGGGGAAAATGTCCAATTTCTTCCACCTGAGAATTTACGAGGAAATTAACCCTTTTCTTTTCACCTCTCGTGCCAGAGTAACTGGGTATAAATAGGGATGGAAATACTTCTTATGATCTAATTCACATTATTTAATGTTGATGGTTTTTTTAAAGACATTATTGATGTTTTTAAAAGCTTACTCAACTATCAAGTTTTGAAGTCATTTAAAAAATCTTTTACATCTAACAGTTAGTTGAATTTATTTTGTCTCTCAAGAATGTTCTTTAATTGACAACAATGGACTAGTTATTATTTTTTTAAGCCAATTGATTATCTAAATGAGTAATCTCTATCAACAAAACCTTTTTTATGACGAAGAATCAAACCTTGATTAACATACTTCAAAAATTCAATTATTTATCAATAATATCAAATATGTTAGTTAAACAGATTAACTTATTTTAAAAAACTATTAATAAAATAATTTATAATTTTCACTATAATATTTTAAGATAATATATTTATTTTATTTAAAGATTTAATTAGACTATTTAGAAACAGACTTGTTAACCTATTTAAAGGACTATTATAAAGTGGTCTTTTAAAGCCGACAACAACAAAAGTATCCAAACAACAAAGTAATATTTCTAATAAATTGTTAGGGCTTAGACTAAACAAATAACTTTTTAAGTCATCCTAAAGTTTTAAAACACTCAAGTCAAGCCATGAAAAAGAGTTAATGTTGTTCTAATGCACATTTTACAACATTTTTTTCTCCCTCTATCATATTATCCATTTTATTTCACCCTTCTCTTCTCATTTTATTTCTTTGTTAATTAAAAAATAGTTGCACAAAAAAGTGTGGTCTAAATATAAAAAATTCTTAAATTTTTTTATCTATATTAAGCAAACAACTGAACAAGCATGACTGATCAAACTATTTTAAAAATAAGTCAAATTTAAATGAGTTCAATTTTTATATATTGTAAGTATAAATTTTTTTACACTAACAATTAAACAAAATTAATTATATATATGACTTTTAAGATAATTATTATCCATATCAATAAAGTTTTTTTATGAATAAACATCAACAAATTTATCATAACGGCAATATGTGATTAAATTATAATGAATGTATTCAAATTAAATTCTTTAAATATTATAAAAATTTTAGAATAAATAATACATTTAGAATAAATTATACATGAATTATAGACAATGAGTTTTTGATATTACTATTCATTCAAAAATTATCGTAAATGATAAATCGTTGATTTTTATAATAATTATCATCTTAAAAATCATATTAAAAATAATTTTTTATGATTTGACCGTGCAAAAACTTTTATGCTCAAAGTGTGTATTAAATTCAACTTAATCTTTGTTCCCACTGTACCAAAAGAAAAAACTCAACTTAATCTATCTCAACTCACATCCAACCCTAATGTTGGATCCTACTCACGTTTTCCTTTTGCAAGTTCTTTAATAATAATTAGATCCTACTTTAACAAAATATTCACACAATCTTTCCCACATGCCAAGGCATGGAATAAGCCCAGAAAATATCCATACAATATTTCAGCAAAAAAAAATCCCGTAAGAATGTAACAAGACAATACGATAGTTGACTACAGTATTCGGAAAATAGCCCACTCAAAAAATTATGTTAAATGTCCACCCAAACGTATAAACTATGAAGGGAAACAGCGTGAGAAATGATACTCTCATGTAAGTAAAATGCGAGGGGAAGAAGATCTACTTCTCAAGGTTTACTGAAATATATAAAGTTACTCAGTAAGGGAACGGGAAAGTGTCTTAAATATTTCATATTATTAAAAGAAAAGAAAAAATGAACTACGCAAGATGCATGATGCTCTATGCACAGCTTAGATTGTCTAATCTAGGAATGATCAACCTAAAATCAAGAGTGGATTCAACATGGAAGTTCTCAAGTCTAACTTAAAAAATGTTTCCTATAATTAAGTTGCTACGAAATTCTCATTCATTTATTCCATGTGGTAAAATGTATGGTTTAACAAGGATGGGCAAGAGCTACTTATATTACACGATTAAATGGGGAAGGAACAGTTTCTCAAAATCAGACGACCATGATGCAAATTTCTCAATACCTTTGAACATTCTGAGGAGCATGTCAGTATCTGTTGTCACAGAGGCATAGCTCCTAACCAACAGCTCCCCACATTCAAGTGGCAGAATCAACTGCTGGTTGAAATTATCATAACGGAAAATCACCTGAGATAAAAATGATGATGGAGGAAGTAACCGGTTTCTGTTTGCTATAGATCCTTCTGTCACTCTAATTGTCAGTGGAAAGTCGTCAAACTGCTGCACAAATTGCACCTGCAAGATGGGAAGAAAACATTATATATAGTAATTCATTTATATGGAACTGTGAAAATCCATCATCTTTTGTGTAATGCTCTTTTGCTAAAAAAAAAAGGATACATAGTTTTAATACTTACCCTTTTCCAGCCTAAAAGCCCTGTTACCTAAGATTAGTACTACTTCGTAACAGTAAACTTAATACACATCCAATGTGATTTGTTTAAGGGTAAAGTATGCTTTTGGTCCCTCTAAAATATGTGAAATCTGAAATTGTTTCCTTCAACGTTTTTCGTCCCATTTCAGTCCCTTTATAATTTTAACGTGTTATCCAGTATGTTAACTTTGTAGTGAATTTGCTTACATGGTAGACTGGGTTGAACAGTGAACACAACTATCTAGTATATGTGAGAGAGAAGAGGGTAGAGAGAAATTGACCTGGGGACCAGGAGGAGCAGCAAAACTTTGTTTCATCAAGGTGTTGTACATTAAGCCCAATAAACCATGATCCAATGCTTACATCATCGTGTGCATATGTACGCAGAATAAATCTGCAAAGTAAATATTTCATATTGATACCGCATTCTAAGGAAATTATTACAACCATATATACACACAAAAAGGAAAACTATACCTGTTTATTGAAACAAACTGAGCCAATGCTTTTGAAATGACATAGACCTCACCTGAAGCATGTCGAAAGTATCTGAATCAAACAAAAATGAATATGAATGTCAATAAAGAAAGTCCAAGAAGATGGAGAGAGAAAAACAATTTCTGGATCAAATACCATGATTTAGACGAAGTATTTGTTATAGGTGTCCTTGGATAAGTTTTTAAAGAACACTTTTATAGCATTTTATTTTTAACTTTTTTTTTAAAGCAGAGGCAAGTTCTAAGACAGTTTTTTTATGGTTTTCTTTTTTTCAAAAACAATTATCTAATTATTTTAATTTTTTTACTTATATTTTAAATATACCATCATATTGAGGAAAACCATTAAAAAAATCTTATTCATCTGAGGCATATGACAATCAAGTGTTGTTTGATACTCATGGATGCATCTTTCTCGGTGGAAATTGTCAATGCTGAATTTTTATACATAAAAATCCAGTTTATTTATCATTATTGATCAAAATTTTACTGCTGCATAAGCTCACGAAGGAATTCTTATCATGGGAATGAAACATCTTTTAATAAGGTATCAGTAGATTGGGTAAATTTTTCAGAAATAAATAAAATGAACAGTTAAGTCTGTATTACTCACGATTTTCCATCGCCAAATTTCCACCAGTCTGGCTCATGCCATTTATGTTTACTATAAAATAAGATTCAGACAGAGTGAGAAAAGGGAAGAAATTCTAATACCAAAATAAAATATTCTAATTTCCCAATGATGCATTTTGAAAATACTCACGGCTCAGAGAAAACTTGGCCTGATTTCATACAACCAATATAGACACGGGGCTTGTCCAAATGAGAAGTTAGCACTCCTCCAAGAGCATCTATAGAAGAAATTATTTCACACAATCAATGACACAGCAAAGAACCTACAAGACTACAACAGCTAATAATGCCAAATCTAATTGGGGATTTAATCAATGCCAAAAACTCTGAATCTTCACAAATTTCTAGGAATTCACGAAATTTCTCTAACTTTGGGGGTGGGGTTCCAGCTCATCAACAAATTATCGGTACCAATAGTTTCCCTTGTTTGTTTTTCATGAATGGTATGCTCTCCAGTCCCTCCGGAGCTATAGTGCAAACTATGGAATTTTATATATGATTTCTTCTAATTCTTAAAAACAGCTTTTTGCTTGCAGAAAACCTTGTGTATATATACTAGAGAATTGAGATGCAATGATGCATTATATTTTATAGTGCCAGACAGAATTAAGGACCACATACCAAGATTAACATAGACATCATCATTGACCTTGGCATAAAATTCAGCGTCCCAGTTGCCCACTGCATAAATGAAGAAAGATTTTATCTTATTTGCTTTTTCTTCAGGTGCCTCCACTTGATTATCCTGTAAAGTAAATCAAGCTAAATGACATCAGCATATTTGCTTGTTGCATGTATTAAATTATATGCATGTAACTTCATGCCAAGCATCTAAATATCAACCAAGAGGCTTATCAAGACATCAAGCTCAATAATCCACAAACAAGGTGTAAGAACAAAGTTTATATGTTGATCAAAACCTTAATTAACTACGCTCCAAAATTGATTAAAAAAAGTTTGAAGCCATAGTTATATACCAACTACCAAGGCATTTTTTACAATGTAGGGTATATCTAAAATGCACGTGTCAGCTCTACACATTCAGTCACAGACCATATAGTCGCATGTGGAAGGTTATAGTATCTGTACTTCCCATCAAATATTGCTTGCATGAAATTATCATTATAAAAGTTAACATACAAGAATGATGAAGTCATTGGTGTGACTGCTTTCCGTTTCAATTTCTTTGTCCAAACGGTCTCCACGGTTTGCACTGCATCAAAATGTAAAAAGCCAATCATTTGGTAAAATTGAATTTGAACCACCAAACAGTACCTTCTTCCTATTACAAATCGCACAATGATGCCTTTCTTATCAACCAGTTTTCTTGTAGGTGTACCTACAAATAGGGTATCAATGAGTTCTGAGAAGGCTTCTACAGACTAGATTAAAAAAAGTTAAAAGACTAAAAAAGAGAAGCTATATTTATAGTAGAGAATTTCAAAAAAACAAATTATTGATGTGACTTCTTGAACATATAAGTAATCACGTTGACACTTATAAACCAAAATAAACCATGACCACATAAATAGGTAAAAAAAAAGAGGCTGTTAGAGAATAGAGGATTGCTTGAAACTGAGAAGTGACCAACATCTAATTGTTAAAACTTTTGAGTTCTGAATTAACAAGGAATGCATCCTAAGCCTAATTATTGATCATATTTCATTCAGATACGATGTTGGAAATGATAAAACTGAAGAAACACCAAAAACAATATTGGAACACCTGGTAATCATATTTTTTCAGTAGCAGCTAGTGCTCATAGAAAGCAGAAATCAAACAATAAAAGTGAAGTCTACCCTGAAATGTTTATAAAGCTGAGAGTGCCAATATGCAGTAATCTTGCTAAAGTAAACCAAAACAACGAAAAAGGTACCTGTTGGCATCCAAGCCTTGCGGATTGCCTCTCGGTTCTTTTTTCGACCAAAGGTTGTCATGACTCCTACAACTAAAAGTACCTTCTTTGTAGGATGCTTCCCATCATTTCCTAGCAAGCGCTTTGGAACAAAACCCTCCTGTCTAGCCGCAGCTAGTTCCATCTCAAGGACAGACAACTTCTTCTGGTGTTCCCTGAAATTAAGTGAACAACATCCTCAGGTTAAAATTATTCACAGCCAAATTCTAATTCAGCAACCAAAATGACATTGGCAAGATTACAACCATAAGAAAATTACCTGCAGGCTGTAACTTTCAGTGTATCATCAACAGAAACGGCAGATTGACCCTGAAATTGGATGAACTATACTGCCTCATTGATATCCTAAGACGACAGCTAGTTTTCTTTTAAAAAAAACACCAGGAATCGCACTCACACACAAACAAGGCTGAGGTACAGCTCACACTTCACAATAACAGAACATAATGCCTTCCAGTGTCAAAACACCTATATGCTATGCAATGTAGGACATTACTATCACTATACTAACTTTAATGAAGAAAACTAACAGCATACCTGACCAGTTCTTTTTTCAAGTTCTTCAATTAAATATGCCCTACTTTCCGCATCCTGCCACAGTCTGCGCATCACACAATACATGAAAAACTCGAAACGCAATCCAAAATTGAAGCTATAAAGACAGATGATGAATAAAATAACTAACTAACTAACCTGCCGGCAACGTAAACGGTAGCCATGGTAGCAATCATGGCAAGCATGAGAGCAGAAACTCGTGATCCAAACGAGTCACCAGATAGCCGGTTTTGTGATCCCCGGCTACGCATTTCTTCTTGTCGAAGAAATTATCATCTAAGTGTCAGATCCGGGGAGAAAAAAGAAGAGTGCATCGATGTTTACGAAAAGAACTAATGAGTGTTTGGTTGGGGCTTGATGTTTCGAGTTTTTGGATTTGGACTGTGACAAAACGACGTTACAACTGTTTTTAATTTCAGCCTTTTTCGGTTTCAGATTCGAATGGAGTCAGGAATCTGAAAGCTGAGATGAAGAATCACTTGGATACATACGTGTGAATGAATTCCATGCCAATTGCAAGTTGATTAACAAACTGCTTCCTGTTTTCCACAAGCACTGCTGCACCTGCACTACTGTTCGTTTAAATTAAAAAAAGAAAAATCTGTTTTTTTTTTCTTCCTTTCATTGTACTTCAATAAAATCAAATACACTCCCTCCTGTTCTCCGTATAAAAAATAAATGGATGCACTTTTTTTTATCTTAATTATAAAAAATATTAATATATTTTAGATGTATTAATTTCTAATTTTTATCTGCATTAAATACTCAAATTAAAATTTTACTATTCATAATTCTTTTATTTGTCCTAAAGTTAAGATTAAATAGTTGGAAAATTATCCAAATAATCTAGACATAAATAATTCTTGACAAGAATTTATCTATTTTTTTTTGTCAAACTTTGAATTAATTAAGATTCATTTATTATCATTTGTTATGTGTACAAAAACTACCTCTTAAATTTTCTTTTAATTTTTATTCATTTAATTATATCTCTTATCTAACCTAACGTAATGTATTTCGTAACTGTGTAAGGCACATTTGAACTTGAATTTGATTTCTCTTATTTTATCAAAGATTAAAAAAATTATATCACTTTTTTTATATATAATGAAATAAGTGAAAAAAGAAATAAGGTTTTTATTTGTTTCTTCTTTTTTTATTTTACTTAACATAAATAACTTTAAAATATTTTTCTTTCATTTTTTATACTATTGTATTTTTTTTCTCCTTATTTCTTCTACCATTCAAACAAGTGTAAACAAATTGATTCTAAATTGAGATTACATTTAAATAAACTTCTTCATAAATATTTGTCGAAGAAGAAAATAACATCCACTCTCTCCCTAGTTGTTATGCTAGCTTGTTGCTAAAGACCTTGTTAAGAAAATAAATATTGTTATAAATCTTTAGAAGAATTGATATAAAGTAAATTTTGGATAGACTGTACAAGTACTTTAGTCTTTCTTAAAATAATTATAATATTTTATATTTTAAAATATATACCAATTTAAAAAAAGCTTATTTAAAATTATAATTAAATACTATCTCCTCCATTTCTTATTATAAGAAATAAATTATAATGTAAAATATATTATAACCTTTTTTGTATAATAAGAAACAGAAATAATATTTTTAATAATTAAATATGATTTTAGTTCTTCAAATGTTAACTCATATTTATTTTAGTTCTTCCAAAATAATTTGACTGTATTTAATTTTTAAAATCTATGAAAAATTTATTTTAAGTCCTTTATTTAACTTTGTTGATTTTTTATTTTTTTTATGTTAAAAGTTTATCGCAACAGCTATTCCAACACTAACATTTTTATTTTCAGCATTAGCATTCAAGTGTCCTACAAGAATAGAAAAAAAAAATCAAATTACATACAATTAAACTCATTTATTACTTCTGTTGTTGGTGAAACATATTTTGAGAATAAACATCAACAAATATATTAATGGTAATAATTTGAGTCTCAGTCAGATTGTTTACAACACGTAGAAGTTGCTTACATCTTAAAATGTAGCTCATGTTCTTTTGGATTCAAGGTTGTTGTTACTTCTTCGATTTGGGCAATAGAACGCGCAAACGGACCTTTGGTTCCTCACAATCGGTAATCCAAACACGGTCGAATAATGCGTGTGCGTCTATCATTGTTATATCACACATTCTCAAACAAGTGTTCGAAACTCCCTCTGGGCTGTGTCTATATATGTGAGATGCTTACTATTACAAATAACAAACAACAATTCAAAACCCTCGAAGGATTTAAAATGACAGAGGCCGACACGGATGATGTTGGTACGAAGTGTAACTTCATATTCGCATTCAACAACATAAATTTCTCACACCGAATTCTCAACATTGAGGTTATACCCGACCCTCATTTCATCCGCGTCCAATCCCATTCTCTCTCTACCCTCGCTTTTCACACACACACACAAATACACTTCAATTCTGCTTCTTAAATTAAATTTGCTAGGTCTAAGAATAAACTCAAATTTACCACATATTATTATATTCCGCTGTCTTTGTGGTACCCCAAACTCTAGAAGTTCTCCAATTGGTTTATTGAATTTTCAAATTCGGGTGTGATTGTTGGGAGGCATAGTCCTTACTAGGTTACAACTTATTGTTTTGGTTTGACAAGTGCATTATTCTTGTACCTGACAAATTCGAATGCTTTTGTTTATCAGCCAATGATGTCCTTTCACAACCTGAGGAAACGTTAAATTGTAATTTACCAGATGCAGAGGAAGTTGTGGCAATCTCTGAGGCATCAATTTCAGGTTTTGTGATAACATGTGGATCTATTCCTTTTTTTCAATAGCTTGGATTGTTATTATTATCATCAAATCTAAGGCTAATGCTTCATGATCCCACTTAGTGTAGTTGGTTTCTTCTTGTGTCTTAAATACTGAATATAATAAAAGATATAAATATGTGCACGTATTTATCTGCTATGTATATGAATCTTGAGTGACCAAGGTAGTTAAAATCTGCATTTTACCTTAAATTCTGAAGGGAGGTAAAAGACGCAAATTGTAAAGTTGATAGAGATCCAACACGCCATCCCAAAAGTGACCCATTTTGGTGTAACCTCCAATCCACCTTGAGCTAACTTGATCTCCATCATTAGTCCTTTCAAAGCTTGCTTCACCCTCTTAGTCTTGGATCTAATCATTGGACCACCAATATCAGACAGAGTGTCTTTGGGATGACATGTTGGATCTCTATCACATATTCATAATCCATATTCCATAAAATGTCATGCGTCATAATCATAAGTCATAACCTATAAAGCAGTAAAAAACTTGACAATTCCAAAACACGAGTACGTAACACATTACATGGCATATGACTTCAAAACCAAATGCAAATACTAATACTCTAATCCTAGAATCTCGATGTGGCTGTGTTGGTTCGAACAATCAACAGCAAAAGCCGAAAAGTGAAAAAACCCAAACCTGTATAGCAAACAAAGGTTCGAACAGAGGAAGAAGAATGATTGGAGAATAAAGGAAGAACTGTGAAGGAGAACAAAGGAAGAAGAATAGCACTTAGGGGGTTCACCAAACAAATCAAATAAGAAAATGCTTCCAACAGTGTCGAGGGTGAGTTGTATTAGAGTATATATACTCTAATAAGTTGAGAGGGAAAACAAAAAAGTGGGTCAGCAAAAAATGAATTTGGTCAAATGTCCAAATGAATCGCCAGAGAAATCATAAAATTCTATGATTTTTGCAATTTTTGGGATTTAAATTGCGATTTTACTAGGATTTACCTCATGTTCGATTTTAACTATAATTTGAATTGTTGAAAGGGATAAAATCATAAAATTGTGGGAATTTACGATTTGAATCTCAATTTCAACTACCATGTCTAGTTTTTTAAATTTTAAGAAGAAATTGATCATTGAGTTTTGTAATATATAAACTAGAAAGTAGAAACTAATATCAAATGGATTTTGTCCAGGTAATATAGGAATGGTAAATTTATTGGCAAGGATATGTGGCTAAAGAGATTTGGCCTTACTGTTGTAATGATTAGAACTTACTCGTGAGTTTGTGCTGTGGTCATTCTGTGACTATTAGTACAAGCAAATCAAATCTAACTACATCAAAACAAGTTCAACTGGTGAGTCCATTGTGTGATCTGGAAACACTTTCTGATTACCTTCATTGGTTATGATCTGATAATTTATGGTTGCTTTCAGTGGTAATCATGACACAAGAATCTTACACGTTGCTGGTTGAAAATGAATATGTCCATCTGCAAACTGCATCTTCTGTGCAGCAAAAATGTTTTCTATAAATATATATGTGCGCATTTAGCTGTCGCAGTTTGTGATATGGTTCGTATGATTACAGTATTACTTTTGTAGGCGATGAAGTTTCTCATGGCAATGATTCATCATTGGGCATGAGTTGGCCAAAAGTTCTTAGGGTTAGGACCATACATATAAGTTCTCCAATTCTTGGCGAAAAAAGCCCCTTCTTTTACAAGGTATGTTGCTGTACTATGCCTTGTGTTGCTTTTCTACTCAAATTCCTTTGTTGTTAATTTGCCTTTTAATTCTTGAGGTTGCTTAGACCCCCTTCTTGTAATTGTTTTCAAATGTGACAAGGGGGTCTAAGCAACAAAATGTGACTCTTCAAATCCATGATTCTGGTAATTGCAGGATGTGTAATATTTCAATGAGAAGAATATTGTTTTTTTTTTTTTTTTCTCTTCTCCAAGAATTGATTGTATGAGCTGAAGGTTTTTGTTGCTTTGTCCTTCTCTTTGTCCACCCTCTCTGTTAATTTGTAGACTTTATAATGCTTGTTAGTTTTTTAATGTACAAATGTCAGCTAAAGCATTTTTTCCTTTTTAAATTATCATTGGATCAGAAGAGGCTGCCGTTATGAACCTACTTAATTTTATGTATAGTAATACTTTATCAAGATCGACATCTGCTTCTTATTGGATGTGCTGATGGCTGCAGATAAATTTGAGGTTGTGTCATGCATAAGGTATTGCAGTAGGATGTTGAAGTTAATGCCTATGACCTGTGAGTCTACCGTACTTTATTTGGATCTTCCTTCAAGCATTTTGACGTCAGATGCAATTCAACCACTGATAGAGACAGCAAAGTTGTTTCTTGCCACACACTACAGAGACATAACAAAGTTTCTTACTCCAAATGTTTCCTTTTATCTGGGTGATTTGTTTTTTCTTCAACCATTAGTTATTGCAATTTTTGTTCTTATTTCCATTCTTAGTTTCCTCTCTTTTTTTCTTGGCTCCTACAATATTTTGCTTTGCAAACTCATGGACGTATAAGAAGTTCTTCATTGAATGATCTAGGTTTGCAGATGAAGTGCTGAATTTGCCTTTGGCTGGCATTTAAGCAACGCAATCTAGTGATGACCTCCAGATGCCTTCAGAGGATGTTGTCTATGAGTTTGTGCTCAAGTGGGCTAGGATACATTTTCCAAAAATTGAGGACCGGAAAGATGTCCTTGAAGCACCCCTTGGTCGACTCATCCATTTTCCATACATGAGCTCCCGAAAGCTTAAGAAGGTCTTAACATTCAACGACTTCCATCCTGACTTTGCATCAAATGTTGTTCTTGAAGCTCTCTTCTACAAGGCAGAGACACCATATCGACAACGATCTCTAGCTGCACAAGATGCTGGCACCACCTACTCCTGTTTTGTGGAGCGAGCTTACAAGCTCCTCCGTGTGAAGGTGGCTGAATTTGCATTGCCCCATCCACGGTGTATCGTATACCTGGACCTAAAGAAAGAAGAATGTGCACAATATGTTCCTAATGCTCGAATTTACAAGCATTCCCTCTATGGGAGAAGTGGTTTTTCTTGTCAGCTCCCTGCAATATGGAGCAGCAAAACGCATCACATTGCTTTGGGCTTTTCTTAGCAATGCAATTCAAGGGATCAATATCTCTTCATGTTGACTATGAATTTGCTGCTAGATCAAAATCGACTGAGGAGTATATAAGCAGGTGCAAGGGAGATTATACTTTCACAGCGGGCAAGGCTGTAGGGTATAGGAACCTGTTTGGTATTCCATGGACTGCATTCATTGCTGACGATAGCCATTTTTTCATCAAGGGATTACTTCATCTAAGAAATGAACTTACTATTAGACAATGACTCCTTTGTAGGCTTGGTGCTCTCTACTTTCTAGCTTTTGATGACTAATGTCCTACTTTTTTCTTGTTATTAGGTATGGCAGTATTACTCTGACTTTTTAAGAGCAGGCAAATGCTGTCTAACTGCATTAAGGAGATGAAAGAATAGGATTTCGTGTAATTATACATACCAATAATTTGATTGTAGAATAGTTCCAAACTGGTGTAGATATTGACTGTCATGCCATGCTTACTCGATCTTATATTTTGTTATTTTTTTGAGTCTTGAGTCAGTTTGGAACCTAGGGATTGAAGCTTGATTATAGTGGCAACTCTAAGACTCAAGGTTGGTGGAGGCAAATTATTTTTAAAAATAAATCTAACACATAAAAATGAAGAACTGTTTTAAATACATAAAAATAAAAATAAGAGGTATAATATATAAAATTTTAAGATAAATACTTATGATTTTATTAAAATAAGGAAATGTATTTTGTTTATTTTTAAATGAGAATAAGTGAGTTCAAACACAAAAAATTAGGGATATAAAATATAAAATTTTAAAAATACATGTGAATTCATTAAAATGAAAGGATGCATTTGTCCACCATCAAAAGGGTTAGGCCTGCCACTATGATGCTCATGCACCGAACCAAGAGGTTACTCAAGGAAAGTGACGTTGTTGTCATTTTTATAATTAAAGAATGTCCTTAACTCAGAATTAGGTTTATAGATTTTATTTTATTTTCTTCTATTACAAGCTGGAGTTGCAGTCACACAACACCTGATGATTAATTTCGGCTTTGCCCTCGTCAGCACCAAAAATAAAAACAAAAAAAAAATGATGATTACTTGCATAGTTATTTATAAAACTTTCTAATTTATGTTTCCCATGTGGCATATGTTTTTCACGTATGAGATTGAATTCTTAAGCTTCACATTCAAATCTAAGAATGGTTTCTTGTAAGTTTACCTTACTATGCTTAAAAGCTTTCAATACTGATATTGTATGTACACAAACTTTATTTGATGACCATATATCATATATTTATATACAGATACTAGTAGTCGTCTCTTATACTTGCAGGATTGGGGATTTTGTAAAATATAAATAAATGATTATCTCTCAATGTAACAAAAACTAGAATCCCAGCTCGCCGATGTTTGGGTTTCTCTGTCTGTTTTTCAAATATAGAAAAATATAAATAAATTTTAAATTATAATCAAAGTACATATTCTAAAGAAAAAGATGATATAATTAAAAATTATTTCAAATTTAAACCTGGATAATAATATTTTAGATTTTAAACAATCATTTTTTAATAAAAATTATTTTTAAGATTTTTAATTAATTCAAATAATTAAAATAACATTTACAAATAAAAAAAATCATAAAATCTAAAAAAATACATTAAAAAATCCAAAAAACGCAATCAGTTAAATGAAATCGAGTAAAATATCAATAGTTCGATTCGCACACCCCGATAGACGATTGAAAATAACGGTTCTGCTCTTTTTTCTTTGTTTCTTACTTCATCTGTATTCTAGACGTAGTATTATTTTTCTTTTCATCCAAATTTACTTTAAATATGGGTATGGAGCATATAGGATTTTTTGTCTGCAAGATTCATTCTTAAAATATCGAGTAATTTTATACTGTTTTGGAAAGCCTTTAGGGCAAGGAAGTGAAATTGTTGTATAAAAATATTTTATATAGTAAATATGAAATAAATAATAAATATATTTAATATTTTTAAAGCATAAAATACATTTCGGTGTTTTTATTTAATAAATGAGAGAGTTTATAAAGGGATGTTATAAAAAAAATTAAAATTATTCAAAAATATATTCTCTTACAAGAATTGAATATTTCCCTTAACTTTTCGGTTTTCATATAGCTACATGGCAGACATAGAAAGGCTATAATTGGTCTTGTCAAACTAGGTTTATACCCAGCTAAAGGTTGTCTTTCACAGGGTAAACCCAAGGGAGATTAGCTTTTTCATTGGAATCTCCAGCGTTTCATCTGCATTGCCATTCATTTTTTAAATTAATAAACTTGAAATATATCCAGAGTACATGTATGCTTTACGGTCATTTCTAGTTTCTAGTTAAAAGCAAAATTAATCTTCGTAATGAAAAAAGTTGGGTAATGCATGAAGAAAATGAATAAGTAAAGGCACTATTATCAAAACTGGCTCGTGTATTTATTCGGTCCAGATATAACTTCAATGGATTAAAAATCCAATGGATGAATAACTTATTTGACATTAGTGTAAACTCTTCTATGTTTTGACATTCCATTTTTAACATTAATTTAAATTTTATATTTCTCTTAAATATCTCTTTTCTTTTTCATATAATTGTTTTAACACTTTCTTTCTCACTTTTTTACACACTTTTATCTTCACTTCCTTACTTTTACTACATGCATGTAAGTGCTTAACATTTAATCCATATATATAGGTAAACATAGAAGAATTCAGGTTAAACTTGTCAATCTATAATAATCACAAGTTGCAACTTTTGACTATCTTTATGACTTTGAAGATTTCAAGTTGAACTTGACAAACTCTAATAACCATACAACACATACGTAGATAAGAATGACAACTCAAAATAACTTGGATGGATAAGAACAAAAATCTTCTAAATTTTTGAAATTTTTTCTATAATCTTCAACAAATTTCTATAAGTATTCACACAATTCTACAAGTTTCTATAAAATTTCATAAGTTTCTGGACCAAAGAGTGATCTTTGAACGTTACTATGCATCCTTATTAATTAATAGATATAGTAGCAATTTTTTAAGGTTCTATAACTTTCTTTGATGGTGGAGGAAATCAATTTAAATTTAAATTCTTTGATGAAAATAAAATCAATTTTGAATTCTTACAATGCTTATATTGATCATTGCTCTATCTTTAACAAAGACGTACAAGATTTAACTAAAAATGTTTGCCATTAATTGTCAATTAGTTATTATTTCAGATTAAAAGCAATTTAAGAAAAACCAAATACCCGAATTTCATCGCGCTAATCACCTGTAGTGAACCGTTGCCACGTTTAATATACACACGCTATAGTGTTTGGGATTTGACAATGGAATTTTCCATTGCGTTTTGTGCGCAAATATACTTAATTTAGGTAAAGTTTGATTTCCTTTATTCTCCGGGGCCTAGATGTTTCCAACCCATCTGGAAAAGTATCAAGAATTAGTGAAGTGGATTTGTCTAGTTATTAACTTATTATCATAAAAGTCTCGTCCATTATCATCTGAAGATATGGAAATAAATAAATCATCATAGTCCACTTGCGAATCTGTGTGTACTCGTCCAATACTATAGAAACAATATGTTAGCAACTAGGCAATACAAGAGGTGCATGGCTCTAGTTGTTTTTCCTTCTTGGAGCCAGAGAACTGAGGAAGTGAAATTGGATGTTCATATAACGTAATGCTACAAGGGGTTTTATTTGAATTGATGTGACAACAATAACGTTATCACATTATGCTCTTTTCTTTACTAGTGGAGAACGTGGAAATCATACATATGATCTCCTTATTTGGTATTTAATTTCTAAACTTTAGTGAATGACATTGTTTATCTCTCAAATCAATATTCAAGATGCTTCCATTAAGACATGATCCGTATGCAACTACTTGTATGTTTATTTTTTGAAAGAAAAATAACATTTTTGTTCCATTCGGATTTAATTAATTTTTTTTTTGATATATGGTTGCTCGGCCCTTCTTGGTCAAGTTTTTATTTGATAAAGATGAAGAAATAAGAAAAGAACAAACCTTCGTGGACCATGCATGTTTCAACGAAGGTATGAAACGTGACCAAACCTCAACCCCACAGATCAGCAATAGACTATTTAGTGGAGAGAGAGGGTGATGGGAAGAAAATATAAACTTCCCCAATTAATATTAAAGAGGGGATCTAGACAAAAGTTAGAGAAGAATTTATTTATTTTTTCTCCAGTTTTCTCTAAACCTTTTGAACACTAAACAATAGAGGTGTGTTTGATTTCTATTTCCAAAAACTCTTTAATTTTTAGAAAAAACAAAGAAAACAGATATTTACACCAAATTCACGTCTCGTTATATGTAGCACTTGCATCCTTAAGCTAGTAACTGTTTCTGTTTTTTTTTTAATTATTTAAACAATCGTTTTGGTTTTTAAAAACGCTTTTGTCTGTTTCGGTTTTTCATTTATTCCAAAAGGAGCAAAAATTTTGAATGCGAAAATTGCAGAGATGACTGCTAAAATGTTGTTACTGTTGACGAATCTATTGCCATTGCAGCGTTGAAATAGAGGATGCAAATATTTCCCTAGTCGGCTTGTACTCCTCCACACGTAAGCTTATTACTTTATGTATACGTGGAATTCATAATCATTAAGGATCGTTTTTGACGCAGAAAGAAAGAGAGTAAAAAATAATTAAGATAAATAAACTATATAATAACATGAGATTACATTTTTATATTTTATTTTAATTTAAAATTTTCATATTAATTCTTTTTGATTTTTCTTATTCTACCTAACGGACAATAAATGAAGTGGAATGGCTTTTACACCTCATCCTGACTAAACGTTGCACTTTACAATTTGCTTGTGGACTTAATATATATATATATATATATATATATATATATATGTAATAATTAATTTTATCTCACAAAATCATGACAATATCATAAAAAAGTAGAATAATTATGTTATTTTATCTTAATCATAAAAAACAAAAAAAAAATCTTTATTGGTAACTGCTTTCTCAATTTTATAATCGCATGTCTACATGGCAAGGGTAGCTTTAATTGGTTGTGGTATATAGTTGTTTGTTTTCCTTTCTTAGAGTATTTTTAGTGGTAGATTTCAAATTGAGATCTTAGACCACTTTTTTATGGACCCCATATTGTCAAGTAGGATTGAAGATCTCTTAAGATCTGTACTATTTTTTCTTTTATTGGTAGATCCCAAACTGAGATCTTAGATAATTTTAATGGGTCCCACATGGACTCCACTTTTAAATATTTTAAATTTAATTAAATTAATTAAGTAATTAATTTTAATTAATAAAACATAAAAAAATATATGAATATTAATAAAGCATATAATTAATTTTAAGTAATTAATTTTAACTTTTAATTTTATTTTATTTTATTTTTTCATTTTTTTTCGTCCTGTCACATAAAAAATTATTTTTTTTGAATTTCGTGCAGATCTTCAGAGTTCTTATGGAAGATCTGGATCTCCACGTGGAGATCTTTAGTGGTGGATTTTTGAAAAGAGAGATCTTCAGCTTAAGATCCTTGTCTAAGATCCCCCATTAAAGTTGTTCTTAGTGATCCAGATTTTTGGTTTAGGAGCGTGCAACCGTTGCATATATTTATTTTTCTCTTGCCATGCGAACTTACTATTAGGATGAACAAAATAAGTTGGTAAGAATGGGGTAAATGAAAATAAGAAAGATGAATAAAAATATCTAAGAAATAGAATAAAAATAAATTAGTTTAAAAGAAGAAGGGAAAAGACAAATATAAATAAAAGTAGATGAGAAACAAAATATAAATAATTAATAAACTTTACAACTTTAAATTTTTCTGTTTTTTTTTATTTCTCTCTTATTTCATTTTTTTTTCCATGCTATTTCCCCTTTATCAAACAAGGGTACATCGTGTGTCACGTTGTGAAAAATTAATGTTGATCTTAAGACCTTTCTAGCTAAATGTCTTCACTTGATGTTCTAAGAACTCGTGGTTGAGTACAAGAATTTAACTTTTCTAAAACTTGTTTTATTCCCTCCTAATATTCTGTATTCCCACGGAAGATGAGATTGTATCTTGTGTGACATAAAGGGTATCCCGTGAAGCTACACATAGCTAACGAGTGAAACCCGGATTTTCAAATGGGTTATAATATTAATTCCTCTTATTATCCACTTTAAAAAATCATTCGTTTAAATTATTCCACAATTTATTCTTTACATATCTAAAATAATAATTTTGCTGCCTGGACACTTTCTCTCCCTATCCCTCTTTTCTTTTCTTTTTTTCTAACACTGTAGTTGTGAGGAAGGTAATCTCTCCCTCTTCCTCTTTTCTTTTCCTTTTTTTCTAACTCTTTAGTTGTGAGGAAGATAAGGTGACGGTAGAAATGAGTAAGTGGGAAAAGAAAGTTAATGTGAGAAATAGGTTGAAAATAGATATCATTTTTTGTCTTAAATATATTTTTAATTCCTACAACTTCAATTTTCTAATATTAGTTTATATAAGTTTTAATTTTTTAATTTTTAGTTCTCGTAAATTTATATTTTTAAAATTTTAATCTCTTTAAAATTTTAATTTTTTTTATTTATAGTTTTCAAAAGTTGGCGTGCATATAGGAAGACCAAAATTGAAAAATAAACTTATATGTTGAATTAATGAGAAAAGGCTCCATTGTTATTTCTTTTCTGCATTTCCATCAACGGGCTTTCCGTGTGTCCTTGTGACTTGAGCTATGAAAATGTCTGAGCTGAGACTCTCCCCTTTCTTCAAAACTAGAATCGAAAAACACCTCTCTTGCGTGGCAAGTGATATAAAAATCATGTTTTGCAGCAGCTTGCGTAAGACCACACAGCAACTTCATGTATCACATGAAAAAATTACTATTACATATGAATCTTTTCAACTGATGGCAGATATTGTATCAGACGCCAAATCAAGTATTAGCACACGAGAAATACATTAATCCATAAATATTTCAATTGTTGAGTAATTGCATGGGCAAAGTTTACCAGACTACAATTGAAAGCGTCAAGTTTCAACGTTTCAACAGGGAGACGAAATTCAATGAAAATATCAATAGGGAGGAAGGAGAAGCTGTCCTTAAAGAGAAAAATAAAATTAAACCAAAAGGTGATTTGCTGTCACTTCTAGCAGATATGGATGGCACCAAAAAAAACCCATCTACAAGACATATATTTTGCAGATATCTGAATAGCTTTTTTTCAATCTTCTAATCATTTTGCCTTATTCTCAGCTCTATTGCTTCACACGCTACAATCCTGCTGCTACAGGTCTTGACAAGAGAACATCATCAATTATTGCAAGGAATCCACCATGACAAAAGAGGGTATTGTTGATACTGAATCTCCTATGTTATGTGTATCTTTACACGGGTTCATAGAGGCCTAAGACATGTCCATCAATACACCGCATAGCTGCAACCTGATCACAGGAAAATCACATCAGACCTTATAAGTCCTCAGTAATATCAAAGCTATGAATGAATTAAAATACCTTTCCATGGACCTCATATTTGATGGGTCCATCTAGTTCAGCTCCTAACGCCATTAATTTAGTTACTGTACTGTTCATATCAGTCACAGTAAATGACAGAAGCGATGAGTATCCTTTCTGTGTGGCTTGCTCACTGGAATTGAAAGTTAATCAAGGGTACTTTGGAATGAACAAATTATCGAACAGATGGAGGGCATGAGAAAAAGGAAGAGTACTTGGGAGAATGCATGAGAGCAAGCTTGAGAGAACCGGATTGGAGTTCGGCCCAACGAAGGCTGCAGACGTTGATGCTGAAGTCCAAGCCTTCGGAGTAGAAGCGCGCGGCTTTTGGAACATCCTTGTGTAGTTGTAATATCCACCTGAACGACGCTGCCATCAGGGACGCTGTCTGCGATTCGATTTTCTTCTCAGACACACGTGTGGTCTGGTGTGCTGGATTGGATCTCACTCTCAGTCACGGTCAAGCCTCTTCAATTGGATTCTACCATTGGGCCCGCCCAATTTGGCCCGTTTATATATTTTTTTCTTGACGGTTATGACAGGACTTCATGATATAGAGATCTTCATGATTATTGATTAGCTTCTATTTTACCTTATTCTTTGTTAATTAATATATGTAAAATCGTTTTTAAAATATATTTCCATAATATTTCTCTTAAGTTTTAATATCTAAAATAATAAGTTGAGTGTACCTAAATTGACCATAACTAGGAGCATATTTTTTTATCGACAAAGAGTCCAAATGATTACATTTTAAAAAAATAGAGTGCTAGTCTATTATTTTGAACCTAATCCCACAAAAATTAAGAATTAAT
>PYAF01001075.1:386048-416316 GCA_007407185.1 Glycine tomentella | reverse complement strand
AGATAATCTTTGCGTAAACTACTCTTGTAAAAAAAAAAAAAAAAAAAAACTTCACGTAAACTACTCATGTAACTTACAAAAGGAAAAATGGTGATGCTGATTCCCAAATCAACATATATAATTATAGATTAATAATATACATGGATCAATTCATGGTTGATCTTACTAACGCGCCAGTTTGAAATTTTGGAGCAAGCATGTTATAATAATAAAGAGATGAACCAAAAAAACTACTATCCAAAATTGTATATTGTTTTTTCACTTCTCAAAACTCAATCCGATTCTTTTAGCTACATGCGTTACGACATCTACAGTAGTATATATAGAATAATAAAACCCAAAGGAGAAATATGTTACAGATACAAAGTAAAATTATGGACAAAGCAAAAGTTGCACGTGAAAGGAAGAAATGAGAGGGAAGTGTAATGACCACCATCAACAGGATGCAAATTCCCCACCGCTTATTACCTTTAGCCCGAATTCTCCAACATGTTATGTTTATAAACCACCTCTAAAATGAACCTTTCAAGGCTTTTAAACACGATCTCTGCCCCTTGGACCTAGCTTCAAGAAGCTTTGCTTTCAAAGTATTACTCTCCTTTGACCCTGAAGGCACTTTGGAAGCCTCGGATATGTCAAGGTCTTGGGATGCAAGTTTTGCCATCCACTGCTTCACAGGGCTTGCCTGATTTCTCCATCCAGCATTGCTGCAAGAAGCCTCACCATAATTATTTTCAGCATGCATATTGCCACCTTCTGATGCCAAAAGTTGACCTCTCATGAGATTATCGATAATGTGATTTTTACTGGAGCTGTGCAATTCAGCAGGGTTATTTTTTGTTTCAGAATCATCATTTTCATAAATCTCAAAGTGTTCAGACTTTTCAGATACAGTTCCTTCAACTGGCCTAGTATCTGTGATCTTCCCCTGATCTGCATCAATTGACTGGGACTTCTTATGTGAATCAGATGACATGGCCCAAGCCATCTGTTCTTCAAACTTCACTTGCAGGCTAGATGGGCTACGATGTTTTAACCCTTCTCGTTGTATTGGTTTTTTCTTTCTTTGGTTGGTTTTCGATGTCTCCTTAAAAATTTTGTTGGCAGCCTCTTCTTCTTCATATACCTTAGATCCCTTGTTGCTTGGCCTGTTCAACTCAAAACAATTTGAATCACTGCCCACAGAATCATCGTCATCACCAAGGTCTTGTGGTGCACTGACAGCATCATTCAGTGGTACAGATTCCAAGGAATTACGGCGATTCCTTAATGCAACATTTTCTGTACTCCTACTATTTTGTTTAGCTTTAAGGAAAGTCTCTATTTCAAGACTTAGTTTATCGACTATGGATTTGTCCGTAAAACCATTCTGAGCTGCTTCCAGCTGCATTTGCATACGTTCATCCAGCCACGATTCAGATATGTGGAGGATCAAATGATCCTGATCAGCCCCTTGAACCCAATCCTTATCAGACTTGTGTTTGACAGTATGCACCTCCTGTTCGTATTCATTTATTCCCCTAGCAAATTCATCACATAGGTCCTCCAATAGTTTTCTTCTTGTTCTCTCTTGATTCAATTCTCTTACAGCGCTAGTCAGAGATGACTTCACCTCAGAAAGATCCCGAGCTAGTTTCCTGTGTATGCTCTCTGATCGTTTTCTTAATTTCCTCTCATCCTCAAGTTCATCCCTCACAGATTGAACGGCAGCATGGAGTCGATCCTGCTCCTTACTCTTCTGAACCAATTTATCCTCTGCAATTTGCTTCATCAGGTCATCAATCTCATGTCGATCTGCTTGTCGGTCTCGAAGCAACTCTTTGATCCGAATGCGTGCATGATCTAGCTCTGATTTTAATGCTTTTATCAATGAAATGTTAGAAGCATGTTGTTCTTCCAAGCTCCATATTCTATTTAGCACTTTTAGAAGTTCCGTAGATGTTTTGAGACTGTAGTGCGGATCCCCAATCCTTCCCTTAAATTCCAAGGAACTAGTAGGAGTGGCTCCAGGATTATAGGGTGTCATCTGCAACTCGAGAAAGGACAAGCACAGGATTCAATAAAGTATATTTATCAAAACAATAGACAAGCTGCAAGAATAAAGTAGGGATAAATATTAACTATCCTTTGTACACAACAGATGATGAATGATCAGCCTAGTATTTGCAGTAAATATTGGAGAATACACTCTCTGGCACAAGAAGGTAGTTCTAGCACTAATGTTTAGAAAGACCTACACTTCAGTGGGAATTTATTCTGAAATATATCTACAAACACAGTGACTCAAACTTTGAAATTGTTACATTCTTTAGACAAACTTCATGATTTATTACATATGTTCTATTTATAGATATCATTCTTAAAATTTATTTTGGCAGCAAACTAAACTACAACATAGATGTTATTGGTATGTTATTCATTAACTTATATAAAATTAGTTATTGACTGAATTTCTTTGTACAAGGGAAATTGCTTACTCAATTTTTTTTCTTCCATGATACACTGACAGACTATTATCCAGAGAACTCTTAAAGCCTAGTCGATCTTGTACATTGAAATTGTGACTACGATGTATCCACATTATACAATTCCAAGATGCCAAATTGGTAAATCACGCAAAAGAAACATGTTTACTTTGAAGGATATGATCATGTGCCTCTTTATATTTAAGTTTTAAAAGTGTTAGCCAGTACTGTAGAGAAGAAAAAGGAGGTTTGGGGCAAGGTTGATGCTCACCTCCATGGAACTACCGTAACTTGCTGGAGATAAAGGTTGTAGGGCATGATTATTTCGCTCAATTGCCCGATGATGCTGCATCAGAGATGCTGCAACATGCCTCCTCAAACTGCTTGCGCTAGGAGGCTGATAAAAGAGCAGAGAAATATCAGTTTAAATGAACTTCAGATGTGCCTCTACAAATGATTGAAAAATGTCCATGAGAACTGCTGTCTCCATTACCACTCATAAGGTTAGAGGCAGTGCATGACTTCACATTACCATCTAAACATGTCTCAATGCTTATAGACGCAACACGGAATTAAAATTTTCATTTACAACTACAGAGGCAATTATTATCTGATCTTCAAAGAAGGCATCACGACCATCATCCAAAAAAAGGTGAAAGCAGGTACAGATTACACAAAACGAAAGAGGAAGTTTTATGGGAAAACGTCCGTTCATAAGCAGCATCAGCATAAAATAGGCAAAAGAAATCAGGTACATCAAAATTCACCCAATTTAGATTCAGTGTGCCCTTTAAAAAACAGACAAGTGAGGAAGTTTTCCAAATAAAGTATAAATCGCAGATGCTGAAACAACATTTGTCATTAATATCATAAACGACAAGTCAACATAGATACTGTAAAGAGAGAGAAAAAAAATTATTATTATTTCTTAACCTAGTAGTAGTAGTAGTAGAAAACATAAATCCCCAACAGCCTTCAAGGATCATGAAGCGAATCTTCCATTACATATAACTAACAAATAGATAGACGGGCCAAGACAAAAGAAGGAGTACCTGATCTGGGGAACTGGGAGAAGCATCAGCCAAAAAGTTGGAGATGTCCGGAGCCCTGTCCTTATGAAGGATATAATGGTGGTGGCGGCGAAGTCTGGGATCAGCACCGCCTCCGCCGGCAGCATCACCGGCAGCGTTGTTAGCAGAACGATGGTGATGCATTTGAAAGAGTGGGAAAGAGTGGTTGAATTCCCAGAGAGCCGCGGCGAGCTTCCTAGCAGAAACAGAAAGAACGCTGCTATGGTTGTTGTGGTCCTGAATGTGAGTGTGAGTTGGAGCACCCCAAGACCAAGAGGGCACTGGAGTACAGGGGCCCCTACTTTTCCCTACCAACACCCCTCGCCTTAACTTTTCTCCCAATTTTTCCACCTTTTCCGCTTCACCTTCCTCGCTTTTCATCTCTCTCTACCACCTTTATTTATGGCTCTCTCTCTCATCGGCTACTTCTAACCTTTTATTTTTATATTTTCTTTTGTTATTTTCTTTTCCCTTTTTTTTAATACACGTGGATGCGTCTAATGCTGTCTCTGGCTTCGAAATTCATGATTCATTGCCTCAATGTCATTGAACCAACTCTCTCGTATAATCGTAGTATTTAGCTACCTCACCGGCGCATTCAACAATTATTATTAACCCAGGCTCTCAATACGACCATGCTTTCTTTTATTTATTTATTTGCTTGATATTACAGAATGCTTCAAGAATATAAATATTCTTTAACAACAGAAAAAATAACTATAATAAGTATAATAAGTATAACCTGATCGATCTTATTTTCTTGAGACTGATTAGCCTCTTGTTTATTTTGTAAGAAATAAAAATATCGTATTTACGTTATACTCATCTTTTTATAATTTTTAAATCAAGTTTTTTATAATAATTTTATTATTAATCTAACTCCTCTTACCATCTAATAAGTGAATCAACTTGCTTGAAATTGTTAGATTGACAAAATATCTCATATTCAAGTTCTGCTATCAAGTGTGTTAAATACCACTTGGCAGGAAAACTTTACCATTATAGGCTTCAGTATACATACGGTCTAAAAAAACAATCACCTTATAAAGTAATTATGAGAACATGGTTTGTGTTTCCTTATAATGCCATTGATGTTCCAGTTGAATGATGCACCCATTACGTTTGACCCTTAAAAAACGCTTAGGGTTAGAAGACATTAATGACTTGACCGAACTTCTTATTCTTAAAATTACTCAAATAAAGTTTCTATGTAATGCAAAACTACCACACCAGTGATTTTATGTTGGTACGTAGCATAATATTATAAGCTCCACTCTTGTCTCTTGATAGATGGATTTTTTATGTAATGCAAAACTACCACACCAGTGAGTGGACTAAAAAACATGTAGGTTTGGTTTAGTTTAATTGTGTTTATTTAAATTTTTTTAAAAATTGTTACTTTGAGTAGACAATATATATTTTTTACTTTCAATTTAACCAATGGTTAAGGAACCCGAGAAGACCACCTTCTCGCCAATTGGTTTCTCTTGATTTCTTTGTATCTGTTATCAAATATGTAAGTGTTTGATGAAATTTGTTTATGTTGGTTAACTTCCATGTGATTATGACAATGATTTGAAAACTTTATTTTTTGTTAATGAAATTATTTTCTTTGTTATTTTAAAATGTGAATGAATTTGATTAATTGTATAAATTACACATTGCATAATGCGTTATTATTATTTTTACAAATGTAATTATTTATAATTTAATTTAATACACGTAAGGTATAAGAAGAATATAATTTTAAATTTTGTACGCCCTTATTCTAAACTGTATATTTATAAATTTAAATAGTTTTAATAAAAATAGATGATTTTTATCTATATAATTTTTATAACTTAAATTAAGATAAATTCAAACAAAATTTATAGTTAATTTTAAAAAAATTAATGTTTTATTCTATTATATAAGAGCAATTTTATCATTTGAATACAATTTGTTATTACTAGGTCAATCTCAAACATATAATAGGATAATATAGCATAATCTAATTTTAACACTCCCTGGCGATTATAATTTTAATGTAAGAATAAAAAAAAATTCCAAAATAATTATCATTTTAGTTTTTTAATAAAATATTAATTATTTTTTCATTTATATTCCTTATTATATTAATGATACGGACTAAAAATAAAAAATAAATTAATCATGATAAAATGAATTTTGTAAAATTATTATTTATTTAATTATTGATTTTTTTTCTGAATAAAATAACATATGATAATAATTATAATGAGAGAAAAAAATACCTAATATGTATAAGATAATAAAACGTTTGATTTTTAATAAATAGGGGCGTGCCGCATCTCGAAAAAGCAAAGCCCAAATAAATTATAAGGGCTAGATGAAGTAAAGTTTGGGCCCAACAAATGCTGTACAAACTGATCAGTGGTCCAGAAGTTGGAAATGATCATAAGCCGAGACGGTTGGTTGGTTGGTTGGTGAATGGTGGCGTTATCCAAGGCAGCAGCAGAGCGAAGGAAGTGCCATAGAAATTAGAAATGCACTCTCACCCACACCCACATACCTTGCCACGCCCACATTCACTCCCTTCTTCTTCTTCTTTTCTTCTTCTTCTTCCTCCTTCCTCTCTCCGCACCTCCAAGACTAAGAGGCTGCAATCCTCAACTTTCGCCACCTCCCAAAATGAAACCAAATTCCCAACGCAGGCTTACAAGAATTCCAACAATTCGCCTGAATCACTTGCTCACATCTCCAATTCGAAATTCCCCTTGGCTCGGCCCCTTGTTTCTTCTTCTGATCCCGCTACTACTAATTCATCCACCAAGCTTCTCAAGTCTATGCTGCTCTTCGGCTTCCTCACACTTCAACCCTCTTATCTAGCACTTGCTGCTTCTTCTGACTTCTCCACTATGTTTGGGGATATTGGTGACATAAGCACAGGTTTTGCTTCAGTTAGGAAAATCTCCCTGCCACTTTTTATTTATTTTTAATTACATAGCTTTTCAAAATATAATTAAGCATAATTTGAATCACCGAAATGGACAATGGAACATGCAGCTTTTCTTTACCTTTACTTAAACATTTATTGTTAATTGTTTACGTGCAAATAGTTACAGATTTACTGTGTACTGTTTTTCTTTTACTATTTTATGTAGAATCACTCGGAATCTTGGATATAAATTACTGTGCTGCTCAAAAGATTAATATACTTGTGCTTCTTTTATGCTCTGTCGCAGGCGTTTCTGCTAATATTTTTCTCTGAACTGGGAGACAAGACCTTTTTCATTGCAGTAAGTGTACATAAATCGCCATTGTCACCAAGTAAATACGACCCCCGTGATTTGGGTATTTGATGTTTTATGCAGGCGCTACTAGCAGCTAGGAATTCAGCTGGTGTTGTTTTTATTGGAACATTTGGCGCACTTGCGTATGTTTTATTGTTTCATGGTGATTTAGATGTCCTTGTACTTTATTTTTCTCTTTGGAGACGAGTTTAATTTTCATGCGCATTCATTGTTATACTCCAAACCGATAAAAAATCATCTTAAATATGACTTTTGATATGATTTTTAAGACTAATTGTCACAAAATTCAATGAATTTATCATACATGGTCATTTAATAGTACTTTAGCTTCTGAATGCATTCTAATTAAATTCTTCTATGTTTACACACTATGCATATAAGTTGATGCAAACAATTATGCTGACAATATTTGCACAACTTAGAATAATCAAAATTCTGCAGAGTTAGCTCGTGGACAATATTAGCAGACTTTAATGATTTTCTCCACATACCTTCTGGAAGGACAAAGTGGTGCATTTATGGAGAATTCTTCAGGCTTTATGTTGTGTCTAGAAGTCAAATAACCATGTCAACGTTTACAAGATGTCACTTTTATAAATGCCAAATATTTTATATGATGCATATATCTTCAGTTATACATACTCTTCAAATCATTAATATGTAGTATTTATTTGTCATTGGCAGGGCAATGACTCTGATATCTGTTGTCCTTGGACGAGCCTTTCATTATGTTGATGAAATCTTGCCATTCAGGTTTTTTCTTTATTTCATATATTTATTTATGAACTATGTTTATAAGCTGTTTTATGACTTGGTCATACTGGAAGAGTGAAAATAGTTTTTCATGCTAATTTCCATGTAAACAATGAAACAAAATGATAAACATTGTATAAGAATTTTTTTTGAAAATGACTCACGATGATGTTTTTCAACTTGCATGAAACTTTGACCAACCATGAAACACTTTTATCATAATATAATGTCATATTTCTTTTGAAGACATTTTTAATCATTTGTAAAAGTTGATTACTTTGTGATGGATACATGTCTCTAGTTTGTTGAAGTTCCTTGTTTTCCATAAACATCATTACTTTTCTTCCATGCCTTCCTTTGGGTGCTTAAACCATGTAACGTGAAAGCATAATTTGATTACGAATGACTTTTCAAAAACTTTATCTAATAGGTTGCTTTGCACAGGTTTGGAGAAACTGATTTACCTATTGATGATATTGCTTCTGTTTGCCTATTGGTAAATATAACCTTCATGTGTGGTTAAATGCTTATAGACTATTAGTGTTTGTTATGGCACACATTATTTACATTTTCTGTTTTTAGATAAGTTATACTGAATTGCCTTCAGGTGTACTTTGGGGTCTCTACCCTGCTGGATGCCTCATCTAGTGATGGCCAAAAATCAGATGAAGAGCAGAAGGAGGTAATATTTGTTATCTAATTATCATTTAATGCAGCACAATGACCTGGATAAATGAATACTGGTTTAAGCTCATTTTTGTATTCTTCACTTTGAACTGTTTCACAATGTTTGGGGTTCACAATATTTTATAGGGTTCCTACAATTTAATGTTTCCCTTCTTAACCAGGCAGAGCTAGCAGTTTCTGAATTTTCTGGAAATGGTGCTGGGATACTATCTGCTGCTAGCACAGTTGCCAGTACTTTTCTCTTAGTTTTTGTTGCTGAATGGGGCGACAAGTCATTTTTCTCCACAATTGGTGAGTTCTAAAGTTAGAATTATTGGCTTACAAAACATACTTTTATATATGGACCACTTATAATTAGAACACATCATTTTTGTCCTTATTAATATAATTTTTTTTATGATTTTACCTTATGGTTTTACCATTCTTCGGCTTGAAAGTATAGGAGACAAAAATCTTGCTCTGAAATACCTACTAAACAAACTAATATATAAATTAATATTGACAAATTGATTTGGATCAATACAATTTCAGTTTATATAATTTTCTTGTTGAATTTTCATTTGTTTCAACTACCAAGACATGCTATCTTGCTTCTTGTCATCCACTGAACTCACCTTCTTTATCCTGAACTGTTTTTCCCCTACTATTCAGCCCTTGCAGCAGCTTCTTCTCCCCTTGGAGTCATAGCTGGAGCACTGGCCGGTCATGGTGTTGCAACTTTGGTAACTCTTTTTTCAGTAATTTTTCTAAATACCAATTGATACAACTTTCAATATGGTGATCTGCTCTTTCAAAGCAACAGTAAATGCCTTGTTTAACATTGACATGATAGTATTTAATATAAGCTTCTGGAACAGTATATGGAAATTGGATATGCTAAAATCTCCGACTTAAGGGTTACAAAGAAAAAGGAAATATATTAACTGGCCGTAAATACAGGCCTAGTGCAAAATGAGCTGCTGTAATGACTTATACCTATTTTCTAAGGCTCTTTGAAGTTTAAACAAACACTTTTGAGATGGCTTTTTTCAATTTATTCTAAAACATCTTCATAATTTAAAAACGGATAAAACAGGTCTCATAAGCAATATTTTTGCTTCCTGATAAGTGATAAGCTATATTTAATACCCACAACAAGCTCAAAATAAATAAATACTGAAAACGAGGCTATCCAAAGAAGACCTTGACAATTTTGGAAGAGTTTAATTCATGTATTTATATTTCTTGGACTGACTGTCTTTTCTTCCTTATTCACACATTTTATTTGTAAATATCTCTAGGCCTATTCTCAATGTGTCTTTTATATGCAGCTAGCTGTACTTGGGGGTTCTTTACTTGGGACATATTTATCAGAGAAGGTAACTAGCTTATAACCTCCATTCCTCACATGCTGTATTTAGTTGGTTCCGACCTCATGGTTCTCCCTGTTGAGTAAGCCAACCAGACTTTTATAAATGTGAAACTCTCTAGACATATGCTATCATCTCTAGCAGATAACTAACCAATTTAACCAAAAGGACGTGATACTAGGGAAAATAGCTGAAATTGAGTTATGGTCTTTAAAATTCTTTTCTTAAATATTGCTTCTTATAGAATCTGGTTCATCTGTCCATAATTTTCTGCCCTGGAATTCCACTATTCCTGCAAAAAATATATGTGACTGCTACGAGCAGTTCAGTGGCATGTTAGACGTTCATCTAGTGGGACCTTGTTGGGAACGAACATGTTCTTTCACCCGGATAATATTAACCAACTGAAGTCTTCATGTTAGTTTGGTTGATTAAGACTTAAGAGCACCTTATTTTAAGAGTACGAAAATGCTAATGCTCTTCTAACCACATTTTATATTCTGTAGATAGTGCCTACAATTGAAGTTCGCACCTACATTTGTGTTTCTGTTTTGGAATATTACCTTTATGCAGCTATGTACTAAAAACACGGTTTTTCATTCCTTTTGAAGGTTATTGCCTACATCGGAGGTGTTCTCTTTCTCGTCTTTGCTGCAATAACCTTATTTGAAATTGTGCAATAGGGGTTAAAAGAAATGCAGTATAATCTCCGTGCAAAGGGTTCAAACTTAATGACCTCTAGAGTTGTAGGATTCTGCACTCTATTTATGGCTGCTCCAGAAGGGGAAAAAAATGTAGTATAATACTGTATCTGTTTTAGGAATAGATTATTACCTTTCAATGCAATCCTCATAAATTATGTCATGCTAGTCATTGAAATTTTGTCATTTCATTTCAAACGAACATTTTAATTACATAAATTATGTGAAACATGATTTAATTGTTGATAATTATTCCGTGTATTATACCGGTATTTGTAAATGGACATGAAGTGTAAAAAGTATTATATATTTTAAGAAAGATTTTTATTATTCATAATAAAAATGAGCAATTAAAATATAAAAATACAGGTGTTTAAAATATTTAATTTGGAAAATTTTAAAATTATTTTAGTTAATGGAATATTATTTTAAAAATAATTTATAAATGTAAGTCATTATATTTAATGCGGAGGTGTGTTTTACGAACATACTTGGGGAATAAAGAAAATATATAAGTTAATATTTAAATAAACTAATAAGAAGGATGAAATATAGATTTAGGAACTTTTTTTTAGTTTTGTCTATTTTAAATATTAATATATGTTGGATTTCAAATTCAAGGAATAAATTTTAGCATTTAGATCTGAGGCGTTAAACTTTAATTTTCAATAAATTTTAATTAATTGGAAAAAAATATATAATGTTTTAAAAAGTGTGTTTTCAACATTTTTCCTAAACATAAGTAAATTTTATTGACACTTTGCTATGTATATTTTTCTTTTCAATATGATTTATTATATATTAAAGGTGATTATAAATTACTTGATTAAAAAGCACTGCTCTGTCATTTGTTTCAAGAAGGTCGATAACTTAAAAATATGTTTAACTTAAAAAGATGAAAAAAAAAAAAAAACTTAGCTTAATTTTCAAGTCTAAAAGAAACTACACCAAATCAGTTGTAAGTGCGGCCAGCCATTGCCTGAAATGATGATGGCTTTGTCGTTCGATCATCAATGTCTTGTGTCGCCCTCCCCCCTTCCTTTTCTTCATAAAAAAATCATAGCCGAATCTGTCGAAGTCAAAACCCTAGAATCGTTCCCCGAGCTCTGCGGAAACTACATAACTAAATCACTTCAAATTGAGGAATTACTATTAATTACTGCAAGGTATTAAATCTTAATTCCTCTTTAATTCGCCGTTGATCTTGTTCATCTACGACACTATGCTGTTATGTTTTTCAAATCAATCATTTGTGTGCCTTTTCCATCTCAATCTTATTTATTTGATTTGCTGAATGAACTTGGAGCCGTTAACTGAGATATATTGTTTTCTCCGCCTCAGCTCTGCGCTTATTAGGTTATTTATGTTGAGCGAAGGATTCCGAATTTCAAAGTAAGTATGGAAGATACCTGGCTTTCACTGTAGCATTATCCAATCAGCCCCCTCACCCCGTAAAAAATTAGTATGTAACTTTCCCTTGTGGCAGCATCTGAGAGAGTGAGTGTCCATTCCCTGTTGAATTGGCTTGTTAGGGGGATACTATCAACGATCAAAGATTTTTTTATCATGTTTTGGCTTGTTTTGGGGAGGTATTACATTTCAAAATTTTAGAGAATAATTAATAAAGATGTCATTGTTCAAAAGGAAACTTCTGTTTTTTCTCTCTAAAATAACAGTCCTGGCTCTGATACTCAAAACTAAAATGGGGAACATGCACAAAGAATTGATTCTCTGGTTTTCTTATTTTATTTTATTGAGACTTGGATATCTTTTTCAATCAATTTTATTGTTTAACTGCTGAGTGTTATCGATAAAAAAAAATATCAATTTTAAATTATTTTTCTTATTGGATCAAGCAGTTTTCTTTTTTTTCTTTTCTATTTTTATATTTGTGTTCTTTTGCCTTTTGATACTGTGTGCTTGGTAGTTGTTATTGATGGAGTTGATATAAACACAAAAAAGTTGCTCTTTATTTTATTCTTTTTAATAAATTGATGCTCAAACACACCAAAATGTGACTGCAATCATTTTTATTTTGGAAGAAATTCTAGTGCTAACCATGTGGTATGTCATGAAGAAAATGTTTGACAAACTGGGTTTTGGAAGGATTGAAATCTTGCTGAATTAAGGTGCACCTACAACAACTGATAATCTGAACATCAGTTTAATCTTCAATTTCTATTAGATGGATCGATGTGATACTTCAGGATTTGTCAGTGGGGGAATGCATTTTCCCCTTGTAATCTAACCTGAATTTTGTAGATATCCAATTCTTTTTATGTGGAAGTCAGGCAAGTGTTCTGTTGAAATTAAACAATAGGTATAGAATTATACAGTCAATGTTTCATGGATGTGAGGTTCCAGAACTTGAGTTTCACAGCTAACCGTTCTGCAAATGCATTTAAGATTTTGGGTAACTCAATGCAAGTTGAAGTAAGGGGAGCTGATTTTAGTACAAATAATATCTTACCACTTGATTCCCATGGTTCTTCAATTTCAAAGGGAATGAAAAGAAAGTGGGATTTAATTGATGGATGTATGAGTCAGAGCATTGGCTCTTCTTTGTCTCTTGGACTTTCCACAAGTTCCTCGGATAGCAAGGAGAGTTCAGCTACTGCTTTGTCTTCAGCCAAAGAGATTGATGACGAATAGTCCATGCCTATGGATATTGAACTGGACTTTACACTTCATCTTGGCTACGAGAAGGTAAAGAGCCCAAAAAAACTTGCTAGTTCAAATTTGAAAATATTTGAGTTGCAGCCTAAGGTTGATTTGGAGTTGAGCCTTTCCACACGGCCCTCTGAATCAGATATTACTAGTGTTTGTCTAAGTCCCTCTCAGGCCCCATCTTTCCAATTGAACATGGAGACACCATTAGTATTAAGCAGGACACCAAATGCAGATGAGGGATCAACTTCATGTAGATGGAAACCAGGGTTGTTTCACTTAATGCAAGTGCTAGTGTAATGTTAAACCAGGGTGAGAAGAAGTTTGATCATAATCCCATTGTTCTGGATCTCTCATCAACGAGACTAGAAAGTTCAGTCACCTGTACTTCCAGACCAACACAACAGAAACAACCACTACATTGCAATAGCAATTCTAAGACATGTCAAGTTGAGGGATATGGAAAGGGAGTCAGAGGTGCTTCTGGACGTTGTATATCTCATGGTGGTGGTAGGAGGTGTCAGAAACCTGGCTGCAATAAAGGAGCTGAAGGCCGGACTGTATACTGCAAGTCTCATGGAGAAGGCAGGCGATGTAAATATCTTAGTTGCACTAACAGTGTAGAAGGACATACAAATTTCTGTATTGCTCATGGTGGTGGCCAGACATGTAGTCATGAGGGTTGTATCCGAGCTGCCAGAGGGAAATCTGGATTGTGTATTCAGCATGATGGTGGCAAGAGATGTCAAAGAGAAAATTGTACTAAGAACTCAGAAGGCTTATCAGGTCTGTGTATCTCATGTGGTGGAGGGCGTAGATGTCAAGCTTCTGGTTGTACAGAAGGGGCACAGGGAATCACTAAGTTCTGCAAAGCACATGGTGGGGGAAAACGCTGTACAGCACCAGGGTGCACCAAAGGTGCTTAGGGGACCATGCCACTTTGCAAAGGCCATGGTGGAGGAAAATGCTGTGCAGACCACGGTGGTGGAATTTGTACTAAAAGTGTGCATGGAGGTACCAACTTCTGTGTGGCACATGGGGGTGGAATGAGGTGTTCTGTACCTGACTGCATGAAGAGTGCCAGGCAACAAAACGATTATTATGTACGTCATGGAGGAGGCAAGAGATGCAAGTTTGAAGGGTGTGGAAAGAGTGCACCAGGTGGCACTGACTTTTGCAATGCACATGGGGGAAGGAAGAGATGCTCTTGGGGCCATCCTGGGTCAGAATATATCCATCAACAGGGTGGCCCTTGTAATTCATTTGCAAGGGAGAAGACAGGTCTGTGTGCACTTCATAGTGGGCTAGTGCTGGATAAGAGAGTTCATGGAGGTGTAACCTTGGGATCAGTTATTCAGGATACTCATGTTAGTAAACTGGATGAACTGAAGCAGATAGTCATTAACCAAGATATGGACGTAGATATGATGAAAATGGGTAACCCACGGGCAGCTGGTGTGATAACTTGTTCTGATGTTAAACTAAATGAAGTTGCAAGTACTTGTCTCCCATCTGGGGAAGATGGTCACACACCAATGTCAGTAGCAGTTCCTGAAGGCAGGGTGCATGGTGGAAGTCTGATGGCACCGCTGATGGAGAGTTCTGGCCTTGGTACAAGCAGTGGGAGAGATCTATTGGGTGATCAATCAGAAACAATTAAAGCTGGCATCCTGCCCCAGTAAAATTTGAGGCTAGTTATTGCTTTTGTTGCCATGCTCTCCCTTGTTGGAAAATTGTATCTGTTTGTTTTCTTTGAAGTTCGATTGTTGATGATTGGAGTCGTCGTCTGATATCTGTCAATTGTTAAAACGGAGAGAATATGTACGTTGTTTGACATACTTAAGGAAGGAATATAAAGGTGTTGGTGTTTTTCTTTCTTTCCCCATTTTACCTTCTGTACATATTATCTCTCATTTGATAAAACGTCTTGCAGTTTGTGACAGCAGGTTGCCTTGTAAAGTCTGTCAGTGTGACCTTGTATTCTGTCTGTAATAAGCCTCTTTAGTCTTTACTGAGTGAGATCGAATATGTTGTGATAATATTTTAGCTCATGGTTACTCTTTCATAACTGCTTGACTGGCTACATAGGCTGTGCTTACTCCCGTTTGACAATTTCAACTGTTATCATATTCTGTTTTCTCCTGCAACTAGTTGTGGGTAGTTTTATTCTTAAATTATAGTCATTTTTTAAAAGCGTATCATGGAAGTCGGAATGTTGGAAAAGAAATAAAATCAATAATGTAACTGATTGGATCAGAAATTATATATATATATATATATATATAATATTATATAAGTTAAATTACATGACAAGCATAAATGGCATTGGTTTATTAACTAAAAAAGTACTTTGGAAAACAATTAATGGTATTATGTATTATCAAATATTTACTACGAAGTACGCAAGTTTTTATATACTATGAGATATACAAGTTTTTATATTAATTGAAATGCATAATACACTAATCTTAGTTAATTATTAAAATTTTAAGATATTACTCTACAATGATTCGTATATTATAGCAGACTAAAATTATAAAGTGTTTGTTAAAAACGTCAAATGAAATTGGTCAAAATATAGTTGGAATTAAATAGCAAATATATTTCTAAAGCAACAATATATTAATTCTATCAAACATCATCGGATACTTGTTACTTGGAAATCTTTTCGATAGTCCATGACAACACTTCCCAATCCTTAAACTTACCTACTAACATAGTAAAAATTTGAATGTCACACACAGAATTGCATTGCACCTTTCCTTCTACAATCCATTGTTAGGCTTGAACTTGGCCATCTTGGAAAGCTTATCAACTGCCTCTATCAAATGGTCAACTCTTGCCACAAACTCCACGAGCGAGGAAGCGAAGTTAGTCAATGACAATATTGCAGTACTCTCTAAGGCTTTCGCCTTACTCTCCGCAGCTAACAACCTAATGTTTTTCTCACTATCTTCTTCAAAAGCATCCACTTCTCTAGGTGGCCAAGAATATAGTCTTTTCAACTGCTTCCTCGTTATCTCATGATAACATTCTACTTGTTCTGCCATCTCCCTTTGATATGGTAAATGGTAGAAGATATGTGAAATATTGTTTGCAAAGGACTTTGAAGGGTTATCAAGGATGGGGGGTTCAAAAGTGGATGTGAGTAGATAAGAATATCGGAAGTACATAGAACGTTGCAGCCTCTTAATAGAGCTATGAAGCCTGTTAATGTGGGAATTCTTCAGACTCCACTCCATGCAGCTAATGTCTCTTCCCAAAATCCTTACTATCTCTGCAGCTTGGTTTGATGCCTCTTGGATTTCAGTTTGGAACACAACCCGCAATTTGTAGGGTACCTGAAAACCAACTAATAATTAGAAGATTTTCACTATATTGAAGACATAAATGTCTAATGGTTAATTTAGTTGATAACAATAATTTTATTCTAAACTTATATTTTTTTCTAAAACTATCAATGCCATTAATATTTTTTTCTCTCTCAATTTTTTAGCATGATTTATTCTTCCTCTTCTAATGAATTGTTTTTCAGTATAATTAGTTAGAGATATTTTAATCTAAAAATAATTAATGTAATGGACAATATGAATTAAGTCATTGTGTCTTATAAAAAGAAATTAACATCACTTGAGTTCCATAAATAAGAACGGAAAGAGTATAACTTAATATACATCACTTTATTAAGAGTATGAATTGAAATAAACTCAAGTTTTGTTTAAAGAGAAAAAATAAATTTTATGAAAAAAACTCACATAACTATGATCTTTTGCGTGAAAGTGAATTCAGCAAGTATCCGACATGCGTGGTGTAGAGGAGGACGAGACATTTACAAATATTCTTATTGATTAATAGGACACAATTTATTTATCATGCAGTCACATCACGATTATATTTGAACGCGGGATGCACACAAACAGCTAGCATGCATGTACACACGTTAAAACAAACAAGAATGAATAAACCTGAATTTCAGCGTGTACAATGCTATGGAGTGCCATAACTTCATAAGCACAGTATCGCAAGACTGCCCCAACTTTAACATATTGTGTCCATGGATATGAAATGTGCATGAATCTACCATGTGGTGGCTCCCATTTTGCTGATTTTGCCTTTGCAATCAAAGAACAAGGACAACACATTATTTTCGATCAGCAGTTGAAAACTGAAACCTGAAAAAGTGCTACTATTAGTATGAACACATACCAGAGTCTCAAGCTTTGACCCTGAATTCAAGCTGCTTTGACATCTCTTATAAGCCGGTTCGTCTGGAAATGCATCTATGCTAGCCATGGTGACTTTAGACTTCTCTGGTACATCTTCCAAATATTTCTTGACACATTCTGATATTACAGAAAAATTAAACATAACGTTGGTACCGTATATTTGCTGCAAATCAAAAGAATACTATATATAACACCTTAAAGGCAATATTCCAATGTAATTAACTTTTCAAACAGAACTAATTAATTGATTAGTAAGTCTTTTTTTATACAACTATGATAAATTTATTTTTCCATTTTTATTGGAACTTACCCTCAAGCGAATCTGCCACTGAATGAAAGTTTTTGACCAATTCTTTATGTAACTGGTCCCCAGCCCATAGAGGAAAAATAGAGACATTGACCAACATTGATATTATTCCTCCAATGGCGATGGAATACAACCGATCGAACATAGTTCTAATTGGATTTCCCATTCGATAGTCAGAAACTATGATCAAGCAATAGGTTAGCAGTGCCACCCTAAACCCGTACTCATACTGCACAAGCGGTGGCCAAGTTTTCATGTATGAAGTTGTGACCGCTGCATATCAAAATATCATATATATGATTAAAACATGTACACCATTCACATTCGTTACTTTTGGAAAATACTGAACGAGGTCACACTGTCACATTCATAATTAACCCACGTACGTCCGTCTTATATTTATATTAGTATATGACAAAATTAGAGAACATGTAATTATAATTATACCGATGATGAAAATACTAAGGCCAATGATAACAGGCTCAGCGACATGGCCACAGGATAGTGCTGTCTCAGAAACAACAATGGCCAAGATTCCTGCCACTAAGGTTCCCAGTGCTCGATTAAATCCTCGATTAAATGTTGCTCCTTTAAAATTCACAACCATGTACCCATCAAAATCCAATATACAAAATACATGTACACATTGATATATAATGCATTATACTTAGATAGTTAGATGTATATATAGCAACATACCAACAGTGTCTTCGAATACAAGGACAGCAGTGAGAATGGCCCATACAATGTTAGGCCCAAAGACTTGGCATGGGGCTTCAAATAATATAAGCAAAAACACAAGAAGAACAGCTAGCCCAGCTTTGAGTGCAAATATTTCTCTACCAGTGTCTTCCTTGCAAAAATCCCATACACCCTGAATCTGATCATGAAGCCAAGCTTTATTGGCTCCAGATTTCGTGCCACTCTCATGCAGCTCAGGTTTAGTAGGAATGCTAATTTCAATGCTCTCCATTTTTGTGTTCATTCCTCACAATAGGTACAAGGCTCTTGCCTATCAAGCTAGAGCCCCTTTACATGTAAATTAATAATGACTAAACTAGCTAGTAAAACAAATAATTAACAAGAATGAATAATATGGAGGAATTAATCAGCTTGACTCGGGTATATATAGATATGTATTAAGATGGAGCGAGGAAAGAAAGAGAATGGTTTTAGCAGTAAAGGCCTACTAGGATATATCGAATAGAAGATTTGATACGATAATAATTTTAGAGAAAATGGAGATGAAAACAACCTCTATATAAAGAAGATGCTTATTAGCCTCAACAATACTCCATGCATGCATGGATATGAAGAATTAGAATCGGAAACTTCAACCAAGCTGTTTCTAAACTGACACATAATAGGGAAAAAAATAATAATTAAAGCTGTATATATGTTCACACAAAATCACATACGTTGGGGTCCATGGAAGTACAGAGCGAAAACTGATTACTGCATTTCAACTTTCTACTTCTATCGAAAACCCATCGTTATAACTAATGACTAGAGACATGATTACTGGATCATGCAACTGCTTCAAATATTAAAAAAAATTATAATTTTAGAAATGCATTTGCATTAAATATTTTTAAAAAATATTATATCATCTATAATTATCTTATTTGATTTGAACAAATAGTCTTCCCTTAATTAAAGATACATGTGGTTTGTGTAAAATAGAATATTAATAACACAGGTTATCTATGCATTCGTTTGAATATTTATGAAATGATAAAGTCTTCGTGTTATAACCTGAACAATGTTATAACTGAACCAGGCGAAGTAACTGTGTAAATTTTGTAAACAAAACTAATTCATTATTATTATTATTAGTTGAAATCTCTCTACCTGTATTTTTAAAATAAAAAGAAAAAAATCAAAGAAAGTAATAGAAATAATTCTATTTTAAAGGTTCATGAAAGAAATAAAATTAATTATATATTTAAACCAAATAATTGTAACCCCTTGAATTATGTATAAAAGAGAGACGCGCGAAAAGGAATATATTGAACAATGATATATTCATGCAAGAAACCCTGGTTTATTAGGAATATCTTCTTCCCTTGACAAAGACTTCCATAGTTCCATGTCTCAAATTTGTTCTGTCCCGAGGGAATGGAGATACCCAAGTTGTTAACATAATAACGCACGAATTTTTTAACCCACCTCATGTTCAGTTATCTGCCGGGTTCTCCACTTTAATTTATGCGATCATCTCCGACACTAACAATGTTCCAAGTTGCCTACTCTTTCTCCTATATATGATGTCATATATTCCCTTTCATATTCCTTAACTGTAAGATATTATTCCATTATTCTTAATTACAAATATAATATCATGTCCCTAATTTATACATGCATATACGACGCAGTCACAGAGTTTAAGAACTTTAATGGTCTTTGAATTTTCATTATTGATCATATATCTGCTATTTGGTTGGAAGGAAATAACAAAAGTCAAAAAATAGTTCTTTTTAAAAAAAAAAAATCTTTCTTAATTTTTAGGAGGTAAGGAAGGCAAATGAAGAAGAATCATCTTTCCTCATTCAGTTGTTCTGCTTTCCAATATTGGGGAGATTTGGAGAAGCGACTGTATTAACTAAATTAAATAAACCCTTATGTATTGAAATTCAAAATTATAAGAGTGTAAAACTAAATTAATTTTTACAATCCTTCCTCTTTTCTTGGTTAAAATTCCTCCTCTTAACCAAACAAAATATCTAATTAAAATCTCTAATTTTTCTTTCTGCCTTAAAATCCATTTCCTCTGAACTAAACAACAACTAATTATACCAATTCACATTATAAAATACCCATTAAGATTGGCCTAATAATAAAAGATTTAAATAATATGCATGAAGACTTAAATTTGATCCTCATTACTTTCCATTGCACAACATAAAAAAAATTACATGATAAAATTAATAATCTCCATGAATGCTAACTACACTATACATTAATAGCTAGCTAATATATTTATTAGTGTATTTATGTCTTATGAGTATTATTATAAGAAAATTCATTAATGTTTTCTTAATGTATTTTTACTGAACTATTCTCTTAATGATTTAAAATGATAAATAGTTTGAAACAGAAAAATATTTTAAAACTGATAAATAAAACGAGATAGATGGAATGCTTTTTCATAATTTATTTTTCCTATTATATATTATCTTTTATTTTTATTTATTTTTCTCTTTATTATAACAATATGTGCAAACTTTTTGTATAAATTAACATGTCTTATTAATTTATGGAAGTGCAAGCCAGCTGGTATTCCCCTTGACAGAAGTGATCGCCAAATTCATCCCATACTTTATGAGGCAGCATTACATGATATATGCGCGCAAGATAAACCTTCACTGGTTTTATTTCTATTTGAGGTGATCATCACATACAGCTAATTGCGTCTTTCTTTCTCTTTTTTTTGGTGAATCAGCGTAATGCTTGTTACTAATGTTATTTTCACTAAAAAAAATTATATTTTTTTATAATTTACTTTTAAAATTGTGTTAAATCACTTATTTTTATATACTTCTCTCTTTGTAATAAAAAGTGTTGTGAGAAATTTTAAAACAGCTTTATAATTTTAATTACAGTGTCATATTCATGCATGCTAGTGTCTTATTCCAATTTTATTTCAGCAATCAGTATAGTAATGGATGGATAAGAAAGCATATATTATATTCGAGACGGAAAAATTGGAAGACATTCACGAGGTGACACGAGATTAAGATTCGGAATATGTTCATCTGTGGAATATATATGTGGCTTTGGTTTCCAGAGTATAGTAACTGCTGTACAAGTGACATGACTAGCTAACCTGTGGCACTCACTCGTGCTAATACGAACTTTATTGGTGTGAATTGTGAAACAACTTTCAGAGTATCCTCAGCTTCACTTTCTGTAACACCAAGATCGAGCAAGACACATGCACTGACTATATATCAATTCTATATAATAAAATATGGCTGAAAGTAAGGTATTTCTATAATTATAAATCATGGAATTTTTTGTAAAAAAAAAAAGTCATGAGATTAATTTATTAAGTAAAGATCATTGGAGTATTTTTTTTCAATAAAATCTTCAACATATGACCAGAAAATCATTTTTTTATCAATATGTATAACAAAAACCAAATTGTCTACCAATTGTATCAGATCTTTTCAGTATTCTATAGAAGAAATCTTATATTAGATACATTGTAACAAAATATCTTATGAGATATAACCTTTTGGATGTGAAATTAATTTTCATTCGAGGATATTGACTGCTGCTCCCTGCAAATAATGCCCTTTTGTATATGGTCAATCATGATCTCGTGTAAGTCCCTTGATTACCTCTTGAATCAATCTTTTTGATCACGAGTATTCGTATACATTCTAATCATACAAGGTATTATGGAATATATTTTTACTTTTTTGGGAATAGAAAATTTTAAATTGTTCATTCAAACTTCAGAAACAGAAATATATAATCACAAAGTGAAGAAGTTGAAGAAAGACTTGGGTAATGACTAGATATGATCTGATGCGAAAAAATACTGTTTTGATTGCCAGTTTGATAATATTGGAAAGCCAAGTTGGTTGAGATTAATTATGATTGCCAGTTTTCAGAGATATTTACAGCTGCAATCGGTTCCAAATATGTTGGCATTCTTAAAATACAATCACATGCACGGGACAAAGAACAAGAAGACCAACGAATCCAACACACGAACATGTTCAGAGAAGGCACTAATAATGTGTGGATGCAAAGAATTAGAGTTTCTGCCCTCTGAGACTGGATATAAGTAAAGGCTTAATAGATTTATGTTAAATAGATTAACAGCACCATTTTAATTAAAGGCTTTTCTAAGTAAATGTTGCAATGCAATTTTTAAAATTAAAATTTCATTATTTCAGTTCCATTTTTCCCCATATGGAACTTTTGTGAACACAGACTTCACCCACAAGCGAGTGATGAGATCAATGGTCAAGCAAGAAAGTCTTCATATGAATCACCATCGAGTTGGTCTCAGTCCCTGATGGCTTGGGACCTGAGGATGACAAAAGTGATATAGGGAAGCCTTGTGTTACTACTATGTTATGGTGGTGAAAGCCTTCTCTACCATGCTTGAGAAGCTCATAGAAGATATTCATTTGAATGGTGCGTGGTGACAAAATCACATGCATAGTTGCTGATGTGACTATGGGATGGGCATTGGAAGTTGGGAGTAAGCTAGGAATCAAAAAGAGTTATCTTCTGGTCTGCATCAGCAACTATGTTTACCTTGCAATACAACATCCATGTGCTCATGAAGATGACATCATAAATTCTAATGGTAAGTATTCACATTTCACTATCCAATTCTGATGGTCCTATTTTCTTTAAAAATACTCCACTGGTTGAGAAAGTATTCGAGAGGCTTGTAGTTTGGTTTTAGAAAGTCTTGTAGCTAGGTTATATGTTGTCATCACTATTACATTTTGCCTCCGTGGACCGAGGAGAAAGGGAACTCAGCAGCAAGATGATTATAATGAGAGAAGCAAATGTTAACTTTTTTCAAATATACAACTGATTATTTCAAAAATAAGACAGGGATTTCAGGATCACATCAGAACTCATCTTCAATATGTGTGATTATTTATTTTTATTCTAAATAAATATATTGAGCATAGGTAGATGTGTTAGTGTTAAACTGTTAATTAATTAAACTTACACGACACGCTATCTATTAATGCGTAAAAATCGGTTTCGGTATGGGCTGTACCAAAAACCGAACGTTCAATTGAGTCATCAAAGTCCATATGGTTTCACGTTTCAGTCCTGATGGAGTAAACACCAAGAAGCAGCAGTTGCAGAAGCAGCAGCGCACTAACGACACCGTTTCGATGGGGAACTGTAACAGCGAAGCCTCTTCCCAAAACCAGCCACATTCCGATCACCATCCCCAACCACGCTCCAACTCCAACGGCATCACCGTCCTTCCTCCCAATTCGAAGCCCTCCGTGGGCCGGGTCTTGGGCCGACCCATGGAGGACGTCCGCTCCACCTACACCTTCGGCCGCGAACTGGGCCGCGGCCAATTCGGCGTGACATACCTTTTGACCCACAAACACACCAAACAACAATTCGCGTGCAAATCCATCGCCACGCGCAAACTCGTCCACCGCGACGACTTGGAGGATGTCCGGCGAGAGGTGCAGATCATGCACCACCTCACCGGCCACCGCAACATCGTGGAGCTCAAGGGTGCTTACGAGGACCGCCATTCCGTCAACCTCATCATGGAGCTCTGCGGCGGCGGCGAGCTCTTCGACCGGATCATCGCCAAGGGCCACTACTCCGAGCGCGCCGCAGCCGACCTCTGCCGCCAGGTCGTGACGGTGGTCCACGATTGCCACACCATGGGAGTGATGCACAGGGATCTCAAGCCAGAGAACTTCCTGTTCCTCAGCAAGGACGAGAACTCGCCGCTTAAGGCCACGGACTTCGGTCTCTCCGTGTTCTTCAAGCCCGGTTAGTTCCGTTCCGTTTCGTTAATTCCCCTTGTTACTGTGTGCTGCGTCCTGTGCGGTTCTGAACAAACCATTTTCAGAACAGGCGACGTGTTTAAGGATCTTGTCGGGAGTGCGTACTATGTTGCTCCTGAGGTGCTGCGTAGAAGCTATGGACCCGAAGCTGATATTTGGAGTGCGGGGGTTATATTGTTCATTTTGCTCTCCGGTGTCCCTCCCTTCTGGTCAAGTAAACCTCCTCCTCTTGTAACCAATTTCATATTTCATGTTTAGTTTATTACTAGTTTTACTGTTTTATTTAGGATTTTGATTTTGTGATTGAGATTATTATCCTGCATCACAATCTGAGCCTGACTTTTGCTGTAATTGAACATTGACGCGTAAGTAACTATATCTGTGTGAGATTTAGGATGTTAAATGGTTGTACATTTGCTTTTTGGTTCAGATTTTTTAGGTTTGGTTTATTTCATGTGTTTTAGTATGGAAATTTCCTTTTCTTGTACTTTATTTGCTGCCTTGCCTTGATGACAACAATAGTGTGCCTTCCTATCTTTCTCTTACTATGTTTTTGTCCTTTGTATGAAGAAAAGGAACATGGTATCTTTGATGCTATTCTTCGTGGACATATTGATTTCGCATCAGATCCTTGGCCTTCCATATCGAGTAGTGCCAAAGATCTGGTCAAGAAGATGTTACGTGCTGACCCCAAACAAAGGCTCTCAGCAGTTGAAGTCCTTAGTAAGTTTAACTCTTCTTGTAATTGCAAAATTGATAAGAAATATATCTAATAAAATTTACCATATCTTGAGAGTTCTAATCTGTGGGATGCATAACAAAGTGACAGTGAGGCTGAGAAAACTGATAAGAAATAGGATATTTATTTTGAAAGAAGCTGTCACTAGTCACTACTCATTTGATTGATCCATGACATTGTTAAGGATATGAATATAAATGTAGTACATGTCTCGTTCGATAGGATAAAGAGGATCGTGAATTTTTATTTCATATCTTAAAATATCTCTATTCACTTAATCCCCTCTCAAAAGGAAAAGAAATGGTAGGTTAGGACATGTGTATTTATGCCAATTTTTCTTCATTGTAGAAGTCACGGAAGATGTGTAACTATTTCCTGAACAACAAAAGCTTTGTTCCTGCAAATTACTCAAATTTATATTTTCTTCTTTGCCCCATGTATAATGTGCTCTTTTATCTCTCATCACAACCCTGTTAAAGGATAATTTTTCACCTTTGCATTTTCTATTGGTTCTGACAAGTAGTATGCATGATTTTCTTTTGTGGTTAACTTTTTGTGTTGAAAGTGATTGCCACCTTGTCTCCCATTAAAAGAGGGTGACCCAGTCCACGAGGATCTTTCATAGTGGGGTATATGGATAAATGCAGCCTTAGCCCCCACCCCAACTAGGAGAGAGGTTGTTTTGTTTTTAAGATTTGCACTTGTGATGTGATCAGATCACTAGGCAATACTTTACCATTGTGATGAGGCTCACCCTCCTCAGCAGGGCTGTGGCAACTGTAAGGCAGTTGTCTTAGAATCTCAATTAAATATTTTTCATATTTCTTATAATTAAGCGATAAATGTTATTTTAATATGATATATTATTTCGTTAGTACAATCGGTACGTAGTTTTTTTATATTATTTCATTAGTAAGATTACAGAGTTTTAAGATTTGTAAATAATTTAAGTGCAATTTTATTATTTATTTAAAAAAAAAGGTTAAGAAGAATAATTTTGCACTTATTTTTTGGGGCTCTACCTCATCTCACCCAAAAAAAGACTATTGAAATTAGTATAGGACTTAAATTTCATGCATAACTTTATAATCTATAAAAAAGAAATATTTTAGTGAAAAGGTTAGTCATTAGATCAGACATTTAACTAAATATTATTTTCATATTGATTATTTTGTATACATATTAGATCAATTTACTTCTGTTGAAAGTCAATTTGAATCCTTCAAATTGAAAACTTTGGATGAGGATGAATTAAAAAAAATATTATATTAATATTGAAAAGATTTTAAGTTCTAGTGAGTATTACAGTATTGAATATATTGATTTATTTTTAAAAATGATGATAAGAAGTGACAACAAAAGAAATTCATATTCCATTAGAAATGTTAAATGACAACATTTTTTTTCAAATACATGCATTGGTTCTAAAATATTATTTGGAATACATGTAACAATTAATTGACAATACATGCATTAATGACTATTTAAAAAAAAAAAATTGTTTTCATATGATTGGGTTATGTTGGTTGACTTGCTCAAGCAACATGACAAAGATAATATATTTCTTATGCATATACCTGCACACATATACCAGTGTGCTTTCTCTTGTTCTCTTTTTTCATTTTTCTCTGGTATGGAGCATTTGAGCCATAACTTTCTTGGCAATTTGGCTATTTGAGTCAACCAGTCATAATAAAATGTTATATATATATACTCCAGATCATCCTTGGATGAGAGAAGATGGAGCATCTGATAAGCCTCTAGATGTTGCTGTTTTATCCAGAATGAAACAATTCAGGGCAATGAACAAGCTAAAGAAAGTTGCTGTTTTTATCATCATTTTTGTTGTATTGATCAATATTTTCATAATTAAGCTTTTAGTGTAATATATAGAGTTACCATTATGCCAAAAGCCTCAAGGATTGAAAAAGGTATATGTCAATCAAAATGCCAAATTAGAGACTAAATAGAGAGAGAAGGAATTCATAATTGAATTAGATCAAAGGATTATATATGGAAGTTCTTTTATTTTCCTACAGGTTATTGCTGAAAACCTTTCTGAAGAAGAAATCATTGGCTTGAAGGAAATGTTTAAATCCATGGACACAGATAACAGTGGAACAATCACTTTTGAAGAGTTGAAAGCTGGTCTGCCAAAACTGGGTACTAAGGTTTCTGAGTCTGAAGTAAGACAGTTGATGGAAGCGGTAAGATTTCTTTTATTTTGTTTGATTATACCCTAGCTCGGTGGAGTAAATTTTTGGTACTTCTGTATTACCTACTCCCCTGCATTTTACTTCATTTGGTAACCTTTTTTTAAAATTTTTTTAAAGAAAGTTAAACACTAACGTTAACTCTCCTCTGCTTTTATGCTCTCACTTGATGACTCCCCTGATATATGGATAAATTCATTCTCTGCAACTTCACCTCTTGTCTTGATGATTTTATGTACCCAAACCTAGATTGGTGCTTGTGAATTGTGATTACTGATTAAGATGACAGTTAGTCCTTGAGTATGCTGTGCATTTACAGAATACCCTTATTGTCCAGTGAAATTTTAATGATCATATTGGTATAACAATGCTAGGAAAATAGTTGGATTATATCTTCTGAGCTGCTTAATATTGTGATAATAAGTTTACCATTTCTCTTGATTTCAATGATGGCTTTTCTTCCACTATGACGTAATTATTTGGTTCTCAGGCTGATGTAGACGGAAATGGGACCATTGATTACATTGAATTTATAACAGCTACCATGCACATGAATAGAATGGAAAGAGAGGACCACCTATATAAAGCTTTTGAATATTTTGACAAGGATGGAAGCGGGTAATCTCTTTATTTGGATCAAAATCATCTCATATTGTTGAAAGTTAATCCTGCCCTTTTATTCATTCATATGAGGTGTATTTATACACTTAAAATAATAACAACCTATGCAGGATAATAGGCAACTAACTAACAAAGTAAAACAAAGTAAACAATTTATTCCTATCTAATAGCAACAGTATTTCAAAAATAAGTTCAATCTTCAACACTCCCCCTCAAGTTGGTGCATGAATATCAATCATGCCTAACTTGCCAATGATTTCTTCAAACACTTTTCCTGATACAACTTTTGTTAATACATCAGCAAGTTACTCTTGTGATCGAACATGAGGAATTTGAATTATCTGATTATCAAGCTTTTCCTTTATAAAGTGTCTATCCACTTCAACATGTTTGGTTCTATCATGTTGAACTGGATTGTGTGCTATTTCCACAGCTGCTTTGTTGTCACAAAAGAGACTCATTGGTTTATCATATTTAATTCCCAAATCAGTTAGAATGTTTCTCACCCATAACAGTTCACAAACACCATAAGCTATGCCTCTGAATTCCGCTTCGGCACTGGATCTTGCTACTACCTTTTGTTTCTTGCTTCTCCATGTGACTAGATTTCCCTCTACAAAGGTGAAATACCCTGAAGTTGACTGCCTTGTGGTTTTATCACCAGCCCAATCTGAGTCTGTGTATCCTTCAATGCATGCTCTATTATTTTTTGAAAATAAAAGACCTTTTCCTGGAGATCCTTTGAGATATCTCAAAATACGATACACTGCCTTCATATGTTCTTTACTAGGAGAGTGCATAAATCTACTTACAATGCTTACAGAATATGCGATGTCAGGTCTAGTATGTGATAAATAAATTAATTTTCCTACTAACCTTTGATATCTGATCTTGTCTACTTCAATCTGATCTGGATAAACACCCAAGGAATGATTCACTTCCATCGGAGTCTCAGCAGGCTTGCAAGCCATTAAACCGGTCTCGGATAAAAGATCTAAAATATATTTTCTTTGAGACAGAAATATACCTTGATCTGATCTTGCAATTTCTATCCCAAGAAAATATTTTAGAGGACCTAGATCTTTCATTTCAAATTCAGCAGCCAATTTCTTCTCAAGTACTTTCATTTCTTCTACATCATCCCCTGTTAACACCATATCATCTACATAAACAATGAGTATTGTTACCTTCCCTCTGTTATGCTTTATGAATAAGGTGTGATCCGAATTGCTCTGCTTATAACCAAACTTCTTCATTGCCATTGAGAGCCTTCCAAACCATGCTCTTGGTGACTGTTTAAGGCCATAGAGAGCCTTTTCCAGTTTGCACACCATATTTTCCTTTGAAGATGTTAGCTTCACTCCAGGTGGAACCTCCATGTAGACTTCCTCTTCTAAGTCGCCATTCAAAAAAGCATTCTTTACATCAAACTGTTTCAAGGGCCAGTCTCTGTTTGCGGCAATGGATATCAAGATTCTGATTGTATTAAGTTTAGCCACCGAAGCAAATGTGTCTCGATAGTCAACTCCATACTTTTGTGTATATCCCTTTGCTACAAGTCTTGCTTTGTACCTGTCAATACTCCCATCTGCTTTTAGCTTCACAGTGTATACCCATTTACACCCAATTGTCTTCTTCCCACTTGGTAAAGAAGCTAATCTCCAAGTTTTATTATGCTGGAGCGCTTCCATCTCAATGTTCATTGCTTGTTTCCACCTAGGATCTTCCAAAGCCTCCTGCACACTATTAGGAATATATACAGTAGATAATTGATCAACTGTTAGAGCATATGATTTAGATAGCCTATGAGATGACACATAATTACTAATAGGGTACTTTACTTTCACTTTTGGATCTGGTTCATAAGCAATTTTGGGTTTGCCTTTATTTGGTCTCTCTGATTTCCGGGTCTGCACACTGTTAGGAGCAATACAAATAGGATGATCTGTATTAGGGGCAGGAATCAGTTCGGTTCTGCATTCAGAATTATGCACAATGGGCAATTCATTCAGGCACGGTGTCTCATGGGGCAAAGAGGGACTTGCATCATTAAGATCTGCTTGTGGAGGATCACAGGTTAATTCAGGTAAAGAATTTGGATGAGAATTAGTGCCTATCAACTCATCATTTGTGTTGGAAAGTATGGGAACTGTAGAAATAGATGACCAGAAATCTTCTTCTCTACTATTATGGATCTCCCCCTGAGAAGAAGAAGAGGAAACTCCCCCTGTATAAAAGGCTTCAGATTCCTGAAATGATACTTCAAGAGTAACATGCATTTTGTGGGTGGTAGGATCAAAACAGCGATATCCCTTTTGAAGATCAGAATATCCGACAAAGATGCATTTCTTAGCACAAGGATCAAGTTTGTTTCGTAGAGGTTTGGGCACATGAACATAAGCAGTACAACCAAAGACTCTAGGTTCAAGATTCATTACATGAGGTATAGAAAAAAAAGATTCAAGTTTTTTTTGTGGTGTCAGAAAATTGAGAGAACTACAAGGAGTACGATTAATAAGGTAAGCTGCAGAAAGGACTGCCTCTCCCCAGTAATGAGAAGGCACATTCATTTCAAATAAAGATGCTCTTGTTACCTCTAACAAGTGCCTGTTTTTCCTCTCAGCTAATCCATTTTGTTGAGGTGTGTAAGTGCATGAAGTTTGATGTTTAATACCTTTAG
>PYAF01001075.1:363456-385948 GCA_007407185.1 Glycine tomentella | reverse complement strand
TCCATGAGCTGAGACCAAAGTGGGTAGTTTGATTCATCCAGGATGATGGTGACCGGAAAGGAGGAGTTGTCTTGTTGAATAATGATGTTGGATTGTGGAACCGGGGAAGAAGTGACGGCAGAGGTAGAAGTTTCAGTGTTTTCCATTTTGGAGAAATTAGGGATTTGGTACGGTGCAAAAGAAAGGGGCCAAGAATATCGAGTTGAGTAAGTCCAACTTAAATGTGGAAAAAAATATGGGTTGGAAGAAAAAAGAAACGGAAGCAATGTGGGGGTTGAGTTCCTTGGATTAAACTGCTACTGATACCATGTTGAAAGTTAATCCACAGAACTGCCCTTTTATTCATTCATATGAGGTGTATTTATACACTTAAAATAATAACAACCTATGCAGGATAATAGGCAACTAACTAACAAAGTAAAACAAAGTAAACAATTTATTCCTATCTAATAGCAACAGTATTTCAAAAATAAGTTCAATCTTCAACACATATCATTAACTAACTTGATAGGTTCATGCTAAGGAGAAAGACAAAATTAAAATTAACGAGTCATACAAAAATAAAGATGGGTCTTATTATAGTTTTTTGTCTCTCTCATTACATGAACATGACCTCATGTTAGTGAGTAAGGTGAGAGGATACTGGTCTTCTTTTTTCTTTTTCCTTGACTCATATGTTGATTTCATGTACTTGATTCTGTTTTCATAGGTACATCACAATGGAAGAGTTGGAATCTACCCTTAAAAAATATAATATGGGTGATGAGAAAACAATAAAGGAAATCATTGTGGAAGTCGATACAGACAATGTACGTTGTTTTTTTCCTTATCTTTGTTCTCATTGATGCTTATCCTAGAATGACATTTTAGATGTTTGTATATTCTCTGTTTATGTGTTATTTTAATCATCCATCCCCAAATTTGTTGCAGGATGGAAGAATTAATTATGATGAGTTTGTAGCCATGATGAGGAAAGGCAATCCAGATTTAGTAACCAACAGACGACGCAAATAATTAAGTTGATCATAAATTGCCGGTCTTACTGGATTCGTTGACAGATAGGAGGAGGCTCAGGCTCTACACGTTTTTGTGATACGGACTACGTTGCATTCAATTCGACACTCTATACTCACCTGTTGTATTTTAGAGCTGTTCTGTAACAATTTGCCTGCTCGACACTCTTTACTCACCTGTTGTTTTTTAGAGCTTTAACAATTTGCCTGCTAGTTTGCGGGTCTCGTGGGACAATTTACTCTAGTTTGTAATTTTTTATCATAGGAAATTAAGTTTTAACATGGCTCTTTAGTAAATGATTTTTACCCTTCCATATATAATATAAAGGAAATTATATTTACATCCTGAATTTTTTTTAAAATTGCATCCAACATTCTAGAAAAAATTCTTTAATTATTTAGTTTACATTGCATCCAAATTTCTTCCTTTTTTTAGCACAATTTAATATAAAGTAAATACACGATAGTCACATGACTTTTAATAAAAATTTATATTTAAGATATTTTCATCTTCTTACTCAAAATTACATCTTGGAATTTACAAACTCTCATCTTCTTTAACAAACCCTCTTCATTTACCATCACCACCTCCTTCTCCTCTTCCCCTCTCCCACGGTAGCATTATCGATTTCTCCTCATCGTTGTTCTCATTCATCAATACAGCGTCCGAGCACATCCACTCCCACTAGAGCAACCATCACCATCGTAGCCACTATCTCCACCATAGTCATTGCCGCCACCTTCTAGTTCCCGTCGTAACTTCGGCCACCATCACCTTTGTGTCTGGTTCTCTGGACATTGGTGTTAATTAACGACCTTAACAAAAGGAGGTAAAAGTAATATATGAAAAGGAAGAGATATTGGGTGCAATTTTAAAAAAAAAAACACAAAGAACACGAGTGTAATTTACTCTAACAGACATATTTCAAGTGATGTTAGTTAAGGAAGTTAACAAAAGAAATTGAAAGTAATGTAGAAAAAGGAAGAAGTATTGAATATAATTTAAGAAAAAAATACAAGATATACGAATATAATTTACTCTATAATATATATTTATTCTTATTCTTTTTAGGTAATATTTATGTTGCAGCTCTTGCATATACCAACGAAGTACATTAATATTAATTCGGAACAAACATAATACCAAAGAAATAAAATAGAATCTGACTTTGCTAACAACTCATTTTAGAAGATAAAGTAATCTAGTCACATAAAAAAAATTAAGTGTTAATTTTATATAAGTATATAAAATGTGTATATGTGTAAAAATTTCAAATTATTGTTTGATTTCAATCTTTTCATGTTAATTTTTAATTCTCAAATTAATTATTCTTATATATATATATATATATATATATATATATCTTACTTATATTGGAAAACTTTTAAAAGCTATTATTTTCTTTTTAAATATAAATTATTTATATTTTTCACTTTATTTATTTGATTTGAATTTACGTATTTTATATCATTTTAAATATTTTTTAAATGTGTGTATTTTATATTTTATTTAAATTAAAAAATAAAAAATAGTACCAAATAGTTGTTAGTTCCACTCGGGAGGCAATTCCATACAGTTGCGGATTTAGAATTGGATTTCATGCATTCACATTTTCATGTATGACACCATTGGATAAAGAATGGATGATTCAGTTTTTGAACATACTATACTTTAAGGAGAATAAAGCCAAAATAAAATGAGTTATATTATCTTCAACCAATTAATTGAATACGTGAATGCGTCAAACTCCTTCAGCCACTGCATTCCATACATGCATCACGTGCCACACAGAGTCCAAACATGGTGGATCTGCATGTACCAATCAAAGCAGATTCCGTTTCTGACTTTCAGTGGTAAATTGTATATGAGTTTGTGCCATTTATATTTAATCAACTCCTATACAAATAGGAAAGTGTGCCGGTACTGAATGCAAGTAGCAAGCTACTTGTTGAATTACATGATGGATGGTTGATGCTTTGTCCCTTCACTTGCCAATTACAGATCTTGTTCCTGCATTAAAATCAAATAAAAAACACATTAGTACTAGAAAGCAGCAGTACAAAAAACACTAATTTTTTTTTAAATATGTAAATGAATTTATATAATCCAAAAGATACATACAAAGAAAGCAGACACACCCACTAAAAGCAATACAGAAAAAAGTTATTACACTTATCAAAAAGAAACAATTACATCAATACAAAAGAGTTGTTAATACAAGTGCAACAAATGATCGATTCTAAACACACAAATTTTTTTCTTTTAACAGAATAACTACTTGTTGTAATAGAGTAGATCATATATAAGTACTTTATTTTAATTGCATTATTGTAGAATACTAGTAGTTTAAAACTCCAAAAAAAAAAATACTAATAGTTTAAAAATGAAGAAGAGAAAGGGCAGAAAAAGAAAACTGTTAGACCGACAAATAAACCGTTAAAAGAATGACACGTAACAGAATAGAGATATGAGTCAGCAGTGTTTTTCCCTCTTTGGAAGAGGAATGGCCGCTCCACAAATAGCGGGAACTCTGCCATCCGCCGTAAACTAAAATTTCCCTCTCTTTCTTGATCCGTTCATTTCGCTCTCAAACACCATTCACACAAACGCTTCCTTAAAAAAAAAACAACTTTCCCTGTTTCTCTTTCAATTTTTCTTCATTCCTAGTACGTTTTTTCCCCTGTCGGGGATTCACAGATTAAGTTTTGAAAAAATAAAACAGAGGAACTTGAGTTAAATCAATAGAAATAGAAGATACAAAAATTTGTAGTGATGGAACAGAAAAACCTATTGTTATCGGCGTTGAGTGTTGGGGTGGGAGTTGGAGTGGGAATTGGTTTGGCTGGAAAAGGCGTTACGAAATGGGGTGCTAATGAATATTCATCCTCAAACGGCGTTACTCCGGAGAACATGGAGCGCGAAATGCAACGTCTAGTTGTCGATGGCAGAGAAAGCAAGGTCACTTTTGATCAATTCCCTTATTATCTCAGGTATTTTCTCATAACAAACTTTTCATCCTTTTCTAATATGCAATACTATGTGCCTGCAAACACGCATCGTCCTATTTAAATACTTAACTGTTCATATTTAATTAGTCAATTCATATTCATTTTTGCTACACGGTTGGAATTGTACATTTACTCGTGTTCATACCATTGACAATTTAGTGCATCAGTGTTCTTATATGCATGCACTGTCCCCGGATTGTAAAAAAGGAGATTAATATTCTCCAACATTCTATAATTTCTATTATCCTGGTTATAGAGTAACTATGTTATCGCAAAATTTTCATTTTCTGGAAAATCATGATTTAGTTATGACTATTGTCTTTCTTTTAAGATTTCCGTGCTAAGTCTTGTTCTTTTCTATTTGTCTTTATAACTGGGAGTATTTTGTAAGTTATATTCTGCCAGTCAATAAATTACATGTGGCAGAGACAGAGTTAGATGATTTTCCGGATTAATCCTGTATGTTACTAAATGGTATCATGTACGTTAAAAAATTATTGAAAACTATAAAATTATAAGTGAAACTTCGTAAATAAAAATTGAGAGTTCCAAGATTTTATGATTTCTATAAATGTTCAAAAGATGGTGTTAAGTGCTTGTTAGCCTTTCTCATTTGACCAAATATCTAATGCTACAACTTTTTTTAGTTAATTAAATTTCAATCTCTGTTCTGATATAACCCTTCCCATTGTATACGTGATGACAGAGAGCAGACACGGGTATTGCTAACAAGTGCTGGCTATGTCCATTTGAAGCATGCGGAGGTTTCTAGGTATACACGGAATCTTGCTCCTGCAAGCCGGACTATTCTGCTTTCAGGGCCAGCAGGTTAGTTGGAATATGCTGTTTTCTGATGAGCCTAACCTAATGTTTCTACTTTCTACTATCACCATCAAACTCATTAAATTTTTCTCCCTTTCATGATGTCTTACAGAACATTACCAACAAGTGCTTGCCAAGGCTTTAGCTCACTACTTTGAGGCAAAGTTGCTTCTGTTAGATTTAACTGACTTTTCACTGAAGGTGGGTATGAAAAGTTTTGCTGTCATTTAATACTTTCTCAATTCAATTATGTCCATAATGGTTGGTTTGTCATCTGTGCAGATTCAGAGTAGATATGGTTCTGCCAACAAAGAATCTGTACGCTCTTTCTAGTTTATCTTTGATTGCTTTTATTTCTAAGCATTATAGATGAGGATGTCATGCTTTTTTTACTTAACACTGGTGTTTAATTCTTTTTCCTTTGTTTATGATTGCAGTCTTTCAAAAGGTCTACCTCGGAGACAACTTTGGAGCGGCTATCTGACCTATTTGGGTCATTTTCAATCTTTCAACAGAGGGAAGAGCCTAAAGGTACAAATTGATGAACATTTTCTGATCTAGGGGGGAGAACTTACTTCCAGTGTGTTTGGACACACATCTAACTTCTTGTTGCTTCTAGTAGATGTAGAGAGAGAGTGGAGGTTCCAAACACACACGACATAATAATAGCCAAATGCTTTATTAATCTATGATACATAATTTTTCAGCCTTGTTCTGGTTTCAAGAAGTTTTATAAATTTTATCAGGAGAAAAGTAAATGTTGATACTTTCTTGTTTTTACTTGATGAAAGCATGCTTCAGAAATTCAGGGTTTGGATGAGTTGGGCAGGGGGGTATAAGTAGCTTTAGATGTGGTTGTTTCACGTGTTGTCAAGTTTTAATAGCAACTGGTTAATTCTGGACATTAGCATTCCCATCTGATGCACATTTGTTAAAAACTCATAAAACCATATCTCTAACCAGAAGCTTTTATTTGCAGGGAATTTCCACAGGCAGCGCAGTGGCGTTGACCTACGGTCATTGTAAGAAGAATTGATGTTTATCATATGACTATGGAAAGATATATAATTTCCCTTCTAGTTTATTTATCCTATAACTGAATTTTTACCTTTTCTTTTGCAGGCAGGCTGAAGGATCTAGTAACCCTCCTAAGATGCGTAGGAATGCATCTGCTTCTGCAAGTATCAGTAGCCTTGCTTCACAAAGCAATCCTACAAATTCAGGTTGATTCAAGAAACCTTTGAAAAGATTAGTTAAAACTTAGAACTATTGGTTTTCCGTTATTACTTGTTACCATCTGCTGGAGATTTAGTTTTACACAGAACCTGATTTAGGCATGCTATGAATGCCAGCAGCATGAATTTGAGAAAAAAAGGATACTATGTCATCATGTTTTCTTGAATTAACTTTAAACGCATACGTCAAAGTGATGCTTTCTAATGTTGCGTTACAATTTATTAGTTAATAGGATTGGCTTAGTACATAAGTTACACTTTGGATAAACTTTTCAACAAATATTTGTAGAAGAAAATAAGATGAATTAGGAAGGTAAATAAATTAAACTACTCTAATAAGTTAAAACCGACAATACACTTAAATTTATGGAAAGTTTTAATGGGTGGACTTCTAAGAATGTTGAAGTAGATAATTTGATTTTAACTTAAAACAGAAGTTTGATGCATTTTACCTTTTTGATTCATTTTATTTTATTTTTTCCAGTACTTATTAAAAAGTTCATTTAAACTGAGCCCTAGCACAATGTTAAGTCATATTCATATCAGTTCTGAACCACATGGTTGCTATTCTAATTTGGTCATGTTATCTCCTGATTCCGTATATCCTTCAATCTACCTCCAGCTCCTCAGAAGCACATAACCAGCTGGCCTTTTGATGAGAAGCTTCTCATACAAACTCTTTATAAGGTAATGTTATTTTTTATTTATAAAATATATTCCTACTCATTTCTACAAATAGGAGAAAGATAAGAAGGAAGAGAGAGAAAGTGTGGAATAAGATTAGTGATGTGATGGAGAGGTAGGGGAGAGATAGACAAAATCAGTTGCAAGAAAATATTGTAGATAAATGTTGTAAGAATAGAATAACTTATATATATATATACAGATTTTGGCTTTAACATTAACTTGTCTTTTGGAACTGAACAAGGCTTTGCATGAACAATGATTTGAAAAGTAAAAATTTCACTTGCAGGTTCTAGTTTATGTGTCAAAAACCTATCCCATTATTCTATACTTGCGGGATGTTGACAATTTGTTGTATAGATCACAAAGGATATATAACCTATTCAAGACAATGTTGAATAAACTACAAGGACCAATTTTGATTCTTGGTTCACGAGTTCTGGATTCTGGTAGTGACTACAAAGAAGTGGACGAAAGACTTGCTTCCCTCTTCCCCTACAACATAGAAATCAGCCCCCCAGAAGATGAATCTTGTCTTGTCAGCTGGAAGTCTCAATTTGAAGAGGATATGAAGATGATACAGATTCAGGATAACAGGAACCATATCATGGAAGTGCTTGCAGACAATGATCTTGATTGTGATGACCTGGATTCCATCTGTGTGGCAGATACACTGGTTCTCAGTAACTATATCGAAGAGATTGTCGTGTCAGCAATTTCTTATTATTTAATGAATAGCAAAGATCCTGAATACAGAAATGGAAAATTGGTTATTCCATGCAATAGGTGAGACTGGCAACTTTAATTACATGTACTATGTAAATTTATTGTACTTACTTATTGTTTGTGAAACAGTTTGTCCCATGCATTGGGTATATTCCAGGAGGGGAAATTCAGTGTAAGAGATACCTTAAAATTAGAAGCCCAAGCAGTCACGTCTGAGGTTTGCTCTGCATGACATGAATGTGCATTAAGTTGTGAATAATACCTTCCGGGTACTGATAATATATGTATATTCTTTTTCTCTATTTTTGTATCATCTTGAATAAAGCATAGAGAAGAAGGAGCTCTTGTGGAACCAGAAAAAAAGGCAGAAAATCCTGCTCCTGATATAAAGGCTGAATCAGATACATCATCAACTTCAGTGGGAAAAACTGATGGTGAAAATGCAGTTCCTGCATCCAAAGTTGTAAGCCTCCTACTTTGTTTCGATCAATAGAATAGTATTGAAATCATGCTTGCAAGTGTTTTACACAAGCATAGCAACCTCTCCCTTTTTATTGTTTCTGTAAATTATATATATAATTTCAAACATTTTCTATTGAAATACAGGAAGTTCCCCCCGACAATGAGTTTGAGAAGCGAATAAGGCCTGAGGTAATACCAGCAAACGAGATTGGTGTGAAATTCTCTGATGTTGGTGCCTTAGATGAGACCAAAGAGTCGCTTCAAGAACTAGTTATGCTTCCTCTTCGAAGGCCGGACCTTTTCCGGGGAGGCCTTCTAAAGCCTTGTAAGGGAATATTGCTATTTGGGCCTCCTGGCACCGGGAAGACAATGCTGGCAAAGGCCATTGCGAGCGAATCTGGCGCAAGTTTCATTAATGTATCCATGTCTACCGTCACCTCTAAATGGTTTGGTGAAGATGAGAAGAATGTTCGTGCTTTATTCACACTGGCCGCCAAGGTCTCCCCAACTATTATATTTGTTGATGAGGTTGATAGTATGCTAGGACAGCGGACCAGAGTTGGAGAACATGAAGCCATGCGGAAAATAAAGAACGAGTTTATGACTCATTGGGATGGACTTATGACAAATTCGGGGGAGCGCATCCTTGTTCTTGCTGCAACCAATAGGCCATTTGACCTCGATGAAGCAATAATTAGGAGATTTGAAAGGAGGTATATATCCCTATGTTTATGTTTTCCTCTTTGATGTAAATTTAAATGGAGGGAGGGAAAAGCAGATATGAAGGCTATATATGTTCGTGACAATTTGTATGCCCTGAAACTCGGTAATAATTTTTTATCATTTGTGCTTACTATAATGCTCATCTTTTGTTTACAGAATTATGGTAGGGATGCCATCTGTGGAGAACAGGGAAAAGATTTTGAGGACTCTTTTGGCAAAAGAGAAGGTGGATGAGAAACTTGATTTTAAGGAAGTCGCAACTATGACAGAAGGATATAGCGGAAGTGATCTCAAGGTTTATACAATTCTCTAACTATTTTACTACGGAAGTAACTATAGTGTTGCAATCTACAAATAAATGCTTTCACAGCTTCTGATGCGCAAGTGCCTAACTCATTTTTTTACTGTCGCTAATTGTCAAATGCAGAACTTGTGCACAACTGCTGCTTACAGGCCTGTTAGAGAGTTAATTCAGAAAGAGAGGCTAAAGACTCTGGTAATTTTGCAATCTTTTTAAAGATCTGATGTAATCATGTGATTATATGATTATCATGGCGATTTCTCCATTTGTTTGGGACAGGAGAAAAAGCAAAAGGGTGCTGGAGGACAGAATAACGATGTCCAAGACGCTCTGGATACAGAAGAGGTAGTTGAACAAGAAAGAGTTATTACCCTTAGACCCTTGAACATGCAGGACTTCAAAGAGGCTAAGAGTCAGGTAAGACTCCTCTATTACTAGTAGGATTCTCGTGTTTTTTAATCCACATTTGGATTTACCTTGAATTTCGTCGCATATGCCTCATATGAATTAATCAAGTGACATGATGATAAGGTTGCTTTTTGGAACGCAGGTTGCCGCAAGCTACGCAGCTGAGGGTGCAGGAATGAATGAGTTAAAGCAGTGGAATGAATTGTATGGGGAAGGCGGTTCAAGGAAGCAACAACAATTATCTTATTTCCTATAAAAATAATTACGGAGTGAAGAAAGAATTTGAGGCTGCATCCTTCTAGTTGCTCTTGTTCTATGAATGGAAGTGTGAGGAAAACAAATTTTACCTACGAGATATCCATAGGGCAATCAGGAGTTTGCCAGTGATATACAATTTGTGTATAATTTCCAGTAGAATAATCTAGTTGCTTCATATATAATAATCGACTAAATGTATTTAGCCACGTTTGGTATTTTGCCCGTAGGCTGTCATGTGAATATTGTTGTTGTAGCTAATTATGCAGCTTATGTTAGACCCATAGAATGGTGCTTTCAGTTTGTTTGTATGTCAATGAAAGAAAAGAGGCAATGTTTAGTGGCATATATTATTATCATGACGATGGTTGAAGTTGCTTTTATGTACAATAGAAAGAAAAAAAAGGTCAGTGAGTCAATATTATAGCGAGAATTTCTATTAATTCGATTTGTATTTCTATTCAAAGTCTCAATAAAAATATTCTTCACCTTTTGATATTAAACTAGGGTATTTGGGGACTTTAGGATCAAACTCCTCTAAAGGGATTAACGTTTATATTAGCTTTGGGTTGATGACTTATTCATGGATGGATGAAATCTTTCATTCTACTAGTAATATCTTAATTCATGGATGATTTTTTTATTTGTTTAATATCATTGTAATTAGGAACTTAAGTTCTCCAATAATACTCTAAGATATTTTTACAAACTTTAACTATTTAGATTAATTATAAAATTAACTATCAATTAGTATTCAGTTACACTTAAAATTTATCGTTTCTTCTTAATGATGAATTCTATAGAGATTGAACCTAAATATTTTTTACAAACTTAAATGTGTTGTAAGTTTATTGTGTCTTGATTTACAAACAAAAGAATAATTATTTTTGATTTAGTCATCAGACAATTGTCGGTATGATGACTTTATGATCTTGAACAAATATAAATATTTGTAAACAAGACATCTATTTGATTTATTCTTTAAAGGAATCTAATTGTAAATTTATCAATCTAATCATATCAATGAAAGCAAATAGAAAAAGAATGTGAAGAAATTACAAAAATCTAAACAATTCAAATGATAACGGCAACAAAGATCAAACGCAATGAAATTTAAAGAAACCTTAAAAGAAAAGAAGGATTATAAATTGAATTGCAATAATTAAAAGGAAATCAATTAAATTGAGAAAACGTAAAATGTGTAATGCTATCAAAATAAAACTGAATTTATTGGATAATCAATAACTTGTGTTATTTAGGAGAGTTTAAGGAGGAAAGAGAAGATAGAAAAAAAAAATGAAGAGAAGCAACTCAACTTAACTAAAGAGTACTTGAAAAGTAAAGTACTCGAAAAGACGTGAATGAAACTATCAGCGCACTAATAACCTGCAGAATTCAAACATTTCAGTCTTTCTGTATTTCTTCCAAAGGTCCCCTCAGAACCTTACTCAAAACCTTGCATCAAACATTGCATACAGTTGCCTTCTCAACAAATAAGTCCACCTGATCTTCTTACTTTTAATAAAGCACCGGCATAGCGTGAAACAAAACAAAAGTTGTTTTCCATATATATATATATATATATATATATATATATATATATATATATCACATCACAATATTACTATATAAGAGGTGATGGTCAATTTTGATACTGAAGCACTTCATTACCTATATAGAATGATGTCAAAAAGTTACGCCTACATCTCAAAACAGAGAAAAGGTTTAATTATTCGTTTTGTTGTTATATTTGCCGCAACTTAAAGTTTTAGTTCCATGTAAGAAAAAAATTGTTAGTTTTAGCTTTTATAGGCATGTTAAGAATTGATCTTTGTCATTAACTTTGTTGATGATATAACATGCATTTAAGTTTTACATACAAATTTTTTACTATTTAAAATTAAAATATCTAATTAAATATAAGTTTAGAAGTTTGAACTCTAATCTCTTCCATCCAATAAACCACGCTGAAGTCTAAACCTTAATCTACCGAAAAATATTGTCTTCGGTACTAGACAGGTCCAGTAGGATCGGAATATTGTCTTCTATTGACCGGGGGAACCTAGAGTTACGCAGAGATTCATCTGAAAATCAATCACAATTAAAAAAAAAAAAAAGTGAGAGAACATAAAACACGGCTCATTAAGCCTCTTCGTCAGGTACCATTTGTAAAGAGAAAAAGGAGCTTGAGGACGAACAAGCTCAGCTTTCCTTACGTTGAAATTGAAACGTGCATGGCACATCTCAATCCTTTTATACTATTATTACACGTTGGAAAAAATATATGTACTGATCGTTAGTTTGAGTTTTTCTTTTTATGAATTTCTTTATGTACACCAGAATATAATTAATAGATCGACTAGCACTCTGGAGTTGTCTTCCAAAATCACTAGTTAGTTGACCCAGAATACTGAATTGGTCGAACATATAAACACGGGCGATGCTTTCTTATACAAAGTAAAAATCATAAATTTAGATTATACGACTATGTGATTGAAATTAATTAATAATTAATAATTAGATGATTAATTAAAATTTGTTTTAATTATAATTATTTAAATGTAATATCTGATACTTTATGTTTATAATTCTTATTTTTCACAATAAAAATACATTTTCATATATCATGTTAATTAATTGGTGTACATAACCATGATGGAAAACAAAAGACAATAGCAAAGATTGAGGAAAAGGAGAGAAAAATGACGAGTCAGAAAACTTTATATACGAAAAGAAACTTAGTGGACCAAAAAGATGCCAAAGATTGTGATTACCATCATCATTTTCTTATGAGTTGAAAGTCCTTGGAATGCGATTTGGGTTATAATAAATAAAAAATATGCATAAATCTACAAGTAATTTAATAGTTATACTTATATACATTCATTGTTTTAGATTGTTATTTTTTATTTAATATATTCGAAAGAGTTCAATAGTTACGTACATATTCTTCAATGAAATGAGATCTCATTAAATAATACTATTAATTAATTTTTATTCTATTTATTGTGTGTTTTATACATATTCAATTCTTTGAATTTAAACTCAAACTACTTGAATCACTTGCATATATGGGTTGTTCCTCTTCCAGCTTTATTTATTTGTATTGTGAGGTAGTATTTTATAAACAAAGTCCTCTGTAAATGAGTCCACCAACTTAAGCAACAAACTGCAACACTGAAAAGCTAACAAGTTCAACACGTCTATATATACAACTAACTCTCAACTAATCAGATGGGATGTGAATTGTGATAATTAAATATCGGTCTTCATTTACGCTTGAGCATGTTGCGTGCGTGTGCAGGGTCCAGTTCAGAGATCGTGCATTATGTTGCAGAATTTTTATGTTTACCAGCAAGATCTTCGACGCATGTGAATTAATCTGCCAACAAACGACAATTGGGACCTTAAAATATCTCTAAAGTTTTTTCTTTGCTTTTCATTTAGATTTTGATCTAAAAATCAACAATTAATTGCCAACAAAACTACATTTTTTTGTAGTTTATATCAAATGGACAAATTTTGATTTTAATCCCTCTATTTTTTTTCCTTTGTTTTTCATGTCTTTAAATTTTGATATCATTGTTTTTTTAGCTCTCTAATATGAGCAAATTTTGATTTTGATTTCCATTCTGTCGAAATATGAAATTATTAGTAGTATTTTTAACACTTATTTTATAATGTATTTTTTTATTAAAAAAAAGTAAAAAATCACATGTTGGCATGGTATTACAGTTACTCCTAAGTATCAATTAGGATGTTCACTTAATTATGTGTAGGGACCAAATTAATAATTTTAATTTTTTTAAAATAAAAACCAAAGAATTTTTTTATAAAAACTGAAATATATAAAATCTTGCTCATTTGACATGCATTAAAAATATATTTAAGTCAATGTTAATTTATATATTCTTCAAGGACTCTTCCCTAAATAACACGAGTATTTCCTTTTGAAATATCAATCTTTTGGATTTCTCCCAACAAATTAATTCTTCATGGAATAACCCAAGTGTGAATGCGTGCAAGTGTGAATAGTCAACGCAGCAATGCCCTATATTCTTCATGAGCCATTTTAACATCAACATCTTCCTAACATTCATAATTTATTTGGTTACAAATTCAAAATGGAAAGAGATTAATGCAATCCCGAGACTTTAAACAGATCCCCATGCAATAACTCTAATTAATAATGGGTAATTATTTCAGCTAGGCTCAAGTTGCATTGAACCTTTTCTTAGTTTTGGTTATCCTTTGTCGGAGTGGCATTATTGATTATACCCCTTTTGAGATCCTTTTTCCCTTCAAATTAATATCATTAACATGCCAAATAAGATATAAAAAAAAATGCTAAGACTAAAATGAAAATATCAAGTAGATGGTCCATTGATCAAACGGTAGTTGGTGGTGAAATCAAACCGAAATTCACATGAAATCACCTTGGCCGACCCCAGATATAGAGTAGATGCGTTGAAACAGGAATAAAATGTCAAAGCATGAATTAATTATGATGTTGCGATGGCAGCTACTTTTTCGTGATTTTTTATCTGATAATTTTAATAAGTTAGAATAATATATGGAAAAGCATAGGTTTCATGGACTTTTTGACTAAACTGGTGCTTTGAAAATAACCTGTCCAGATAAGTTTTTTTTTTTTTTTTTTTTTTTACTTTAAGGTTACTTGTAACATGCTGCTAAGCTAGCTAAGAGACTTTGTATTATACATGTTTTTAGTCATGTTATCAACTTAAATACAACATATGCATAATCAATGTAAATTGTTGCCTAGAATTCCGCCTTTCTCGCAAATCTGTACTTGATTGAATATCCAGAAAAATAAGAAAGAAAAAGTGTATTTGGTATGAAAGGAAAGAAATAAGTGAAAAATATGGTCAATGAAAATAGGAAAAAGGGAAATAGAGTAAATTATTTTTTTTAAGCCAAAGAGTAAACGAAAATATGTGAATATAGATGAGAAATAAAGTGAAATACCCAACATTAGCAAGAAAATGAGGAACCCTATTAAATGAGAACTACATTAATTTAAACATTGTACAATTACATGTGAAGATACAATTATTTTTAGAAGACTTTTGTTTCGACATGTTATTAAATATAGACTCACCTTATTGATTTTTTATTTATTTATCATATCAGTGTTGAAAACATCTCTATTTGATAAAAAGAAAAAAGATAGAAATTATGAGAGGAAAAAATGAGATTATTTGGTAGAGCTGTATTAGATAAAATATTAAAAAGTAACGAGTTCCAGCCCGGTTAAAAAATAATTCCTTGCTGATTAGCACTTGCTCACGCATAGTGTGCTTCATCGATCAACAATGTGATTTTTAGTTGAAAAACAATTAGTTTTTAGTTTCAAAATAAATTAGTTTATTATTTTTCTTATTTCTCTCGTATCAAACATTGTTTGGGATGTTTGTTCTCCTCAAGTAAACACCGATTCTTCCGGGATATCTTAGATTGAGTTGTTTTTTGTTATTTTCCAAAAGAATAATAATATAAAAAAAGGTTCCCGAATTTAGTTATTTACTCATATATATGATCTAATTATTAAGTGCATAGTTTTCCTTGCTGTATATTTTTTCTTAAAAGTAATTTCAACTTTGATAAATTTCAAGAATAAATATTTGGTCGCATTCCCATATCAACAATTCTCTGACGCCCAATTCGCATAATATTCCTACGTTCTTTCTTTCTTTCTTCATTTCATGAACCAACAGTCCAACACTACAGTTTGAGTTAAATTTGATATCTTGGTTTCTTTTTTGCCATTTAAACAATTAAAAACAATGAATTCATTTGTTAATGTTAAAAGCAAGGAGGAAAAAAGCAGTAGATGCAAATAGAAGAAAAAAAAAAAAAAAACTGAACGACAAAGAAGTGCAGGATAACGGGTAAATACTAATATGGGTGTTTATGTTTAAAAATTATTAATATTTAAAATTCTAGATTGTTTAAAAATTGTAGATTGACAATCTAGGAAAGGAAATTATCTTTATTTGGATTCTAAATTTGTAGTTCTAAGATTTGACTATATTTTTTTTTTATCAAAATAAAGGAGAGTAAAATAATGCATAATATAAATAGAAAAATATAATAAATAATACATACATCTTTGATCTTGAATATCAACCTTTATGTCTCATAATCTGGACCTTATAGGATTGTTCTTGATCTTCAATGTCCACTATTTTGCACACTAGGTCTAATAAAAAATATACAGTAACTGCAAATAAATTTAAAATTAAAAAATTATATATAACTGTCTGTAAAAGAACTACTTTGCTTTTCAAGCACACAATCTCGGTATTTTTCTTTTTGTTTTGCAGTTAACCCTTTGTCCTTATATTTCCTAGACTTGGACTCCTTCATATCAACTCAAACTTGAAAAAAGAATGTCAATCCTCTCTATTTCATTTTCGCTATATATATCCGACTCCTAAAACTTGGAATCCTATAACATCGATTTTAACATATTTTTCTATACTTGAATTCCTTACAAAATTATATTAACAGAGAGACGACTAAGGCTTTGTTTGGGAGTTAGGAGAGGAAGGGAAGGAAAGAGATTCAAGGGGAAGGGAGGGGAAGGAAAGGGAAGAAAATGAGGGAAGTTTCATTCTCCTTGTTTGGGAGTTAAAAATATATTAAGAGAGGGAAATAGAGAGTTAATAAGAAATTTTTACAATTTTTTCCTTATTTAAAAAATTAATATATTCTATATTTTACACTGACTAAGGTAGGATAATAATTTTATTAACACTGCTGGTATAAGATAATAATTTTAGTTACTTTTCCTTCTAAAAACCCCCCAAATAGGGGGGATTATAATTTCTAAGCATTGGAGGATTTTGGAGGAGTTTCAAAAATCCCCAAATCCTTTCCCTCAAAAATTATAACTCACAAACAAGGAGATTACTCCAGCTAAACCCTTCCTTTCCCTCCCCTCCCCTCTAAAACCCCTCTCCCACACAAACCCTAAAGGAAGGATTGGTGTATCTAAAGAGAGCTAGAGAGCTGAGATTTCCACCACATAACAGTGTTTAGTAAAATGATTTATAAGGTATTATGATGGAAGTCCTAATTTTTCTTCCCTGTATGCAAGGAAATTGAGGAAAGTAATGGGTTGGGACTCTATTGTGTCACGTGAAATCAAATGCAATTTTACATAAAGACTAACTCCACCTAAAACAATATGCATGGCTACGTGTGAAATTATGCCTCATGTAAAACGACAAAAGTTATAGAAGAAAAACAAGGTCCTTTCCAACATAAACTTCAATACTACATGTTCTTGTTGATTAGTTTTTTTGAAAGGTTTTTTAAAGGAAATTTTTTTTTAAAAGGTTTAATTATTTATTTGGTCCTATAATTATAAAATAATTTCTTTCAGTCTTTTTACTTGAAAACAACATCTTTTAATTCCTATACATATAATTGTTAATCGTTTTTAGTGACAATACATATCATTTTTGTTCTTACAGCGAACACTAAAAGAGCTAAGAACGAGGTGCATGGAATAAAAAGAGATGTTTAAGTATATAGACTATAAGAGAAAAATTAAATATAGAGACTACGAGTGAAAAAATTTATAACTAGGACTAGTATTATTATTTTTTTAATGTTCTAGTTTGGTTAAAATACTATAATAGGGCTTGGGCCAGGCTCCCCGCACCCACGTGAGTTATCCATTTGTCTTTAATATACTAGTGGCCCACCTTTCGTCCAATTTTAAATTTCACTTTCTTGGTTCAACAGCTACGTAGCATCTTTCGTAATTTTTTACCATAAATAATATTACTACTCACAACTCACAAGGGACTTCAAGCCGTCGGAGAGATCTCAATTTGAGTTATTCTAATGTTCTTTTGAAACATTATTTTAGTAATCTTCTTAAGGCTGTAAATAAAAATATATTAAATTAAATAAATATAAATTTGTATTATATTCAAAAGATTTAAAAATATTACTTTCTATGAAGCATATATGAAAATCACTAAAATAGATTAGTTAATAAAACTGGTTTTTTATATGCAATGGTTTTACCTTAAATTTCTTCGTTTCTTATGACTAGTTTAATTTTTTATAACCTGTTAAGTTATGAATGATTATAATTTTTTATTAATATGAAATGATTATAAATTTTTAATGGCAAACTAAATTTTTATAATTTTTTAAAAAAATATAAATTTCCGTATTTGACATTTTGGATAAAAAGGTCAAACAAAAATAACAGGAAAAAAGAAAACACAGAAGGGCAATGTTTTGGGGGGAAAAGGCAGACCATCGTACAGTACAATCTGAGTCGAGTCCGGACCCTCACGGAGCGGCGTGTACATGGCAGCATAGAATGAGAGTATATAAAATATTAATTTCATCTCTTTTCATTTTCACGACCATTTTATTCTTTTATATCAAACATATCTTAAAATTAATATAAAAAAATAATTTTAATTGGAAAATTACATAAAAATAGTTGATATTAATTTGATTTTAATCTTATTTTTCTTTTAATTCCTTTATACTATTATATTTTAGGTTTAATTATTAATTCAGTTTATAAATTATTTAAAATGCATTAATATGGTCTTTAAATTTTAAAATGCTCCAATTAAGTTCTTCAATTATTAAAATTATACCAATTAAGGGTTTATTTTTTAAAAAATTTTAAAAAATTTAAGTAATCAATTTTTAAGAAGCATATAAGTTTAGCTTCTTTAAAAAAAATATAAAACTGCTTATTTTAAGTAAAATAAATTTAGACAAATACATTTAAAAATCATAAATTGACCTATTTTATTTAAAAAAACACATTTTAAAAAATAAATTAAGAAAAATATTCCTAGGTCATTTTTGTCATGTTTGTTAATTTAAGTAATGAAATTATCTTGTATGACTCTTAGTTAGAATTGTCATGTCAAATAACACAGCATGTACAGTGTATTTAACTTAACGTTGTTAACATTAAACTTATAAAAAAATTAATTAATATAATTTTAACAATTAAAAGACCTAATTAAAACATTTTAAAAATTAAATACTAAATTAGTAACTAAGAATTCACAAAAAATACTTGTAATTAGAAATAACAAAGTGTACCAGACTTACAAGTACTCGCAAAAATATCCAAAAATTTGATAGGTAATTAACTAGGTACAAGATGGATATATACTTGAAAATTTACACTATAGTAGGTTAAACACTACTAATCTCAAATAATAGTATCACTATCAAAGAGTGAAAAAATCTTAAACTATTATGTTGAATGATTATTAGAAAGTGAAAAATCCTAAATTTTTAATTAGAATTTTTATTAAATAATTAAAACATTAATTTTAATAATATTATGTTAGATAATTATCTTTGTAATTTTTATTTATAACTTAAGTTGGAATAAATTAATATTATATTTGTTTGTGTTTAAATATTATGTATATATAGTTTTAATATTATGTTTAGATTATTTAAGAATAAATTTTTACTATAATCATAGTAATTACTTTAATTAATTGTATTAATTTATTATTATTAATCTTAAATATAAATAAAATACAGATCACGGGAGTAATATAAACATATAAATATCCAGTAAAATATAAGAATAAGAATTAAAATTATTATCTTTACATGTTTGAAAACAAATATCATAAAATTCTACTTAAATCCTACCCATTATCATCTGTATTAGGAATTAAGCCTACATTCTATTTAGGCCACCAGTAAGACAAGTAATAAATAATGAAATACAACAAAACGCACGTTCACTTTAATTTGGTGATACCGATACGGGAGGTAAGATACTACTTACTATTACTACACTATAAAATGAAATAATGAATGGACGCGTATAATGAATAATGAATAGTATACCATACTACCCCCACCCCCGCGTTCTGAAATCGTTCAGAGCACATTATTTTTCCTACAAAATTTACTCTCTCTTCCCTCCGTATTTATCTGACTGAGGTCACATGACTCTGCAACTGAGGAATCTGACAAAATTTAATAAATAAAAGCAAAGGAAACCATTTCCCTCTCTCTTTCTTTCTGTTTCCTCTCCCACTCCCCATCACTATTGCAAACTCCATTAAGCAAAAAAAAACCAGCCTTTTTCTCCCACCATCCAAAATCTCTTTCTCTCCGTCTAAAAGGCAAAGCACTCACTCTCTCTCTGCCCACTTCTGTATACTGGCTCTCCCAACCATGGAAGCTTTCACCTTGCTCAAATACTGGAGAGGCGGGGGCGGCGCTCTCGGCCACCCACCTTCCTCTGATACTCCCTCTTCACGCGCCGCCACCACCACCATCCTCACCGCCGTCGAAAACGAAAATGCAACCGAAAGCGACGACGACAACAACAACAACGACGACGACGGCCCCTTCTTCGACTTAGAGTTCACCGTCCCCGCCGAAGACGCTCATGAAAATCCAAACGCGAACCACACCCAAGAAGAAGAAGAAGAAGAAGATATTAACATCGAAGAATCCGACGGCGAGAGAGAATTTAAATTCACTCTCTCCCCTTCGAGCAACGATCGTAGTGATCCAAACCTCTCGCCGCTGTCTCCTTCGGACGATCTGTTCTTCAAGGGAAAGCTTGTGCACGTGGACCCTTCCGAACCTAACTCCAAGCCTCAATTCACCGCCTCCCTCTTAAAATCCGCCACCAAATTCCGCGTCTTCATGTTGGGCCTCAAAAAGCCCAAACCCAACGACAAAGACTCCAACAACGGTTCCGACTCCGCAATTCCAGAGGCCCACAAAGACAAGAAGCACTTCACCGTCAAATTCAAAGTCGAAGAAGTCCCCATCGTCTCTCTCTTCAGCTCCAAAGCCAACAAAAGCCAGAACCAAAAGCAAACCTCAGAGGATCAACGTTCCGAAGAGAAACGTTTCTCCAAGGAAGTAATGCACAAGTATTTGAAAATGGTCAAGCCTCTCTACATTAGAGTCTCGCGCCGCTACGGCGATAAACTCAGCTTAAACTCCGCCGCAAAAGCACCGCCGCCGCCGCCCACGGCGGAACCAGAAGGTGTTAGTGTTGGTGGCGGCGAAACAAACGTGAAGAGTAGTACTCAAGCCCAAAAACTACCAGCAGGGTTTAGCGTTGTGTGCAAGCATTTGGGGAAAAGCCGTTCAGCATCTTCGGCGGCGGTGGCGGCGGCTCCTCCGGCGGCGTTTGTGTCTTCAAAACGACGCGATGATTCGCTCTTGCAGCAACAGGATGGGATTCAAGGCGCCATTTTACACTGCAAGAGATCCTTCAATGCATCCAGACCAGGTAATGCAGTAACTCATTTTTTATTTTCTTTTTCGTCATTTAATGCTTAGAGTTAATTAATGTTGTGTGTTCTTGTACTTGTACTTGTTGAAACAGAGTGAGTCTTCTCAGCTACCGCGTTCTGTTAGCCATCCATGGGACGAGATAGGCATCAATGAAGCCAAAGACAAGCGACTTTCAGCATAGAAAGCATCCTTCCGGCGGTGTCACTGTGTAAAAAGGAAAATGTATGTTATTACTAAGATTAGACTAGATTTTACACTCCAAGGAAGTGAAAAAGAAGATGATAAAAATAGTAAAAAGTAGAGTCGTGGGCCAGCATGATTTGTTCAGTTCAGATGAGTGAATGAAGCTCGTCATCCATTAGCTTATTGACTCTCTTTTTTTCTTTTTCTTCCTTGGTAGTTTAAACTGTAAAGCTCTTTCCGATAAAGCCAAAGAAGAATCAGAGCTTTTCCGTGTATGTTTCTCTTGGACGTATCTCTGTGTATCTATATGTATGTAGCTACTAGCCAGGCTAGATCAAATACCACCCTAAATCTAATCCTTGTGTACAAAGTGCTTTGCTTTGGTTGGTACTTAGATCAAATACCATTGACTTCATTCATTATTTGATTTATTTCCCTTTTTTATTTCGATCTAGATAATCGATATTTTAAAAGCTGATTCACGAATCTAATGTTTTGTGTTGACATAATTGGGTATTTTAAACCTGATCTGGCGGTCAAGGTGCGGGTATAAACAATTGGCTCAACTAATAATGGTTGCTGTTGATTTCGTAAAGTTTGAAACTTTTAATAATATGAAGCATCATATTTACTCGAGAGAAGGGAAAATGCGGTCAGAGAAGTGGGAAAGAGAGGGACAAGAGCAGTGAAAGTTAGATTTTCTTTTGGGGGAAGAGAGAAAAAGAGTCGTAGTAGTATTTGACTGAGAAAAGATGGTGGGGTGAGGAGGGTGGATATGGAATTTTACATGGAAGTGCGTGAGAAGGAGCCATGTTCTAATCTGTGCTGTGCATACTGGTTTGGGTCTTTGGCTCTGCAATCACGTGTCTGATGGCTAGCAGGTTTCGGAATTGGCGAAACTGTGTCTGTTTTATTAATTTTGGTGCCCGGAACCGATTCGTGTGTGTCGGGATATAGCGTCGTATATGTTGGATATGGCTCATCTTTCGCAGTCAGAAGACAACCCTTCTTGTTGGCAGGGTCAGCAGATAGCCAACTGGGGTCCCGCTCCCAGGTGAGCGGGCGGGGGTCCGGGGAAGCCGCCTCGGCGGGGGTCCGGGGGGCAGCGCCCCCAGGCCCGTAGAGGCTAGGTACTGTTGTGGGCCTCTGATTCTTTGTAATATTTTATTTTATTAGTAGTTTGGGCTAGGGCCCATGAATAGCTACTGTTAGGGTTTCTTTTTAATCCTATTTATATTCCCCTTGTAAACCGAGTGACTTGTAACGAGCGGCGGTGAGGAGATTATAGTACAGACAAGCTGGACGTAGCCTATATTGGGTGAACCAGGGTAAAACACTGTGTCATATTTCTCTTCCCTATTCTCTTT
>PYAF01001075.1:350799-363356 GCA_007407185.1 Glycine tomentella | reverse complement strand
TATTCAATTTGTCTCTTAGTATCACATTTGGACCCCAAACTCCAACTAAGGGCAAAAGTTGTTGGATGGGAACCCCCATCCACCATCCTCAGCCCAATGGGCCCACACACGTTGATCATCATGTTGGTTTCTAGGGCCCACTAGAAAACCCAGTTCCTTAAAATCTTTCCCACCGCTTGCATATGTCATGATACTAAACTTTGTCGTCATTTTCGTTTTAGAAGGAGACAACTTAATAATATAATCGGGACAATAATCTATGACTCGATACTTGGTAGTTTCAAAATGAGGCGAATGCGAAGATGTGGACAAATGTAAGTATAATTTCGCTTTGACAGTTAAATAGCTTATGCCTCCCGCTTCTAGGATTGATAACTGGTCGTGATTTAACACATCTTGTATTTTCCTGGATCTCGTGTGCTTACGGTTCAAACCTGCTATAAAATGTTTCCCTATCTTGAGCAACAACGTTTTCGACATTACATGCACTGTATGAAGGATGGGATTCATCATCGTCCAATTAATTCTTCATGAAAATATGGATAGCGAAAGAATAAGATGGATTAATTCTGCATCAATTAAGTTGAGCTATTTTTTTATAATAAATATATTCTTCATCAGTCATTTATGACAATAACAATTAAGTCTTATCTCACGTGATGATATTTTGTTAAAAAAAAATTTCACGAGATGATATCATAAATCCAATAACTCCACAACACCATATTCTGATTTGTAAATCATATTTATAGACGAAATATTCAAATTTGAAACATTTTAAATGTTTTCACCTATATTTTACCTACAGTGACAGATGATTACACAGTCGGTAGTTTTTTATTAGGAGCCAAAACATAATATCAATATTTTATAATCATAACGATTATATGTATTTTAATAGGAAAAGAATTTTCATTTAAATACTAGTACTCTTCATTCTTACATGATAATAAGATTAAAGAACAAACCATCATATTAATCCCTCGACTACTCAAGTAATATCTTCTCTCTTATCTAGTCCCTAAAGTAAATAAATATATAGATAATCCCTTAATTATTCAATATCTATTTGTTTAGTCCCTTAATTGGTATATTTTAGTAATGTTGGGACCGAATTGATAGATTTTTTTATACTTGAAGGACTTATTTTTGTATTTTTTTATATTGGAGAATTAGTTATATAATTTTCTCATTTTAAGGACTATTTAGGAGACAGTAACATTTCAGAGATGAAATTGATAGTTTATTCCAATATTAAATTTATATTATTGAATAAATATTGAAATTTTCAGTCATTTTCCTGTCAATGTATATAATCATAAAAAACTTCAGTAAGCATCTACCCATTTTATGACAAAATCAAGTCTTAACAACGTTGGAGATTGCTATAACCAACAACCAAAAACACTATTTATCTGAATTTATGATAAAAAAAAAAAAACTCTCAACATTAGCTAACAAGATCATAGTCCATTATATATAGAAAAAATGTTAAAATAATTCAAGACTTAAAATATATTTTTGTAAAAGTATATATAAAAATAAGTGCATAATAAATAAAACTAAGGATATTGAGAAATAACTAATGAAGGAAAAAGAAAACTTAGATTATTTGTTTCACTATTTATATTTTATATGTAAATATATACATTATTTGTTTATTTTACAGAATATAAATTATTTGTCTCAACGCAGCCGAAATGATAATCGTTCACGGGACAGCCAAAATGACACGTATTTATATATAACGATTAAATGATAGGTTTATTAAGCCCATTGAGCTTTTTCGACTATTTGTTCCATTTCGTACTTGGTATGGGCTTTGCTATACATACCTATTTTTGTTTAAGTTTACATTTCAACTTTTTACAAAAAAAAAATATATTGACAGAAACATATTTCTATTGCATATTTATCATAACAATTTCCACTTTCTTACCGAAGTGTGAATGCATAAAATAAAAAATATGTTTCTATTTTATATTGTGAATTTATATATGAAGGAAATGATAAATATCCAATTTGGTCATTAAATTTGTTGGATGGTAATAGCTAGATCTCTTAAAGATAAAAAATTAAAATTTTGATCTTAAATCTGAGAAATTTACAATAAATACATCATGCCTTTAGTTTTGTTCATTAATTTAAACAAAAGTATTTACGTGTCACCTTTTGACATGCCTTTAGTTTTGTTCATTAATTTAAACAAAAGTATTTACGTGTCACCTTTTGACCTATTTACGTGTAGGAGTGACAAATGGATGGATTAGATAAATCCTAATTCGTATTCTAATGGATTGGATCAAAATAATCCATTAAAAATTCGTATTCTAATCAGATCCATTTGATAAAAAAAATTCATCAAATCCATCCATTAACACTATTTTCATGGTTGGATATCCATCCAATCCATCCACAAACAAAAAATATAAACTTAATTATTTTAAGTTAAAAAATTTAAAACTTAATTGTTTTGGTTAACCTTGATCGAGACTAATTTTTTGCCTACATCAGCTTGGGTTATTTTTCGATCGATGTTAAACATTAATATTTTTGTGGTCATGCTTGGCTAGGTTTTCTATCAATGTTGGTCTGTGATTTTTTTGACGGACATTAGTTAGGGTTTTTTAGTCGACATCGACCGTAATTATTTTTTGGCCGACATCGGCTAGGTTCAATTGCTAACATTATTTAGGACTTGTTTTACTGTCGTCAACTAAGGCTTTTTTTGGTCGATGTCAGTTGAAGCTATTTTTTGTCTGGCATTAATCGTGGCTATAATTTTGGCCGATGTTGACTAGCTTTTTTTTTTTTTGGCAGCATTGGTCGAGACTTTTTTTGCTGGCGTTAACTAGGGTTTTTATGGTTGACATCAACTGATGCTATTCTTTTGTTGACATCGACCGATGATGATTTTTGGCACACATCAGCCATAGCTATTTTTTGGCCAATATTGGTTAAGGTTTTTACGATCGACATTGACAAGGCTATTTTTTTACTAACGTTGACTAGGGTTTTTTCGATCGATTGTCAGATGAGGCAATTTTTTTGTAGACGTCGACTAGGGTTTTTTTGGATGATGTCAGTCAGTGATATATTTTAGTCGACAACAATAAAAAAATATTCCCAACTAACGTCGATCGGAAAAACATTGTTGATGTCAGCCATAAAAAAGCCTCAATCAAAATCGATAGAAAAAAAAACCTAATCGATGTCAGCAAAAAAAAACATGAATGATGTCGACCAAACACCCTAGTCGATGTTAGCATAGTAGTCATCAACAATGTCGATCAAAAACCCTAGTTGAAGTCGGCTAAAATTTGGTCTTGGAAAACATCCATCAAAATAAAACCCCAGTTAGCGTTGACCAAAAATAGCCTCGACCAATGTCATTCGAAAGATGTTGGCCAAAAAAACTATGGAAGACATCGGCCAAAAAATATCTTCTACCAAATTTGATCGAAAAATCCTAGGCGACATCATCCAAAAAATAGCATCAGTAGATGTTAGCTGAAAATATCATTAGCTGAAGTCGACCAAAAAATTATGGACGACATCGACAAATAAATAGCCTCGAACAAAGTCGACCGAAAAATACCTAACCGACATCGTCTGAAAAATAGCATCAAGCGACATCGATTGAAAAATATCATCAGCCAAAATCGGCCAAAAAACCTCTAGACGACATCGGCCAAAAAATAGCTTAGATCAAAGTCGGCTGAAAAAATCCTAGCCGACATTGCCCAAACAATAACATCGACTGATATTGGCTGAAAAACATCATCAACCGAAGTCAGCCAAAAAAACTTTGGATGACATTGGCAAAAAAATAGCCCTAACTAAAGTCGACTGAAAAAAATCATAGCCAACATCATCTAAAAAAAAGCATCGGCTAATGTCAGTTGAAAAACATCATCAGCCGACGTTTAACAAAAAATAGTCTCAGTCGACGTCAGTCAAAAAATAATCTCAGTCGACGTCATTCAAAAAATAGTATCGACTGATATGAGGCAAAAAATATTATCGACCAAAAAACCTAGGTCGATGTTTGCCAATAAATTTCCCAATCAACTATAACCCAAAAATTGTAATCGACATTGATCGAATATTATCACAAATTATTTTATTATTAATTTGGATCAATTTTAATTCATTAAATATTGATTGAGAGGATTGTTGAATTTTAAAAATTAATGAATGGAATGAATTTATTATAAATAAATTAAATAGATAATAAATAAATAGATTCATTTGTTACATACATGTAGAACTGATTTAATGAGACTAAACCGTCACCGAATAAGTTTTAGTTTTTACTATTTTATTCTCTTTCTCTCCCCGTCGCAACTCCACTTGCCGTATTTTCAGAAAAAAAAAAACATCAAAGCTCCAAATTGACAAAATGCTAAATGTGGCCATAAGAATCCAGCAATTCCTAAACAACACGACTTTACACATAATTATGACTTATGATTTTATTTCATGATACTTACAGTCATTTTCTAGTTTAAATTATTATAGTCTCTTTGCAATATAATAACTCAGTCTATCACTCCACTAATCTTAATTTCTTGCTCTTATTATTATTCAGATTGGAAGAGGAATTTGAAGGTGAAAGAGAATGGGAGCAAATGAAGAAGCAACGAATGACATGATGCAGAGGTTTCACTTTTTGAAGCAACCGTTAAACATGAAGCAATTTAGCATCCCGCAATTCATCCCCTCGCAAATGCGCGCGAGGCATCATCAGCATCAAAACCAGTTCGACGGTGGGAACAGTAACAAGCGTGCGGGTATACCACCCAGATCCCGCCCATTTCATCCCCTCGCCAACATTTCCCCTACACCCACCCACACGCGATCACTCTCCCAGCCCTCGTTTTTCTCCCTCGACTCTGGAGGTACGCTGCGGCAATGGAGGTGTTGATATACCTAGTAGAGAGAGAAAATAAATAAATAAAATACTAGAAAGCAAAAACTTATTAATGACAATTTAGCTTTAGCGTAGGCATTTTTTATGATGACAAATAAATCTCTTTCCTTTTTCCTAGCTAAAACCAGCTCATTTAGCTTTAGGTTAAAAAAGAACGATTTCTCATACTTTTTGTAAATTTAAAAATTAAATTTTAATTTTTTATCTTTTAAGAATTTAATCAAAGATTCAATTGAATATTTATGTTAACAAATATGTGTTTCTATCGTGTATACTGAATCCCTTATGTCATATAAGAAACAAAATCTTAAATATCTTTGATCATGAGACTTAGTTTCATTACAAATAAGAATCAGAATGTCAACCGTAGTAATTATAACAAACCTAGGTACAATCACAATGAAAATGCACAATGAAAATGATTTTTTTTTTTTTTACATCTACAAGGAAAAAAAAAAAAGGAGAGTTCTGAAAGCTCCCCTGAATATCGTTGCAAAGCTGGAAGAAGATGGGGGAGCTATGACGGCATGAGACGGAGAGTGGTCTATATGCCTTATGTGGGACTGTTATACATCTCCAACACTCCCCATTAAGTCTAACTAGATTGATCTAGTTGTAACTTGCATACCATCATGATTTAGAAATATAAAATTTGGTATTATTCATGTCAGGTAAAATTGATTTTCTCTCAAAATTTCAATTTGATTAGAAGTGATAAAATGTAGCTTTTGTGTTAAGTTAATTTTATAGCAAACTTACTTTCAATATATATAAAAGCATCCGCACATAAATTATTTTACAAAAGTTGATTTACATTTTACACACACTTCTTGTATTAGACTCTGTTAGATAGTCCCCCTCCCATGCCTGAGGCCATATATATATCTATATATAAAAAATAGATGTTTTTCCATTTTGCTAGAAAAATAAAATAAAATAAAAACTGAAGCAATTAATAAAAAAGAAAAGAAAGAGAAGTCCCCTTTTATACGTGCTTGGCTTAAAAAATAACTTTTAACATTTGCATAACGACTCACATTTTTATTCTACTTTTTAACTTGCTTTATGTTAAAAGATTAACTTATTAAATTATTCTCGTGTGTTGAATCGTTTCACGCGTTTATTGGACAGAACCCACAAACTTTCTTTTGGACTAACCAATAATGCATGCTTTTCAGTATTTGGGTAACTTTGTCTTATATTTTAGTTCAATTAATTGTAAGATAATTGATGTTAATTTTTTAAGATCTCTATTTTGAAAGTAAGATTTTTCAGAAACTCTAATCCATTAGTAAATGTACCCGTGAGTTCATGTGGATAATGTTGAAATTTCCATGAAATTCCATAAAAAAAAAAACAATTTGGCGGGAAAATATCCCTTGAGTTTTATATCTATAAAAATACGTTCATATAATTAATAGTCCGTAGGAAAATTTGTATGAAATACATGTGAAAATCGTACAATAATTCTAGTAGTATACATGCAACAATATATTTGATAATTTTAAGATATTTAACATAATAACGTTATAAATAAAATTGAAAAAGTTAAAAAAATAGAAGATAAGTGTGGGTCAAGGCATACTTATTTTTTATTATTTTCAACCATAATATAAAATTGTTAGACATAACAATATGTGTAATGTGCAATTAAGTTGGCAAAAGTGTAAGTCACACAAGATAAAAATCTGCTGCTTGAATGAACTATATATGAAACACCAGTTAACAGCAATATCAGATTAGTACTCAAAAGGCCGATGATTAGTTATTTTCTTTGGCATATGTGGATTGGAACAAAGAAAATAGAAGTAAAGAGAAAATATAAACACAAGAGAGAGAAGTGTTAATTTTAGAAATTAAAAAAATATCTTTTTTTTTCCTTTCTTTTCTATTCAATTTTTTTAATCTCAGAATTCCTTTCTTTCCTCGGTAGAACTAGCAACACAGACTATAAAATTGAAATGTACACAATGGATTGCCATTTGCCAATGCAAAATATTTTACTACTATTGATAAATATGATTTCATCGTTAAAGCCCTGAATAGTATGATCATTATGAAACAAATATTTTCTAATGATTTGACAATACACGATAAAACGAAGAAGGAAGAACATTAACAACCTTGCTAGTTGCTATTAGCATTGGAAATGTTGTGTGGAATATGAGGACAAGTTAAACTAAAATTAATATACATATCAATTTATATAATAAGAAAAATTATTTTAATATATAAATTTTAGCACAATAAAATACTTATTTCCGTTAGTTAATAGAAAGTAGAGATATAAAATAAATGGAGTATGAAGTCATAATTTTAATAATTAACTTAACTTTTAGCCGAAGGTTATTTATCGCGATTAGTAATACTATGTGTTGAATATAAAATGATATTACGTGTTGCATGTATTTGCTTTAGTTAGCTATAGCTCCCAGCCATTCCATTTTCTTACTTACGAAACCTTTAATATATATATAAAATTCTTACGTACGAAACCTACGTATAATAATTCTTCAGTGAGATATTATTTACTGCAGTGCGTCTCTCTTTTTTCTCTTATTAAGACTGGAGGCAATTCACAAAAAAAAAAAAAAAAAAACACTCGAGGCAAAGAATTTGGATGTGAGTATTGAATAATGAACCTTTTCTGTTTACGGAACACGCTTTCAGTTTCTTCTCACAGTAGGTCTTTTTTCTTTTTTTTTCTCCTGAAAGCCTTCTCATAGAAGTTATAAATAAATTAAAGCTTTCACATTATATAACTCTTTTGTCTGTTCATTTTCCTCTTTACAGTAGATAGATTCGCTACTAAGTTCTAAAACCAGAACAAAGTTTGAGTTAATCCACCTAGCCAAAGAGTCTAGTGGCAAGCATTTTATATGTGGTGACACAGAAAGCGTAAGATCCATCTTTGCTGTTTCCAGTACATGCGTTGGCTTTCTTGTCATTTTTAGCTTTTTCTATTTCAAGGTTTTATGAAGGTTAGTTTTGCCTCAAAAGTTGTTTATAATTTTGCCCCACTCATAAATGTATTAAATGATTTTGTTGTAAACTTGTAATTGTTAACTTTTTCTGAAAATAATAATTGATAATAATTTCTATCATCGAAAAAGTTTCTATTTCAAACGATAAAAATTTCTATAATTTATAAAATATAGATTATTTCAAAGTCGAATTTAAGGAAATATAATTTTTTTTCTTAAAAACGTTGTTGAGTAACGTCGTAACCGCCCAATAATGATATACTTAGTAGGTAACCTGAAATCTGAATAGATACTTCATGAGTGAGTTTGTTTAAATTTAAAATATTTTTTTTATAATTTTAGAAAACCGATAGAATTTCTTCTTAGAATAATAAAAAATTATTATTTTTAATTTTAAAAAAACAATTTATCCAAGCACATCTTAGAAAATTACTTATTTTAGAAGATGAACATGATCACTTGTATATGTACTTGTTAAGCTTGATTATGTTCATCTTCTAAGTCATTATTCACTTTCAAGCACTATATTCCAACTAAGTCACACAATGTTGTTTATCAAAGTTTCAGTTTTAATTTATAATTTATAAAAGTAAAGAAAATCAAAGCATTCACTTAATCATATACAATTATTTTAATTAATTTTTTCGTAGAATTTGTTAAAAAAAAATAAAAGTCTTATAAAACATCATGAGCTAAGTTAAATTGATTGGGAACGAACGGAACCGCGTCTCTTAGTTATGACTTATGCGACCCATTATAGGCCCCATATAAAACGTATCATGGTGAGCTAAATTAAAATTGACGTTATAAATTCGTAACTGAATATTGGGAGAACTAAAACCATGTAACCAAACATGTACCAAAAATTCACGTAGTACGGCAGTAATGTAATAAGCGAAACAAAAAGGCACTACTGTAGAAAAGAACACCAAGAAACTAACAAGCAAAGGAAAAATAGCTATTGACATTGAATAGCCTGAATTGCGTGCGAGGTCAAGTTGAGCTTCATAGCACAAGCCATTTCTATGGTCTTTCTGATGTTGATAATCTTGAGCAGATGAACTGTGCCACTAAATTTGACATTACTCGTGAGATTCAACGACCCGGAACTAATGTCAATAGAAAGATTCTCACTAATGGGTGCCTTAGCGGACATCAATTTCACAGTAACATGAATTTCTTTGGTTTGTCTGAAACTCACCCTGCCACCGTTGATATGGCTATCAGCGATCTTTACACCCGCATAGAGCACACTCACCCTGTTATTCTCGTAACTGAAGGAACCGAAATTTGGGTTCTTGATGCCGAGAAAGATGATGAGGGTGGCGTTGAAGGAAGGTGAAGTGCTGTAACTGATTTTGTTGGATGTAGCTGATCTTAATTTGAGATATGGATTCTTGACGCGCAATAGGGACGCAAAAACCAATACAAGTGCGCATAAGATGACAGAGGCGGCCAGAAAATATACGAAACATTTTCCGCTTCTTCGTTCTTGCTGTATGGACTTGGCCATCGATATCAATTGTTTGATATACTATGTCTTAAGGAGTAAGGCAATAATGTTTTGTCTGAATAGAATGGAATAGCCAGAGTAGAGGGAGAAGGAATTGGCGTTTTCAGTTATGGAAGCTGAAGGAAGGATTGTTTTCAAAGGTGAATGCAGGGTCTGTATTACCACCACATCCCTTCAGTTATTATACATATCAATCAATCGTACATCAGTTAATTATCATCAACTATATATAAAAGAATTTTATTAGGTAGTAATCTCATATATTTACTTTTTTTTTGCAGACTTTTTTATCTTATAATACATAATTGTACCTAATTAAGACAACTACATTTAATATATATTTTATTTTAAATTAATTAAGATAATGATGTATATCCTTTTTATTTTAAGACTATATGACTCATTCTCATTCATTCTACTTAATCATGTTTAAGTCAAGAAGAATATTATAGGCGATAAAATTATCCCTCTCAATATTTAAATTACTTGAAATCATTAATTAAGTTGAAACAATTTCATGTAAGTTGATTCACGGACTCAATATTAGGATAAATATATATTGATTAACCATAATTATAATTATTTTAAAAATAAAATATTTTGAATTAAATTCATATTGAGTAATTGACTAATAATTAAGGAGTGTTGATATAATATAATACTTCTTTTAGGGGATATAATATAATAGTTAATATTAGTTTATTAGTTTTAAATTTTACATAAATTGTTGAATTACATTAAATTAATCCTCCTGAATATAGTTATTATGTATACATGTGAAATGTTGATAATAAATGGATGATAGGGTTCAAGCAATCTTACTCAATTAGTTTTAAACGATTTTAAAACATTCCATCAGAAATTTAAAAAGGAAAGAAACTATTATAGGAGAAATTATGGCAAGAAAAACATTATTATGGGAAGAATTTTTAAAACAAAAAAGCAATTGAAAATTTTAAAACATTTATAACAAGCGATTAACAATAATTTTTTTTTATTTTTTACTCCTATTTTTTAATTGTGTATTTACATTCAGTTAATCATCTTACCAACACAATAATGGTACATGATATAAAACACTAGATAATGTCGCTTCAATCTTCAAAGCCGCAGTGAAAAAAATAAGTTTAAAGTTGGAGTGATTTTAACTATAGATACATTAAAAATTGATAGTTTTAGATTTACGTAAAATCGTCTTCTAAATTTCATATTAAAACACGCTTGAACACATTTCTTTTTAAATGATAAAACTGATAGCATTTTTTATTTTGAAAGACCAAAAGCAATTGCCGGAAGTCCAGAAGACAATGCCGCCAAATACTGTCCTTTCTGAACCATTTTTTTACAGAGATGGGTTCAAAAGAAATTGGGCATGCCACCCAGAGTTCAAATGTTTTTTAACATCTATTACAATGTTTTTACAATATTATATACTCTTATATTTAATTCCTTGTAGAAAAAATAATATTCAACAACCCTAATATAAGATAATTTGTTTGCCTCTGACTATTTATCATGTACCATTCCATATCGCCACTTTTATGAAGTAGAAAAAAATTCAAAATAAGAATGTTTATTCTTGATTTAATTTAAAATATGTTATAATTATAATTTAATAAAATTCATCAATAAATTTTAATTTATGCATGTTAAAATAAATTTACTTTGGAGAAGCAGTGCCCACTATAAATAGAAAAGGTTACTAGGAATATTGTAAACAGGCTCGGGAAAGCCAGTATGAATAAAGCCCAATTCACGTTAACTTTTTGTTGCAAACAACATCCAATTGGATGAACATTATTTTGATAATGAACAGATGGGAACTGCTTAACATAAGCTCAATTATAATTCCGGTTTTGCTCCAATTTCCCTTGTAGGATAAAAATAGTGGCCACTGGATAATAAAGAAAAAGAACATAGTCACATACTATTAACAGTCTCGTTTCATGTACAGGGTTTAGATCTCCTCTCCTCTCCTAGATAAGAAATCCAAGCAGAAGCAGCAGGGTCTAAACATTAGTTTCACCCAGAATATTCTACAAAGATACTGGAATTCACTTGAAGAAAACGAAAATTTTGTATCTGTTTGTTGTCATTTATTTTTTTTTAAATAATCATTTCAATATTTTTTATATAAAAAAAATATTGCAAAACGATTATTTTTTTCAAAAATAAATTATCCACACATGATCCTACATCCTGTTCGACCTATGTCTTGCTCCTTGCCTTAGCCAGAACACTAACTAATTCCTTTTTATCACTTTCAAAACTGTTCTATATTTTCTATGGGATGTATCTGCCAATAATCTATGCGGTTCGCCAGAATGAGGGCAATGTATCCGAACTTGCTGGAGCCTTGTAAGGGCAATATCTCCTTTGAGCTGCAGCCACATGTATGATGAAAATGCCCAGCCATCTTGCTGGTTGGGATGTACAATGCCTCATATTCTATACTTAAGGTTTTAGCTTATTGAACATATCTTATAATCTGGCCAATAAATTAATTGTGTTGATTCTAGATACAGATATGAAGCTCCGTCCAAATTCCCTTAGAAATGCTCCTTGTGGAACTCAAATTTTGTTTGACCTTTTTCGTTGAACTCGAAGCAGAGCTTGCTTAATTCTTTGGCCAAAACCGGTGGGCCACAATAGAAAACCCCTGATGCGAATCGAGGATGTTAGTTCAAGATGAAAACAATGTCTACAAACGCATGCTTGATGGGATTGACTTACCTATTCGTCCATTGCAGTGCTTAGAGCATATTCTAGAGAAAACTTTCTTCCAGTTAGGCTTAGCAAAATGAGTTCTCACCTGATAGTAAAATTTAGAAATGCAAATCAAGGTTTAAAATCAACTTACTGAAGACTGAAAAGCAAACTCTTTTGGACACTTCTATTTTTCCAAAACTAAAATGCATAAAGGGTTAAGTAAAGGGCAAAAATCAAAGGCTTACCCTAGTCCCGGAAACAATATCAACTCCATTTTTTGCATGGTTGAGGGCTTGCACCATTGTAATGAGGGCGGATCTGGCATCTCCTTCCTCATATACGCTAGTTAAGTAGTTGTGCATCTCAATAACACCCTGAAGTCCATAATTAGACATTGAATATTAGCTGATGCAAATAT
>PYAF01001075.1:327340-350699 GCA_007407185.1 Glycine tomentella | reverse complement strand
ATCAAAGGCTTACCCTAGTCCCGGAAACAATATCAACTCCATTTTTTGCATGGTTGAGGGCTTGCACCATTGTAATGAGGGCGGATCTGGCATCTCCTTCCTCATATACGCTAGTTAAGTAGTTGTGCATCTCAATAACACCCTGAAGTCCATAATTAGACATTGAATATTAGCTGATGCAAATATGACTTACTCATCTAGCAGCAATGGAAAGGAATACTAAGAATTCTTCAAGAGAAATTTCTTTAACGGGATAAATATTTCATAGCAGTTAGTACCCTTTGATCAAGTTCAGCAACTTCATTCATGACCCCTTTAAACCAATCGAAAGAACCTTGTTCTCTTGTTACCCAATAGAAATATGCGTTGGTAGTCTTCAGTGTCTTCTTTCGTTTAGGAGAAATCTTATTAGAAGATAGTGAATCTGCACTCCCAGTGCTAAGGTCTGAACCTCTACTTGAATCAGAGACTGAATCCTGGATAGAAAGCAACCATGATTATTATTTTCATCGTAAATAAAAACCTTCGTAGAATGGTCAGTTTGACAAGGCTTATTTTAAACATTACAATGTTTACATTTTTATATGAAAAAAGTCTATAAATACTGTTACTTGTTGGGCTAAAACTTACTGCCAGCTCCTCCATTTTGATAATATTGTTGAGAAGATCTTTCAGAATGCTGATAAAAGGTGTTGCTCCTATCCCGAGACCAACAAGTAACAGGACATCATAGTTTCTGTAGTCTTGTGCTGGCGCACCGTAAGGTCCATCTATCCTTAACTTTGGTAAGCTGTGTAAATTATTCATACCAAGAAGACGACGGGAATATGAGCATAAATCATTTTTTCTTAGGACAAAGTTACAAGGCAAACAAATAAGCAAGCCCGCTACGTACCATTTCTTGGTGGTTTCATCAGCCCTGAGAAGCCCGCTCTTCCCAGCTAAGGGAGGCTCACAGACCGCAGAGAATACCCTTTTGAGCTCCTGTGTCCAATCTCCCAGTTGCCGTATGTGAACACTCAGGTAGTCATCATCAGGGGCAGAGGTAATTGAAAACGGATGCCTGACACACATACATTGTATTGTTAAAAAGCAGCAATCGTAACATGTAAAAGGTGATATCATTTAAATTCCTTTCTTTTCTCGACATCCGAGACTGAGAGGGGTTAAACCAGTATAGTACTAAATTTACATGAAGCATGAGAAATTCACTCAAATGGAGAAAAGTAATGTAGAAAAACAAAAATTGCAACTTACCACTCAAATGGAGAAACAGCAGGACATTGCACAAACATGTATTGTCCGCTCTTGTATCGAAATTGAGACGGCTTTGACATTTGCAATGTCAGAACATTTCCAGGATAAATGGCAACCTAAACGTTTTCACAAAGGAAAAAGATCCATAAGTTCGAGACGTTATTGAAAGCAGTGATAGTTCTGATTCCTACATTTTTTTTTTTAGCATTGTTCACTTTGGCTATATTCGATTAGCCAAGAGCAAATGTAAGCAAACAAGTAAAATGACAAATTTATAACGAATTTGATTAATCTTTTAGAAGCGCCTAACGCTATTTTTTATTCCCCTGCAGCCCTGCTCACCTTTATAAGACGGACTGTATAGAAACCAGAACGGAAGAATCTTAGCGTTCTTTCCCCGGCATAAAGTAAAATTGGAACTGCAAGATACATCCATGTCTGAAAACAGAGATCAATGTGTCAAGTAGCCGATAACGGACAAGGAAAGAAAAACCTATGATAATGCTCCTAAATAATTGGAATCTGATACTGCAAACTACATACCGTTTGAAGGTGCCATCTGCGCTCGAGGTAAAGATTTACACCATGAATAATGAGCAGGACATAAACAATCACAAATAGATGGTGAGAATACCAGAACGCATTGAAACCAGTGAGCCTATTAAACGGTTTAGGAAGCTTAACGAGATTTCTCCTGAACCATTTTGTTGCAAGAGTAAATGCTATTGCCATCAAAATCACCATCAGAATTCCTGTCATACCCTCAACCCCTTTAACGAGGTCTCCGTAACTGGGTTTATGATCACCAAATACGCCATCCAAATACGTCTCATAATCTTTTTCAGACGAATTTACAAGTCTAGGAAAATCACAAGCAAGGTGATTCCCGGCATGAAGTATAACACCAATCACTACTGCCGCAGCAATTGTCTGCAAGCATCCATAAATAAACATTATATCCTTCCCTAGGAATCACATAAAATTTATTGTTGCGTTTGCTATTTTACTTTTGTGAGTGTCATTGGATTTCATGTAAATCCAAGTATATGCTAACATAGCTAAGAATATATTCACCGATATGATGTGATTTGCATGAATTCTTATGTTAATGTAACTATGAGTATATTAAATATGAAAAATTAAATTTTGTAATATATTAAATCTTTTATTTTCGTCTAATATTTTTTACTTTTAATTATTTGATCAATACCCTTATGGTTAACAAATCCCAAATTGTCAGATAAGAATATCTAAATCCTCCTCTGTTAAAAAGAGAACCCTAATTATCAGATAAGAATACGTTACTAATAACCATAAAAGTGTAAGAAAACATTGTCATAAAAGTGATCTTACAATATCTTATCCTGTAGACTTAAGGAGGGACAAGAGCACTAACTGAATCATCATCCATAAGCAAGGAGGGATAAGAGAAAACACCATTTTGGAATGATAATTATAGAAACTTGACAGCGTTCACTAACTTCTATACATTATTCAACGTGTTTTCTCTGGTGGTGTTGTATGGGGGCGTACCTTATGAAAGTTGATGTTATCATCGAAAGGTGCAATGTAAGCCAACTTCGTGGACCTGAGCCAAGTTATGGTATTTCTGCAGACGGGCAAGAGTATAAGTGCCATGTTGAACTTCAGAGTCTCAGCAGCACCTTTGGCCGCGAGAAGACAGTAACCCATGATATGATAAGCATTTTTCCTCTTGTACTCGATGAACTTCCACGTAAACAACCCAATCATAGCAGAAATCCACAATGCTAAAATCCAAAGTCTCCTCCAATTTTCTTGCAAATAGTACAGCATTCTGCGGCTCATCCTACGTATCGGACTTCTCGCCCTTAGTCCTTGTAGGTTCTGGCTCAAAGCTTGACTGGTGTAGCTTAGTGCTTGGCTGTAGTTGAGATACGTGTCCTTTTGTAACAGAAGCGTCTCCAGTTGCCATAGCTGCGGTAACACAAAGACCATAAAAATGTCGCAAAACTAAAAGAGGACCAATCGTATATGCAAAAGATATTTCAACACGTCAACCTTATTCATCATATTATTAACGTGTCGATTATTTCCTTGATACAGAACAACAAACAAAATGGAGCATGCGCAAATACGAGTTGAATAAAACTACTACACTCAACAGTCAACAGTAAGATGCTCAAGCATGAAGAAAGATGGACCTTAGAAATACCCCTCAACAACAATTCTTCAAAGTGCTGATGTTGAAAAAATATTCTTAAAAACACTCTCACTATACAGAGAGAGGATTTGTGTAAAAAAAAAAAAAAGTTCCTATTGAATATGATTTTCCATTTTTTTATTACCCAATAATTAATCTTTTACCAATTAAATAATATTAGTAATTTTTCTTTTTGTATTTCACCTATATTGTAAGATTAATGTTAATTTGTGTCTTAAAGCTTTAATCAAGAAAACAAGCTAAAAAAAATTATTACTAAAAAGGAAATATTCTTATGTTGTTTTTTTATCGTAAATCCTGTTTAACCAATCAATTGAGTTAAATTATCTTGGTAAAATATTCTTATATGGAAAATATAAAGGTATTTAATATTTTGCAAATAATTACAAACAATGGAGTTTAGACTAATGATTGATTAATATGACCTGTTTATAAATTATACCCCACGACATGTGATCTTGGTAAAATGTCTCAGCGTATAAATGCTCCTGTGTTTTATGCAAAGGATGATGACCAGACATTGTTAGCTTGAATTCGTCTAGTCAATATATTATTAACAAGTAAAAAATTATAAATAATAAGAAATTAAATTAGTTTAAAGCACTATATTGCAAGCGCCATAAATAAAAGCAATGAAAGTAAGTTAGAAAGGTTCCATATTATTTTTTACAGTTAGTATGAAAAAAAATGTTTAGTCTTTAAACTTATCCTTAAAAGAACATATGTCAACTTTTTGAAATAAGAAGAAAACAATTCGCAATTTAGTCTTTCAAAGTTATACTCGTTATCACTTTTTTTTAAAAAAAAATAATCATCGTATTAATCTTTCAAATATATTTTTATCACTTCTTTACTTATCTAAAGTTTTTGTTATTAAAATAATTTATCATAAACTCTTCTTATTACCATTTTAACTCTCAATAATATTAAGTAATATGATGTGATATTTTTTTAAAAGATTTAATTTATCACTAAATTACACATTTAAAAAAAATTATTTCATTACTTTAACTTATGGAAAAGACCAATATGAAAACATTATAAAAAGTATTTATTTTAATAAATACTATTTATTAAATATTTTTTATGTATATTTTACCCACAAGTGTCCTTAAACAATACAGCCCAGCGCCTATTATCAATCATGCATATCTTCTAAAAGTTTATATTGGTTAAATAAATTAATGTAGTCACTACAATATATACACTAGTAATTGATTTGAAGTAACATCATATTACGTGCATAATGACGAGGGCATCCCTAATTGACTATTTATAACATTCATCGACAAAACCAAGTAAGTCTAGGTCTATAGGCTACACCTATTAATAACTAGCGTGTAATTTGCTAACCAATTTCGCCCAACTTTGGACTATACTAAAGGAGCAGAGCTGGCCATGCATTGACTTAATTAACCAGTTAATTAACACAACAAAACAAATTAAGTGGCCGTTTTCTCATGAATACATGGCATAGAAAATTAGTAGTATTAAACATATTAAGTATTTTTATTAAAATACTTAAAAGAATAAATAATTATTTTTTATATTTTCAATATAATAAATATTGTTAATTAAAAGTTTCTATTTTTTTAACTTTTTATCATTTATTCTTAAAACACATACTAAAAACAACCCCAACAAATCTAACAACGGAAACCAAATTAACCATGGATTGGATTAACGTTAATGTCTACTACTTACAAAGATTTTCTTTTGTGACGTACTCAAATGTGTTAGAGAATTAAAAAATATGCATGAATTCTTTATAAATTCATATGTTATCGTTTGTAGAGAATTCCCACCTCAATGTAGCCAAGTCTTTCAGGGTCTAACTCTTCCATGATCAGAGCTGCGTATTCCTCGGCCTGCTCTTTCAATCTGGATAACTTATTTGCTGAAGCGCTTAGCATAATGATCTGAAAATCAAATGAGATATGTCAATTATATTGTTTGATACAAATTTTAATTTTAAAGAGTGATATTATTTAATTTAATGAAAAAAATTTCATAAGTTTATAAATTCTCGTGTGTAGCAATATCGTCGGGTGGAGGAGGTATCAGGTAGAAACCGTGTACGAATTGAGTTATCGTCACATGTTCGGGACTTAAGTTATTATTTTTTGGCAAAAGAAAAAGGTTTATTATTATTATTATCAGTATCATTATCCAACCGACTTGGACTGAAATAAGATCAAAATGTCAAATAACTAAGAGCCACAAATTTTCTTTAATCCAAATTTAAAGAAATTATATTTTTAATATCTAAATTTGAGAATATTAATTTAAGTTATTCTTTTATAAAATGTGTTTAAGTTTAATTAAACTCTAAAATCTAGTTAGTAAAGTGAAATTATCTTTCACTTATATATTATATTTAGAAATTAATTTTAGTTGATGTGAATTTATATATTTCTCAACCCATTTTTTACCATTGAGGATTAGGCATCTCAGTGTAAAATCTGAGGATTAGACATTTGTAAGTAGAGTGATATAATAGACTGATAAAATGAAAGTTATTTTTATTTATATATTTTATCTTGTTATTATTTTTAACTGATAACTGATGTAAACATGTGTTTTTTTAATATATTCAAAATTTAAAATATTTAACTAAAATACTAGTAAGTGTTATGTGCTGGCGCCGATAAACTAGTGATTAAACAAAATTCACGTAAAGCAATGTAATTTACAAAACAAACACGGAACTATTAGGATGAAACAATTATTTGATGGTTAGACCGATGGCATTTTCCATGACATGCCATTTTTGGATCACCTAAAAAAATGTTTAACGTAAATGACGACTATGCCCCCACCAACCGCACTGAAAGCGTCTGCGTTATAAATTCCAGGAATTTGGTTTAATAAGGAAAATGAGAGTGTGATGTTTGGGCTTGGTCATAGGCCTTAAAAGTGAAATTATGTGTGTACAATAAACTAATAGAATTTCTTTTACAACTATTAAAAAAAATAAGAGAAGATAAAAGTGTGATACGATAAATGATGTAATAAAATTCAAAAAAAATGAACAATATAACTTGACTTTCAATGGATAGCTATCAATTTTAACTAATAATATACTTTATTGGTTTAGAACAATAGGAAACGTAGTAGTGGGAAGACTGAATAATAATAATTAATTTATTAAAAATATATCTACACATTTAAAATTTTATATTATATTTAGGTTTTATTTGTTTGAGAGATATAACCTTCATTGTAAATAACCTGGGTTCACCTAATCCTGGATATTGTTACGGTCAATTATTAAAACTCAACTTGACACCACACTACGCATTTGCATTGGCTACAGAACAGACATAGCACAAGTGTCATTTGAATCTGAGTAGCACCTATGCAAGCACGAACTACAACATAAAATTATTAATTAAAATTATGATAAAATTAAAGTAGAAATTGCACGTGTTTTTTTCTTGAGGAAATTAACAAAAGAAAAGGAGAAAAGAAGGATAAGATAGATGATATATAAAATTCAAATTTTAAAAATAAAAGCAAACTATACATGTAAAACATATACAATTAAAGATATGGGTGCAATAATGGGAAGAGATGAATTAACTACTTCTAACTGTAAGCAATTTTTTAGCTAACTATATATGCCAAGTCTCTCTCCCTCTCTCGAAGTTGTTGATCACCCTTCCTCTATAAAAAAGTTGTTGGTTATTATTTACTATTCAAATTTTATTGGTGAACAGTAAGGAATATCAGTTAATTACAAACCAGAAATGAAGTTTCGGACTGAAATGTACCTCTTTCACTTCTTCTTCGGTGATCCTACCATCTTCATTCTTGTCCAACCTATGAATGTGATTATGATTTAAATTAGTCACGGAGAAAAAAAAACAAAGACAAGTAAGACAACGATATTTATTTATTGTTTACAAAATGTAAAAAGTTATACATTTATCTCTATCACAATTAAAATATTTCATAATCTTATTTTTATTTTAAATTTAGATTAATACAATATCTCTTTTCACCTCGCAATTTTTCTCATAAATCTATGAAACCCTTAATTATTGATTACTAAAGCAAATTACGAAAATTTAGGAAGACTAGTATTTATCCTCTGCCCTCGAAAAGTACAAGTGTCTATAAAAGATAAGAAAAAATGACGTGAAAGATTCTTTTTATCTGATTCGATTGTATACTTTAAAATAATATTCAATCGATCAAAACTTACATGTCAAAGAATATTTGAAGCCGCGAATCAAAGCTTTGATCGGTAATTTGCAACCAGAATTCGTTAAGCTCGTCTCGGCTGACCTTTTCAACCTTCAGTCTCCGTCTCCGACTCAGCGCGTCAAATAGTTCCAGAGCGAACTCCTTAGAGTCCTTCATCCCTTCAAAAAATTAAACAAAACATACAAACTCTTCAAACAAGGAGAAAAATGACAAACCGATTAAATGCACATGCAAAACGCAAGAATCTGAACTGAAATTTGAAAAAGAATCGTACCTATGCATTGTGCAAAATCAGTGCGATAAAGATAACCGTCCTTGGCAAGACTATAGAAATTGCTTTGCACCTCGTTCCAGGCGTCAACGCCATTGGATTTACTGCTAATAAATTTCAGTCCACGGAGCGCTTTCTTCGTACCGGAGCGGTTGCGTTCAAGCTGAGCGCGCTGCTTCCTGAGATCTCGAGGAACCAACCTCGTTTCAGATCCGCCTTGGCTCCACGAGAACCGCCGCAGCTCCGACTTGAGCTCCTGCGAAAACTGCCTCGCCTTCGCAACCGCCTCAGCCTTCAGCTCCTGCGAGAACTGCCGCCACCGGTTAGGAGAGCTCCTCCTGATCGACGGCGACCACGCGGAGGACGTCGGAGTTTCGTTTCCACTTGTGGCAACGCCGTCGTCGACGTTAACGACAGTCACCGGCTCAACGTCGCGGAGAACGATGGTGTAATCGTCTTGAACATCGAGAGTGACCTCAACGTACTCGTCGGTGACGGAGTTGTACTCAGTTCCCGGTGAAGTCCCGGCGCTGACGAATGCCATCTCCGGCACGGTGTCGGACGCCCACCGGCGTTCGTGCTTGGGAGCACCATTCATGATTAAACAAAATCAGAAGAATGTATAGTATAGCTATAGGTTTTAATTTTATACTAATATACAGATATTTTAATCTAAGGTGGTATAAGTTTGTTATATAATGCGATAAGGTGCGTTTTGCTAACGTGTGCGGGAAGTTATATTCGGACGAGTTTGGTTGGGGAGAAGAGAGACTAGAGTTTAGGACCGGGTGATTAATGTAAAGGTAAAAGTGAGAGGCAAGAGTAGAACGCACTCATAAGGAGAATCAATCTACTAAGAAAAAGACAAGGTGTAAAGAGCATTTGAGAGAAACGAAACAAAAAAATTGATCAAAGAAAAGGACAATGGCTTTGCTTTTGCAGCATAGATCAAATGAAGCTAGGCCCTGTTTGTTATACTAGTTAGGACTTCATAATGGGACATGGGAAGAACAAAGATTACGTGGAATATTGTTGATTATAATGTATTCAATAATTGGGTGTGGGGTTATATAATAGAAAAATCAAAATGTGTATGTAGTGTAATGTGTAGGTGTGAATAGACAGAATAGTGATAGAGGAAATGAAGACTGAGAGCACCAATAGACGATGGTGTATCGTTCTTGTGTTATTTTGCATACAGCTGGGGCACGGAAGAAACGGAGAGGGAGGGAGAGAGAGTGTGTGGTGGGGCCAGAAAAGGAAAGCAAGATTAATACTTAAATGCTAGTGGACCCTACTATTCCAGAGTCTCCGAAGTCGACGGCATGGATGGCCGAGTAAACTCCACTCACGGTTGTCGCGATCAATTGTTTTGTTTTTCTGGATTCTCCTTTTTCTTCTTCTTTTAAGTTTCAAGTAAATAGTTATTTTACCATAGCCTTATGGATCTAGATATAACTGCTATGAGATTACTTCACAGCCAATTTCAGTACTGAACATGTAGGTATATTAAATATTTCATTCCAAGATTTATGTTCCATGGAAAAAAAAAAGTTAGTTAATTTTAGGTTTTTAACATCATTAGATTAAGCGTGTCTTTGGTTTGTTATTAAACATTAATTTTAGATTTAAAATTAATTTTAAATTTATTTTAGATGTTTGGTTTTATTTAATTTTAGTACCAAAATTGATTATAAATAATTTTGAATAATTTTTATATTAGATCATATAATTTATATTAATTTTACACTTAACATTATTCTATAATAAAAACATTTAAATATAAATCATATCACTTTTAAATCAATTATATTAAAATCAATTATATCAACACTCATCAAACACGTGATATGCATCAAGTAAGGAACGAATAAATTTCAAATTCAGGATTCAAAAAACATAACATTTTTTCAGTAAAAAAACATTATAAATTCTCACAATGGGTTAAAAATAATACATATCATTTAATACTTTTCAATACAGGTATTAATTGTGCTTTAAATTCTTTCTTTATTTTAATTTTAGTGTCACGTCGATATGTTTTAAATTTTAGTTATATCTTTGAATAATAATAAAAAAGGTTATATCTTTGAATATTTTGGGGCACAATGGATAAGAAGAAAGGGATTCACTTTACCTTTATTTATTAGGATATCTTTATTTTTAAGGCTTCTTGAATAAATTAAATAATCTATTTCGTAAATTAAAAATAGTTTTCTAGTCAACTTAGTTAAAGCTCCAAAAATATTCTTTTAGTTAAATTGTGGGAGATATATGATAAATTTAAGATATTAAATGAATTTAAAAGTTAAAGTTTTAGTATAAATTTGATAAACTTTATAGGATTTAGTAGGGTGTAAAATTAAGGTTTGAAGGAAAAAATTGATATTTTTTTTAATTTGAATGAAATTGATATATTGGATGCTGTTTTAAAGGTGAGTGAATATTTAAAATGATTTGATCTATTCAATTTATGAATATTTTAAAAATGAAATTTTGAGAGTTTTGAGTAAAGGAAAAAATGACAAAAGGATTTATTTGTAATAAAAAAAATATAAGGGATTGAATACCTTAAATCAAATTAAGGGATTAAAGATTCAAAATCAAACAATACGTATGATTGATGGGGGAAAATGCAACGAAAGCTAAATTTGCTTATGAATGATTTTTATTTTTTAAAAGTAAAGCTAGATAAACAACAAGATCAACCAAGGTTGACTAAGTCATGCACAAAAACATCTAAAACAAAATGAGGAGGAACTATAAACTCCATGGAGCCTTGCAAACACACATCCACCACTAGGCTATCTGCTACACCATTCGCAGTACGCTGTTCATGCCACGAAAATTGGAGGAGATCTCTGATGTCATAGATAACAACCTTGTGAAAGTGCAAGTCCATTGCCTGGTTGTTGATATCACTGATGTGTTCAAACACCTCCAGGCAATACACTTTACATTTGAGATGCTTATACCCCAATCTCCATGCATATTGTCTCCCTTCTCGAAGAGCCAATAGTTCATCTCGCAAAGAGTCACCGGGACCATACAGACTAGAGAACCCAGAGAGCCAATCTCTTTGAACACCCAGAATTACACCACTGCCACCCATAATATTCGGATTATGCAATCAAGATCCATATGCATTTAGCTTTACAAAAGGATATTTGCGCAAGGACCACACATGCATAGTCACGCTAGGTAGCTTGGAACAGTACAATTCTAACTCAGTTGTTGTTAAATGGGTCAAATTGCACACCTAAGGAACTCCCCACTGCTCAGTGGTGAAAATAGAATTATTTCGCCACTTCCACAAACACCAAACTGTAGAAAGAATAAGAGCTGATGGTCGATGATTAATCACGGCTAAAATCCAAGCTTGAATATTCTGGCAAGTCAGGATAGTATTCGAACCGAATCCCATACGAAGCCAAAATTCCTTGGAGTGAGGACAATCTCTCAAGCCATGTAGAGTGGATTCCTCTGGTTCTGAACACCTGTGACATGCAGCAGAAGGAGAGAGATGACAAGCATGTCTCTTGCTATTCGTAGGCAAGGCATTACGAAAAATTTGCCATATGAAGAAACGAATGAATCTTCTCAGGGAGCTTCAAGTTCCCAAATCTTTTTCCAGATTGGATTCAATTGAGCTGGATGTTTCAGAACCCAACTGTATGCTGAAGATGCTGTGTAGACACCCAAAGGGTTCGAACTTTAAAGGGATATGTACCTACATGATAGAATTCCTCCACGTTCAGGGAAAGGAGTATAAAGACGTCGCAAATTCCAATTGTTATGACTCTAGAGATATGTTGCCACAATAAGTTATGAGTCATGTATCTGGACAAAGAGAAATTCCTTACACAAAGGACTTGTCCCTAGCCAGTTAGAAAACCAAAAGCTAGACTGTCCCGCACCAAGACGCCCTTAAGAATGACTTTGATTGTAAATCTATTGAATATTCTTGTTACTTTTATAATCTTTTCTTCTTACCAAATTGTGCTAAACATTTAACGGATTCTAACAATTCCACAACTACAATATATTGAGCGGCAACTCTTAGAAACAAAAATTATGAACAATGAAGAACAACACATGATGTTAGTACTTAAGAGACAAAGGAAATGACAAGCTAACAACTTCATTAAATTCAAACGTACAAGAAGAATAATAAATTGGGATAATGAAGAAGAACATAGTCATTTGTTCAAAGATTATTTTTTTGAAATCCTTACTTACATAGAGGCTCAATTCCAACGAACGTTCTGAATGTGAAAACATGTATTCATTTGAATTGTACTATAGCCTTTGAAAATCATGATGAGTATATAGGTGAGAAATAATACTTAGAGAGATTTGTAAAAGGTGAATACGGAGGTGTTTGTGGTTAAGTGTTTGAAAAGACCTAACAACACTAACAATGAGTGCCTACTACGAATGGGGAAGGCATGCGACTTTTTTGATATGTTGGTTGTATGCACTCAGAATTAAAAAGTTATTTGATTTTACTAAAAGACAAATTTCTCAAGGTAATCATGTTAAATTCATCACGACCATGCTTGAAATAGTGACTTCACAAAACTTATGAATTTGACATGTATTTTTTTTAAGTTTAAATTGATATTAATGTATATATTAAACCAGTCCAATGACATTCATTCCCACTGGGTTATGTTTGTCAATAGTGTCCCAAAACCACAAGGAAAAAAAAGAGAAAGCTATTTGTTCAACATCAAGATTCAACCAGGAGAGATGTGGAACTTGCATTTGAAGTGCTCCACTCTCAACTTGCGGTTAAACACAAGCTAGCACGTACTTAGCACATGGATACAATCAAATATATAATATATGCAGATGTAATTGTTGAATACGAATGATACATATATATAATAGTAATTTTGATTATATATAAGGATTTAGACAATGACATCTGAATAGCTCAAGTATCTAATAAGAATTGCCTTGATTTTGCAACATACATATGAAGAAGATTAAGTATAAATTCATTGATAATTTCATATAGATTTGGTAAAACATATTTAAAAACATAATAATATTTTTTTTACATTTATAAATAATTTAATTTATTGCAATAAAGATAAAGTATATTTTTAATATATTTTGCATATTTATAATTATATATATATATAAAGAGAGAGAAAATATATCATATGAGAATGACCCTTTTATATGAGAATGAAAACGATCATTTTCATCCGTTAGATTAAAATAAAAGATCAAGATTAAAATATTTTAAATTCATATTAAAATATCGTTTAACTATAAAATATCTATAAGATTTAACAAATAAAAAATTAAATATTTTAAAGATTAAATTTACATCAAAATTGTCACCACAATCATTACCATTATCACAATCACGACTGTGTGGTGAACTCAATCAAGTTTCCTTTGAAATAGGATCCACACAAAGAAAAACACTTGCCATTCGTTTGTTATTGGGAGCATCTCAAAAATGTCTGGGTCACATATATATATATATGTGTGTGTGTGTGTGTGTGTTTTAATTAATACATCAACATCATTAACAACACCTTTAATCCAAGTTAATTGAGATTGGTAGTAGATGAACTCAATGATAGATTAGAATTAAGACAAAGAAAGAGAAACGGAGAGGGAAAGAAAAAGTGAAAATACGACAAAAGAGATAAAAAGAGGAGGGAGAAAATGAAGAGAAAAAAAATTAAAATAAAATAACGATTGGAACATAGAAATACTAATGAGTTTACCCTCTACTAAGCTCGTAACTTTTCTTAACTCCGTCCTAAAACATACTGTTTGTCAATCTATATCTTACTCCATTAAATCTTGTTTAACTATCTTTTCCTATGTAAGTTTTGGTCAATCTCTACCTTTCTTTATGTCAAACTCTTGATAAAAAAACTCTTATTCTAATAAAAATAAATTCAATTAAAAATATAAAGATATAGAATCAATTGTGAGAGTTATAATAAAAACTATAAATATTCTTAAATCTTATATAAACAAATATAAGTTAAGAATCCAAATACGTTAGAAATAATCTGCTCCTGCTTGGAGGTTTCATAACTGGGTGTTTATTGTTGGAAAGGGTACTCCTAACCAAGAAACGACTTGGACGACGAGCACGTTAGAATTACTCTAATAACAACTAAAGTTGTCTCTTAACCCATGATCACGTCATAATTTGACTGACGTACTTATAGAGGCAGGTAGTTACCTTATCAAATCAAATCAAATGAAACAGGATATCTATCTCTATATATGATATTATAATAGAAAACTTCAACTCATATATGCAATAAGAGAGAAAAATTTCAACTGGTGTGTTATACCTGAACTGAAGATGTGTGAATATTATGACCCTAAATTACCCGTCTGGCCTTCTTGGCGTCAGTCAAAGTAAAATAGCTGTAGTTTTCATAACTGCATGTCGGGGGTCGGTAGTTCATTTGCAAGCAACCGAATCACTCATGCGCAGAGCACGTGGCTGGGTAAAGAACCGCATAGTATGATTCCCCTGCATACTTGTTAGTTGTTTCTTGCGTTAGCGTATTGTGAGGTTAAAGCAGAAAAATAAAACTGAGACGATGGAAAGCTTCTCCTAAGAATAATTAATTGTTTATATTTTAGACATGTGAAAAATAATGACTTTTAATAGAGTGAAACAAGTGACGGGAAAGGGATCGATGTGCAGTCCATTTACTTAAATTTCATTTTTTCGCTGAGAAGTATAAATTATTATTTAAAAATAATTAATATTTTTTTTAGAGAAAATATTGTATTAATGATAACAAAACAAATTAAAGTATAAGACAAATTGGCCTAAAATTCTTTAAAAAAATGTCATGGTGAAAAAAATAATTAAAAAATAATTGAAAAATTGAGGAAAGTAACTATTTTTTTATTAATTAACTGATTAATAAATATTGATCTGTAATAAAAACTCAGAAAAAGTCTATTCTAAAACGAAAATTGGGACACATAACTAAGTTAGAAGGAGAATATTATTAATATTATCCTAAAGGTGAATATTTAAATTTATAATATAAGAATGGTCTTTTATAATATAAAAAACTATGTTAAACATATGACAAAACTCTATTAGAATGAAATGAACAAATTCATTTATCAAGACTCAAGGGGAGGAAACAAAGAAATGTGCATAGAGGCAAAAAAAAAATATTCATAGAAACTAAACAGCTCGTTAAAAGATTTATAATAATTTATATATTGGTGGAGACAAATTTTAAACAAAACTTTATGGCATCAGATTCTTTTTCATCAAATATTTTTTCGTTATTAATAATTTGATATCTTAAATGCTTGGAACATTATCATTATAATTGAAATTATATAATATATTGATACTAGTCAATAATTATTATGAATTTTCCGTTTCGCAGCCAATGCCATTGAAACCTAATTGATTTGATTTCGCACATACGTGACACTTCACCATACACCGATACACGTGACGGAAAAAAGAAGTGTATGTAGATCCCTTATAAGGCCAATAGATTAGTGACAAATACTTTTTTTTATCATTATAAAAATATTATAGAATATTTATTAATCTTTTATTAATGATTAATCTTGGATAAAAAAAAATATAAGTGAATCATCTTTAATAGAATATATCAGTAGCAAATATCTAACAAATGCTATAACAAAAAATGTGCCATATTTATATATGATATTTGAAGCCACGTACATATGGATAAGCATGCGGTCAAATTGAATTAATATGGTCAGTTTAGTTTAAAATAATTAAAGAGTAAACAGTGAATGTATTATATTAAATATTTTGTATTGTTATCTAATTATAAATTATTATTATTATATATAATAAGTTTATTAATTTTTAAAATAATTACTTTAAAAGTTATATTACTGAATAATGATTTTTAATTAGTTGGTATTGTAAAAAAATTTATAATAATTTCTGATTAGTCATACAAAGCATAAAATTAAACTCTAAAATAAATTAATAAACAAAAGAACCAAGTGAATATTGTTGATATGTTTCCTTTTGACTTTCAAATTTAACATAAAACCTTCTAATAAATGTCCATATATATATATATATATAACTTGTACCATAAGACTTCTCTTTTCTCTTGGCAGAAAATCAACACGGAGCAAGGAGAAGCAAGAAAAGTCGTTTGCCAAATATGATTCACCAACCACCGCTTCACTATAAATTAGAACAATAAAATATGCAGAGAAAAAAAAAAAAAAACCTTATTTGCAGTTGTTTGACGCCATACACGAGTTTTTCATTACCAGAATGAACCACACTCGCATACTATTCATTTACCTAATTAAATTAACTAATGACTTTGCCATTGTAACTAGAGTGTGTGGGGGGGCTTTTTAATTATTTTTTATTTTGGGAGGAGGGGGTCTAGAATTTATGTGAGAAGATCCCATGCAATTGGTTGGGAGAATGAGCATAATGACTTTAGGAAGTTCACCAACCTTCTGAATTTCTATTCACATATTTTCCTGTAGATATCATGATAGAAATCAAACGAGTAAACCACACGGCCAACAATCTGTGTCAGCATGGGTTTTGGTGCGATGTGACTTTATAGTAGGGTGTGTCAAAGGTGCATTTGCGAATCCGGCATTTTGCTTAGCCCTTGTTAAGTGTTTGTGAGCGAATGGGATGAGATCACATAGCTAGCATGTTGCATTCAAATCATAGACCTAAATTTGATTTTTCTTTGAATATATTTAACCATAAAAGCAATAATAACATCAACATCGGTAAACATAACGGAAAAAAGGGGACCAATGTTGCATCAATTTCTTTGACTTTTAAATAAGATAGTTAGTTTATAAATATATTAGTAGATTACAAAATATGAAGTAAAATTTTATATCCGATAAAAATTAAAAAATTGAAAATCATATAAATAAAAGCATGACTCATAAACATAAATCTTAAAATTTTGAGTTAAAGTGTAATATCAAAATTTATTTTTTATGATTAATTATGATTTATTAGTGTAAATCTTTCGTACATTTATCTTTATAAGTTCTGTTGCATCTTAATTGTTTAATTATATATACTAAAGTAACATTGTATTCAAGAATTAATGACGCTACAAATTTTTACTTTGTAGAAAGTAGCACGTATAGACCACGAGTTGTGAACTTACCATATGAGTAAATTGTACGGTGAAATAAGTCAAATAACGAACGGGAGAAAAAAGAACATAGTGAGAGGTAAAAAACAGAAACAAAGCACTCTTTCTTTATTCTTTTACTCGGGGGAGATAAATTGTATGTCTAAACCTTCGAATTGTCAATGCATGTAATGGCAGTTTTTGCAATTTCCAAATTTTAAATACGAATGGCTAACCGTAGAATTAAAACAAAACAAAACATTTTCACACCCGAAGCAGGGGAGAATAGCTGAATAGAGAGGCAATCACCAAGCAGTATGTGTATTGTGTGTTAGTGTCCAATCTTGATTCTTTCACCAATATTGAAAAGAAAGACAGTTTTGAAATTAACCACTGTTGAAGGATTACGAGATCATGTCAGTATGCAATAAATGCATTGATTATCTTGTTAATTCATTGTGCTGCCGGCCAGGGGAAACTTCGTTTGAAGTTGATTTCAACTAATAAGAGTAGCCTGTCCACAAAACAACACAAGAGCATAGACTTATAATTAGTTCTAGAAGCTTCTTTTGTATGATGAATCGAAAATGGGATAACATTTATTACATACTTTTTTAGTTTATTCATATTTCTAAATTAACCATTAACCATATAGTGCTGTATCTTAACTTTTAATTCATTTTTTCTAAAAAAAGCTTTTAATTCATTAATTCTCTAGCCACTACGAGGAGGGGAAAAAAACTATCATGTCTTTAACTTCACGCCACTTGCTTAATAAAGGAAATCGACAGGGATTCGTGAATAAGTGGGCTTCTTCTAGAAGACCATTACGTATGATGCCAGAGATCTCGATGCCCCCACAAACTTCCAAGTTTCAAGTCAATTGTTCACCAACTCCTATTCTCAATAAGAATAGGAGTATGTAGGGAAAAAAAACCTATATATTTTAACATTTTCATTTTCTTTTAATAATTGAGATGTCTATTTTTCTCGATAGTTAGAGTTTTATTAAGGATTTTGTTCCTAAAAAATAATAATCATTAATTCAAAAATCAATGGTTGATAACTTGATATTATAATTGATTTTAGATTTTGTTATATATATATATATATATATATTATTTTATCTCAAATCTCACGGTTGGTTCCTCCAAAGCAAGAAATGCACTTTATAGCGAGTCATGTTCAAACTCATGATGCAGAAAACAAGTTATTCCAACTAAAAAATTTAACTCAATTCGTTCACTTTCATTCATGATCAGAATAAAATAGTTTTTGAATAAGTTGCTTCCTAATTAATTATATCTAAATTTTTAAACATGCTTAAATTTACTGTTAAGCGCGTGAACTAATTGATTTGTCAAATTCAAGTTGTGTATATAATTGAATTAAATTGTTGGAAGAATAACTTTCTCTCCTTTAATAGTCATACTCCACTCTATCACAATTACATTTCATAAAAGATAAAGTAATACATGGTTTGTAAAAAAAAAAAATGCGAATTTTAACCATGATTTTGACAAATCTTAAAGAATTATTTGGCCCAAAAGAAATGGGTGCACATGAATGAAGAATGGATCATTATGATTTTTTTACATAATTAAAGTCGATTCATTTAAAATAAGAGAATCAAATAATATAAAATTCTTTGACGTAACGGAGTTTAAGGAAAATTTCATTCAAAAGTTGTCGTGGGCCTCGTGGCCAAACGAGCACTGGGCATTTAGTTATTGCATATTGTTGTTTTGAAAATTGGTTATTGCATTTCATACGTAAAAGAACGATATTCGTCAGATATTTATATTTTATGTTGATCATTGTTGAATTTTTGGCTGATTTGGATAATTGGAGCACAAAAGCCTGGTTAGGTAGTGATACTGTAATAGGCACGTAGTGTGCATATTCTGTAAAGTGTAAACGCAAGTCTGTGTCAAAACCAAGATTTTTTTTTAACTTGAAATCTCCAAATAACATTACTGTAAGGTTAGTTTTCGGATAAAATTCTTGAGTATCAGACACAGGTTTTCTCGATGGGAGAGATTCGAAATTGTGACCTCTTTCTTCCCTTCTTTCTTCATCCTTAAATGTGTATTTTAAGACAAAAAATAACTTAGTGATGATTTGAATAGGAATCAATTTGAATTTCTTAAAAAATATTTCATGTTTTGAGCGTTGTGAACAATTAATTGATTTTTTCTCCTTTCATGTTATTTTCTTGTCCATTACATGTAAATTACAAAAGGCAAAAAGACATACCAAGGCCAAAATTATGCTATATTTTATAAAATGAATTAGAAGTCTAGAGCTGTAGATGCAAAAGCTGTCTAATGTACCAATAAGTAGTTGATATGAAGTCATGGGTTCAATTTCTTTAAGCAAGTTCTCAGGTTAACCTTGTAAATGGAAAACATGGTTGAAAAGAGAGATCACACTAAATGTGGTTAGTCAAGTTATTCAAGAGAGGCTAACCATTAGTAAAACTCATAAATACTTTACATTAAAGTTATGATAAAAAAAAACTATTTTCATGTAACAATATTATTTTTTTGGACTATTGTTATAGTTACCCCTCAAAATTGTCAACTATACTTCCCCTTAGCCTTTTTTTTTTGACGTTTTTCCTACCAAAAATTAGTATATAGAATCCACAAGGATACGCATAGCAATAGTAATAAGATGGTAAGAGTCTTCTAGACAAAGTTTGACAGCCATCGTACGCTGCCGCAAAAATAGCCTTGAGACCCCATAAGAGAATGTGTTAGAGGATAAGTGTGAGAACATATAAGGCATTGTGGTAGTGCAAGATATTAGAATATGTTAGCAACAATGGCTATGTAAGGCTCGATGACCATGGTAAAGCTCTTAGGCTCATCATGGAATACTCATAAATAAAAATGACTTTCACTTAAAAGAAGACTATTATGTAGAAGATACTCATATTTGAGGGAAAGATACTTGAAGGACAAGTGTGAGGTGAGGTCCCGCATCAAATATGAATAAAAAGGTTAAGTACCAAATAAATGACGATAAGATCCATAAACCTGAGTTTTAATGTATTAAGTTTAAGTCTTAGTGAGCTTCCATTATGTCACATGGGCATAAGCAAATCAAAAGATCACGAGAACCTGCAAATCAAGACTGCCATGGCAACTTGCCTGCACGAACATCCGCCACCAAACTAGATGTCCAACCAAAGCAACTAAGATTCAGCCTACATGTGTTGTTTATTGCAATCGATGTTTCGTTTGCCTAACATATTTGACTTTACGGATACATCTATAACATTTCAATAGTAACAGCTAGGATATATCAATTGAGGGTGTATACTTCCAGAAATTATGAAAAGTATGATTACCCACATAGTGCCCGGAAAGTGGTTTCCAGGAAAAGACAATTTCAGAAGGAAAAATAAAAGCATAAAAGGAGACAAGTTAGTAGAATACGGAGGTATATATAACAATTTTCTATTTTTTCAGCCTAAAGATTTAATTGGGTCCGAAATCTAAAGATATGTGGTTGGTCGTAGGAGGTTCATGTGCCCTCAATTGTTTTGGGCTGTTACTGTAAGACTGGACTTTTCTCAATGACCGAAGCCCATTATAGAAATGGAAGAGGAAATGTTTTTTCTTTTTACTCCAAGGAAGAGGAATGTTGTGTAGCTGTATCCAAAGAAAGGCTGAAAAAAATAAATGACTCGTTAAATAAGACAGCATTTTTGTGAAAAATGGAAAGGGAATTTTATTGAGATGTTTACAGTAAAGTTATAAGTGAAAATATTGAAACCTTTTTTGTCCACAAAATTCAAAACAATAATATTCGCACAAACTTATACTCACATCCTCTTTTTATACTCCAATATAAATTTTCATTTTATTCCATTTGATTTTTAATTTTAAAGTTTTTTTTACTGGTTTCTAAATTTTAAACTATTTTTAAAAAATTTCAAATTTGAAATTCAATGAAACATTTATTTTATCAAATATTCTTCGGTTTATTGATCACTAATCACTGTCATCAAAATTAACATTATCCTTATAAAATTGAAGTATCTAACCACATCTTTAACCCCATAATCCACACAAACATTAAATATTTTAAAAATAAATATCACCAATATTGTAGGCGTAACGCTTAAAATAATCAACAATATTTTTGAACTCTAGTATATATTCACTTTATTACAACCATTTTGGAGGAGTTCTCTGATGGCGGCAACAAAAAAAAAAAGATTTTTTTAGGAAACACCGCCAATCACTCTGTCAATAAAAATGAAATAGTCTAATTGGATACTTTGAAAAAATATTTCAGTGAAATAAACTCATTTTATTCTAAGAATCGATATAGTTTATAATTAATTTTTAAAATATATGTATTATTTTAAATGAAAAATAAAATGAAAGAAAAAACTGATGAACTTTTTTTTTTTTTTGATAAAGAAAAAATTGATGAACTTATCAACCAGGGTTATTATCATCACAGAATTCCAAAATCTAGTAAGTCCTCACGCACGTGGTCGACGTTTACAAACTATTGGCAGCGATGGGTATCTAAGCAGGACCCACTAAAATTACTATCGTTTGCATGTAGTAATAGAGACACGTGTCCTCCTGCATGGTGATATATAGTGCTCATATCATTCCCTAAACAGAATTTTAAAATCGAGTAATAAAATTAATTCAAATTTATGTGTGAATTAATATTATTTACAAGTTTTACATTAAAAGGTGTAAATAGTAATTAAAAATAACAATAATGCGTATTTATCAAATGAGCACTAAATATATATATCCCTACCAATCTCCAGCTAATACGTACCTAAATTACGAGTTTTTTTACGCTTCTTCGGGCCATGTTGAATGTCTTTTTCCTGAATTCAGCCTCCCGTCTGACCCACCTAGCCTACTGGTTGTGGTATTTGTGGATCGTTATTTATGGGATGGGAGAAAAGGAAGGTGCAAAACTTTAAAAGCCAAACGACCACAAAATTAATAATCAAGGAAAAATATAGTGCAAATGTAGTCTGATTTTGCCAGCATAGCAAACAAACAAGATGATTGTCATGTTTGTACAAATGTACAATAGAAAAATGTTACCAGCACACTTTATATATTAGTTGAAATTTATTAATAATCAGTCTTATTTTATATTTAATTATTTTTATTTTATGATTTTAAATTTTTAATAATTTGTTATCAATAAAAAATAGTGTTATTAGTATTTATAGTATAATACTACATGCAAATTAATTAAATTAGCAATTTCCGGTTATTATTTCAAGAACCTATGAATGTCTACTGATTCAACTGAAGGTGGTATTTCATATGGTAATTAATTAAGACAGATCTGAAACTATCTAATCTTTTGGGGAGAGGGAAAAAGACTAGTGAGACTAGGCATAAAAGCGTAAGCACCAAATATGGCTAATGGGCACAAAGCGTAACCAAATGCGGCACGGGTCGGTTGGAAAGCTCTGGCTCTTGTTATATTTAACCACAAAAAAGAGAAAAGCCGTGTTTGAAATTTGAAGAAACCTAAGGACAAGTCCACACAAGTGACTGCTGATAATGATGTGTGATATAGGACATTAGATTTCCTATCTACATCACATACCTCCTCTCCACCAAGCTTAATCTTCAAATCACTATTTATCAGTATTATTAATGACAAGAAGAAATATAATATATACTATTGTTCTATCATTCTTACTTCTTAGCTAGCATGCAATTCATTCTCATGCTTAGCTCCCATGGAACTGGCATCCAATTTCAAGGATATTATCTTATTAATTGGATCTTTAATCTGGTTCCCACTGAAAGATACAATTGCATCGGAAGATTCAGAACTATAAATCCTTCTTTTCATCCACTTGAATTTTAAAAAATAAAATCGGTTGATTAATTAAATCAATAAAAAACAACTGACTCATTTTGCTGCTGTATCATTATTAGTTTTATAGCTGAATATTGCATGTCTAGTTTACATATTGTTTTATAAAATTAGTACGTTTTGCTGATAAAAAGAAACATATAATACTAATTCTTCATTCTAAAACTATTGATGTTTTAAGATTTTTCTTAAATAAATGTTTAAGGTTAGTATGTACAGATTAAAAAATTTTGATAAGTGTAAAGTATTAATGTATTTAGTTTAAAATACTTTTATTTAATATAAGATATAAATGTGGTTTGCTATTAATTTATTGAAGTACATTTTAAGTATTATATTTCTTGTAATCAAATCTGGATATTTTAAATAGAGGCATATGTGATTTTTTTTTTTTATGAA
>PYAF01001075.1:302198-327240 GCA_007407185.1 Glycine tomentella | reverse complement strand
TCCTTTTTTATATAAAAAAATTAACAAATTTAAACTTGTCTTTTTTCTCTTAATTAAAATTCATTTATATGATTTTCAATAAAAATATTTAAAGTTTTATAATGGACTTGGAGTAAAAATAATTTAAAGTTTTGAAAAATATAAATTTAATGAATTTTATAAAAAAATATAAAGAGTTTTATAGCTAGTAAGATTAGGGATTTGAAGAAAGAAAATTTTTGAGTTTTATTTTAGATGAAATTTGATATTTTAGTATGCGATATTTAAAAAATTAATCTATTCAATTATAAAAAAATAAATGAAAAATGACATTTTGATGGTGTTAAGTAAAAAAGTTACCAATGAAACTAAATTGCCGATAAACAAAACTAATGAAACTAAATTTGTTAATTTTTTTATATAAAAAAGGAAGCTTAATTAACTTTTTATAAAATCAAAATCATGCACAAAAGAAACAGAATAAATTAGGTACAACTAAACATAATTTATATCAACGAGGTCCCCTCACCGTTTTTGGTCAAACCAATTAGTCTCCTATGTTTTTAATGGCAGCACACATCATATGACCACAGATCACATGCAAGTTTCACTTTAAGCTGCTTGACCAATTGAAAGACTACACCACTGGCTGGTAGGCCATTTCTACTTTCTAGTCTGTTGTACCCATTTCATTATTGTCCTTCGTTTATTTAATCAACAGTCTCGTAAGCTATTGTTATAAAAATTATTAATGTTTGTATATATATAATAATATACTCCTGAAAAATATGAGTGGTCGACAAATTAATTAATCCTTAAAGAAGAAAAAAAATGCAAAAATATTCCCAATTCTACATTCCGTCGGTTAAATTAGTCCCAACCATTTGTTTTTAGGAGAAATTAGTCCAAACATTAATAGGCATTATTAAACATCACTAAAGGATAATGAGGTGGACGTTAAATGTCACATTATATTTTTGCTGGCTCGTTTATTTAAAAAAATACACAATTTTTTGATATAATTAAAATTATATATTTAAATTTTTTTAATATATACAAATTATATTATATTAGAATTTATAAATATTTAAATGCATTATTTATATTTTAGATTTAAAATGAATAGTTTAAATTCTTAAGTTAAATTACTTTTAATCATTCAAAATAAAAAAAAAACAAATTTAATTTGGAGATAAAAATAACAGAGAGCAAATTAAAAAAGATAAGTAGTTACTGCAAAAAAAAGATAATTTGGTATGGTTGAAAGGAATTTTTTTACTCATTACGAGTATAGTATGTGAAATGCATCTCTTTTAAAAGAAAAAAAAAGCATTAAAAATGTAATTTTAAAGAGTGAAAGTTCTCATTTTTTAAATTATACATTCTAATTTATAATGTTAGCATATATATATTAAACAATATCCCAAAAAAATCTGTTAATGTTTTCCTTGACCAGTAACAAATTTCTTTTGATCATTCTCTCTACTCACAAGTAGTCAGTCCTCCCCCTCTAGAATGTCGATCACTTGCTGGTTTCTTGCTCTTTCTCAAGAATTAATCTCTATGTAGTCTATGTATGGACGTAACTAGCTAGGAAAATAAGAAGCACAGATCTTGAAAAGTATACACAGTAGTTTAGTTTTGGAATCCTTCTAGATTGACGTTTAATTGCAAATCTGCCACGCGTCGCCTTTCCCCAACATCTGTTTCTGTTACTTGAAGAATTTCAACGTCAATACTTTTCTTCTTGTATCTCTCTAAATATCTCTTCAACCAGTATTTTCTAGCAAAACTTAAAAAAGATACTAACTAGATACGGAGAGGACTGCTTTTAAAAATCTTCAAGAAATCTCACATGTTCAAAAGGAGTTTTTGAAGCAATTAATAATATCTAAAAAATTAACACTACCACATAAACAAACTGCATGAAGATGCAGCTAATTTCCAACTCAAGAAGATCCCCGTCCATATATATGTAGACATACTATGTAAAAATTTTTACACTTCACATAATATTAAATATAGATATATATATATATATATGCATATTTAAAGTAAAAGAAATCTGTTAAAAGTTTATATTATTATTGAATCAAATGTTAGAATAAAGTCCAAAAAACGGAAAAAGAAAGAAATGATAATGTGCCTTTAAAATGACATGTCAACGTCCTGGCCCTATACAATAATACGTGTTCCTCTAAGAAAAGAGTGTGTGCTTATAAGGGTGGGTACGTCAATGTCATATTGTCACCTATGTTGGTAGCAGTAGAATTGGAAACCAACTAACTAATTAACTTTTCGGTAAAAATAACATAGTATAAATATGTCCCTTGGCCCCGTTTGAACTTAAGACTGAGAATCTAGATAGTAAGGTAGTAGAAAGCCCCGTTTAAACTTAAGACTGAGAATCTAGCTAGTAAGGTAGTAGAAAGTAAGAGAGTGTGAATTCCATTAAGAAGATCAAGATAAGAGAGATAAAGATGAGGGTGTTTCCAAGGCTCAAATCCCTGTCAGGAGCAGTGCACGAGGAACAGGAGGAGGAGAAAAACAAGGCAGCAGAAAAGTTGTGCACATCTCTAACAGTTTGGAGAAAATCCTTGGTGATGAGTTGCAAAGGATTCACGGTGATTGATTCTCATGGAAATTTGGTGTATCGTGTCGACAATTATATTGGTCGACCCAACGAAGTCACTCTCATGGATGCCTCAGGAAAATCTATCCTCACCGTGTGCCGCCGCAGGGTATCTAGCTCTTCAATTATTCTTAATTTTTATGTTATATTTTATCACTCCTTTACTTTTTCTTCTTCCTTTTTAAGTTTGTTTATATAAAAATTAAAGATATACTTATCTACATAACGAAAAGTAATAGTTTATGTATGGTTTGTGATGTGCAGAAGCTTGGATTGTTAGATAGCTGGTTTGTGTATGAAGGGGAAGTGGGGAGCAATAACATGCGTGCGAGGACTAGGAGTAGTAGTAACTTGTCTAAGTCATCAAAGAGGCCAATTTGTTGTGTAAGGAAGCATGTGAATATTTTACATGGCAACACCAACGTTCAGGCTTACGTGTACCGTGAAGCTTCTTCACATTCAAATAAACGGTGTGCGGCGTTTACCATAGAGGGTTCCTACGCACATCGAACGTGTAAGGTGTTGGATGAGTGCAGAAGGGTCGTGGCTGAAATCAAGAGGAAGGAAGCTAACACCAAAAACGTCTCTTTTGGGATAGAGATTTTTCAGTTAATTGTGCACTCTGGCTTTGATCCTGCCTTTGCCATGGCACTCGTCTTACTCCTCGATCAAATGTTTACTTGACACTTTTCTCATTACGTGTATAATCTTTTTACTTCGTGTATTCTTAAAATTTTGAGATGAAGTAATATATTTTGAAGTTTTGATAATCGTGGTCATGAGAGATTATAGAGTATGAAAGGTTTGAAGTTTAAGCCACGTTCAATTTCTCAAATCATATCTTTCGAATTGATAAAACTGATAATAAAGATTCAACTCGTTTCTACCAATTTCCACTTTTCATCTAGAATGAATTTCATTGTGCCTTCTACTAAAAGTTTAGGTCACATCTCTAATCAGTGGTAAGGACCAAATTACCCACACATGGGGCATCACACTACTATAAGTCACTCCCGCACTAAGCAGAGTAGCAGTTTACCTAAGAAAAATAATAACAGACGCGGCATGTTATTGCTATGGCATGTCGGTTGCATAAAGTCGTCCTACATAAGCACGCGCAAAAACAGTGACAGAGCTGGCTTGCTATTGTTGCCTCAAATGAGTCAAATGCTCTACAGTGAACAAAGAATTATGCTGTTTTGTTCACCTATATTTAAATTACAAATTTACAACATTTGAAACAAGTTTGTGAAAATGAACCTTTGCAACAATCTCATTGCAGCCATAATGATAATATATACAAAGCAGCCTTAACGAAGAACCTAACTTTCGGTAATCACAACAGCTGTCAGCAGTCGAGGTTTCTAAATTAGATAATGCTTGATCAATTCTCCCTTGTCCTTTCCAAGAATTATTGGAATTACACCAATTTTAATCTCGACTATGGAAACTCTTGACTTCTTTGGTTGACACTTCTGGCCACCATGTTGGATCCAACCGCTGAAATCGGTGTTGAAGGCATTTCTTCAAGTTTTTGCAGTTGGCTTAAAGTTTTTACCTTTCATGGTCTTCTGCAATTTTATAATTCCATATGGGTTCAGTCTCGATGAGTAAGTTGCAATTTCACCAAGAGTTTCTGCAGCTTATAGTAATCTTGGACAGTGTGCATCTGTCAGAGACTAATATAGTGAGCAGGGGTGAAGACAGATTGACCTATATCTGCTTGCAACTTCAATATAGATTTTTTGGAACCCAAAATTTAGTTTCGAAGACTATTTTCCTTTTAATTTTTTTTTCTTCTAATATTTTCCGTTAATAAACCTCAATAACAACTCCCTATTTCTATTTTTTAGTCACCCCATCACAGTCCCGGTTGTGACACCAATCAAGGAATAAGAGTAGACATGAAGGACCACTGGTGTACAGAGATAGTCAGACAAGTGCTGGTATATGCAAAAGATGTGCTTTACTCAATAACAGGTAAAGGGTGAAGGAGAGCGAAAATGAATTAGACATAAAAAGTAACAGAAATTCAGGTAGCCAAGGAAAATATTGTACCTGCAGCAACCTCAGAATCTGTAGAATGCGTAACAGGAGATGAGGAATTCCATTGACAGTAGCAAACAAAGATGGACTAAATTCATTATTTGAACTGCCAGTTGAAGGAAGAAGGCTCTGGTCATAACTAAACAAATCAAGATTTGTGAAACAACCACAATCAATATCAGGAGAGCTAGCAATTACACCTATCCTTGCCCATTTACCTTGCATTGGCATGTGCTTCTACTTGTTGATAACTTAACTGCATATGAATTATTTATAGAATGGCTTCCAAAAGCATGTGGCCATGGAAAGGCTGACAAGCTTGGTCGACGAGATACCTGTTTGCCTGAACGTAGATTATTACTTATCCTTGTGGAAACAACAAGCTTGGGCACATCCTTAGGTTGACATAATGGAAAGTCGAGTGGACTAGAGGGACTTTCATTTTCAGTTTTTCACCACAAAGATCCTGGATGTGAGTGCTACTAGTACTGAGTATAAATCACATTATCATCATTAACCAAAAAAAAAAATACATTATCATTATGCATAGATTTATATCCATTTTCTTATATTTGATTTTTTTTATAATAATATCTTCCTTATAAAATAAAAAATATATAATTTAATTTAGTATAATTTACCGTGCGAAAATTTCTTACTATACGCACAGAACTTGTTATAAATAATATTAATAAATCTGTTCAAGCTCTAATTTATTCATCATCCATCCATGTATAGTACCACATTCTATTGTCACGTGTTACTTGGTGCGAGTTGCGTCTTGCAACCCCCGCACCCTTAATTTTTTTTTTTCTGTGCCTTTTTCCTCTTTTTTACATTGGCCGTGTTTTTGCACTGGTGCACACCTTGTTAAATAAAAAAAAATGTTATTACTACAGGTGTACATGTGTCGGGCTAACCCATCAACCAATCCAACCCGATAAAAATAGATTCGACTTGACCGATTTCGCAGACCAAAGATATTTCTGACGTAGTCAACCCGAGACAAATCAATCCGGGTACGGGTTCACCTTATAAAACCCGAATGGATTTTGGAGTAGGAGAGAAGAGGTACAAATCTATCTCTGATTTTGTTTTCGTGCCCTCGCTGCACTTATTCGCAACCCGTAATTACCCAAATTGTTATATTGAACCCGATGCGACTTGCTCCAACCAATTCGGGTGGTGATATACTTCCAATAGCAAACAGTAAACAGTATACAGTTGAGCTGTAGAGAATTTACGAATCAGCAAAATTGGAACCCTCTCTTGGCGAAGAAAACGACGACGGAGCTCGAGTGCAAATGAACAACAGTTTGCCGGCGTTGACATCGGATACATCACCGTCAGTGGTGAACTTGTTCAGAATCAACAAAGTTGCGGACCGTTTGTCTTGGATTGCTCAACCTGGCAACCGAGGCGAGCCTTACGAATTTTACAACCTCTGCCTCTCCCTCTCTCGGTTCGTACTTTCTAACCTTATAATTTTTTGTCACGCATTCCAAATAATGCACTTTTTACTAGAGTCGGATCAAGTTTCAGTCTTGTTACAAATGTGCTGGGCTTTTTACTAGGTTTGCTTTTAACATTTTACAGAGGCATTGATTATGCACTTGCCAATGGCGAAACTCCTTCCAAGGCTCATGATCTGCCACTACTTGTGAAACAGGTGATGATTCCCATTTCATTGTGTCGTGTGGCTGCCTTTTTTTCATTTCTTTAATTATGATGTGCATGTATGTCTTAGGCTTTTACTTTTTCCCCTTCCAATGTAGATATGTCAACTAAAAAATGATGAATGTTCGCAAGCGGCTATGATGGTATTGATGATATCTATAAAGGTACGTTCATTTTACTATGTTGTTGCTCATCGCTATTAGCTGTTACTTGGCGAATTTTTTCAGGAATTATAATATTTTGGCAAGAATAATTGTGTTGAAACTATGAAATCATGAAGTTTATGCAGATATCTGATTCTGAATGTTTTTTTAGTTCTTGTGGAACTTTTGTTCTTATATCACCACTCATCTCATCTATATCACTATGACCAAAATGTGACATTGGATTTATACTAGGTCTTTTGAGCTTATCTATAATATTTTTCTCTATAAACATCCAGAAGTTATGCACCATGACATTTATACAGTTTTGAATTTCCTACTGACACTTTTCATTATTGTAGAATGCTTGTGAAATTGGATGGTTCCAGACAAAAGAATCTGAAGAACTTGTTACTATTGCTGATGAGGTTTGCTTATATGTTGAGTTTTCTTCTTTGCTATATGGTGGCTTCTGATTGTCATGTTTTCTTACCATCATCTTTGCTAAGTGTAGATCAGAAAGGTCTACAGCAGTTTGGGGACTATAAAGGTCGGACCTAGAGCTTGCAGTACTGCAATATCAACAATAATGCAGAAGTAGGGTCCTACGAACTTCTTCTACGTATCTTCAACTTCAACTACATCTTTTCTTTTTCTAATATAGACAACACTATTTTGCTTTATGTTATTTTTATCACTAGTTGCAACTATCACTGTAGACAAGAATCACAACTTGGAAATAGTGCATTTGAATTAATCACTTTATTTTACCTGAAATAGTAATAATTTGCCTACATGTGAATTTTCTTGCAGGTTCTATCCTAAATTTAAATTGGGTCCTATACTTGCATCATTTGAAGCCCAGGTAGTTCCTTGTGATTTGTTGATTTGGTTCTTATTTCATGTTGAGAACGTATTTAATATGATTTTACCTGCAATGCAGCCTGGATATGGAGCTTCTGTGGTTGATTTTCATATTACCAAGAGTGAAGTTCTTAAAGACAAAATTGTAAGAATTGACTTGTTTTGTTAAACACGGTTTGTGTGACTAGATGAAATTTATTAGGTTTACCATATATATATTCATGTTAGAGCTTGTATATTTTGGGAATCATCAAATAATATTTTATAAACTCATTATCTTCTCTCCTCATATTCCAAGATGGTATCAAAGCATATTAACTTCCGTTTTAAACTTGGTAGCAAAGCTCCCAATCCAGGGACTCTGCTTCTGCGAAAAAAAATCCTAGTCACCTTCATTGCAGCCATCTCAGTTGCCTTTATTGGTGCATTTTGGTAACTTTGGTGTGCCCTCTACTCGCTGCCTTAATTGCAGCATTTGGCACTTATATTGTACCTTCAGTTCACCATCTTTCTTGCAGCATTTGACACCTTCATTATGTCCTCTATTCACTGTCTTTATTTCAGCATTTGGCACCTTCATTTTGCCCTCTATTTGCTGCCTTCATTGAAACATTTGGCACCTTCATTATGCTCATTTTTTGCTTCTGCTCAGGCCTCAGAGCATCACCCACCGTTGGCACCTTTGTCTGTACCTTCATGCCTTCATACAGTAGGCCAAAACCACACTGCTTCTCTGCAGCATTTATCAACTTCATTGTGCCCTCTATTTGCTGCCTTCATTGCAGCATTTAGCACCTTCATTATGGCCATTTTTTCTTCTTCCCAGAGTATCAGCTACCATTGGCACCTTCATCTGTACCTTCATGCCTTCATATGGTAGGCTAAGACCATCCTGCTTCACTAGCACCTTTGAACCCTAATGATCTTCCTATTCTTCACCAAACATACCGCCTTATTGGAAGAAATTATTTTTAATAGGCTTGGTATATTTGCACAACTCTCCCTTTTGCAAACCATTGTGTGACAATTTCTCCTAGTTTTAACTTAGAGCCTGCCTACTAATTCATTTTAGCAGCTTGCAATATGAGAATGATTGGTATCTATTGTATATGAATCTTCTTATTCATTCATACAGATTGAAACCCTAAGGGTTCATTATATATATATATATATAGAGAGAGAGAGAGAGAGAGATTACAAACTCAAATACTCTAGAATATTCCACACTCCCCCTCAAGTTGGGAGATATATATTAATCATTCCCAACTTGCTAATCAAATCCTCAAAGGTGGGCTTGTGTAGTCCTTTGGTAAGAATATCCACCGTCTTCTCTATGCTTGGTATATATGACAAACATACACTACCATCCTCCAATTTTTCTTTGATAAAATGACGACCAACCTCCACATGTTTAGTTCTGTCATGTTAAACTGGATTTTGAGCAATACTGACAGCAGCCTTATTATCACAATACAATTTGACAAGTAGGAAATAAGAGATCTTCAATTTGACAGGTAGTGAATAAGAGATCTTCAATTCCTTAACCAAATTCCTTCACAAATACCATTAGCTAGAGTCCGAAATTCTGCTTTTGTAATACTTCTGGCAACAACTGTTTGTTTCTTACTTCTCCATGTCACAAGATTTCCCCATACATAGGTACAATATCCTGAAGTGGATCTTCGGTCTATTGCCGAGCCAGCCCAATCTGCATCTGTATAGATTTCAATCATCCTCTTGTGTCCCCTTTGAAAGAACATTCCTCAACCAGGGGTGTTTTTGAGGTACTTGAGGATTCTATAAACTTCACTAAGGTGTTTTTCCTTAGGAGAATGCATGAATTGACTAACCATGCTAACTGCAAATGCAATATCAGGCCGAGTGTGAGATAAGTAGATCAACTTTTCCACCAACCTCTGGTATTGCTCTTTGTCAACTTCTTTCCCATCTTCAATTCCCAATTTAATATTAGGATCAACTGGAGTCTCTACTGGCTTGCACCCAATCATTCATGTTTCTTGCAACAAGTCTAGAATATATTTCTTCTGAGTTAAAGAAATTTCTGCCTTACTACGAGCAACCTCCATGTCAAGGAAATATTTGAGAACTCCAAGATCCTTCAGTTCAAACTGGTCAGCTAAACACTGTTTCAAAGAGCTTATCTCCTCACAACCATTTCGTATGACAATTATGTCATCAACATAAACAATGAGAATAACAATTTTGCCACCGTCAGAGTATTTATAAAATAGAGTGTGATCAGTCTGAGCTTGGAGGAATCCTCTTCCCTTCACAGCTTGAGTAAACTTATCAAAACACTCTCTAGGGGATTGTTTAAGCCCATAGAGAGACTTCTTCAACCTGCATACTGAACCATCTCTGTTTTCAAAACCAGGTGGTGGATCCATATAAACTTCTTCATGTAAATAATCATTCAATAAGACATTCTTTACATCTAATTGTTGCAAGGGCCAATCAAGGTTGGCAGCAAATGATAGTAGAACTCAGATAGTATTAAGTTTGGCAACTGGAGATAGTGTTAAGTTTGGCAACTGGGGCAAATATCTCTTGACAGTCTATCCCATGAGTCTGAGTGAATCCCTTAGCAACCAATCTCACCTTATACTTGTTGATGCTATTATCCGCATTAAATTTTATTGTGAACACCCACTTGCAACCTACTGTTTTCTTTTCTCTGGGTAATGCTACAGATTCCCAAGTTCCATTTTTTTAAGTGCATCCATTTCTTTGAAGACTGCATTCCTCCATTTTGGGTCATCAAGTGCTTCTTGGATTTTTTTGGTATTTTTGTTGTACTGTCTAAAATAGTGTTGAAAGCACGAAAAGCTGGGGATAACTTTTCATACGAGACATGATGAGAAATAGGGTGAGTAGTACAAGATCTAGTACCTTTTCGAAGAGCAATAGGCACATTTAAGTCGGCTGCATCAGTGCATTCAGTTATTGGGTTGCTGGAACTAGGACTTGAGTCAGAATCCTGACAGTCTAGAGGCTCCTAAGGTGTTTTTCGTCTGCTGTAAATTTTTTCCCATTTACCAAGAGGATCTCCGGTCTCTGGCACAGTAGCTCGCCCTATCTTCTGCACAAACTCCCCCTGTCTCCAAAGGCAAAGGTAAGACAATAGACTCATTTGGTTTCCAAGACTTATTTTCATCTACCTTAATAGACTCCCCTTGAAGAGAAGTTGAGGGAAAAAAGGATTGTCTCATAAAATGTGACATCCATAGAAACAAAGACCTTACGGGGAGAAGGTGAGTAACATTTGTAATCCTTTTGGTTAGGAGGATATCCTATGAAGACACATCAAATAAACTTAGGATCAAGCTTGGACCTTTGATGGAAGGAACATATACAAAAGACACACAGCCAAACAACTTGGGAGGAAGGGAAGAATGAGCCCGGAAAAAAGGAAAGGTGTTGGTAAGACAAGATAAAGGGGAGTGAAAATTTAGAACACGAGAAGACATCCGATTGATGAGATATGATGCATGCAATACAACTTTTCCCCATAGATATTTAGGGACATGCATGGTAAACAAAAGAGCTCAAGCAACTTCAAGAAGATGTCTATTTTTTCTTTTAGCCACCCCATTTTGTTGAGGGGTGTTAGGACAAGAACTTTGATGGAGAATACTATGCTAGGTGAGATAGTTTCCAAGAACAGAATTAAAATATTCAATACCATTGTTAGTTCGAAGAATTTGGATAGAGGTCTGGAACTGAGTTTGAATCATAGCATGAAAGCTTTTAAATGTGGATGCAACATCAGACTTATCCTTTGAAAGATATGCCCAACATACCCTAGAATGATCATCAATAAAAGTAATAAACCAACAAGCACTAGAGATATTTTTCTCACGAGCTGGGACCCATATATCACTATGAATCAAGGTAAATGGAGAAGAATTATGATGAACTCTAGGAGGATAAGAAACACGAGGATGTTTTGCAAACTGAAAAATATTACAAGAAAAAGAACTGAGTTTTTTATTGATAAATACGTTTGGGAACAACTTCTGAAGATAAAAGAAATTTGGGTATCCTAACCGGCGATGCCACAACAAAACATCATTACAATCATCAGACAAAGATAATGAATGGTGCGCAAATTTTTTTGTTTCATTAGGATCCTTCTCAAAATAGTAAAGCCCTTCTTCCTCTCTAGCATTGCCAATTTTCAGCCCCGAGTCCTGTTCCTGAAACACACAAGCATGGACAGAGAACTTCGCAACACAATTTAACTCAGATGTAAGTTTGCTGATAGAGATGAGGTTACAAGTAAGAGAGGGAACATAAATGACTGAGTTCAAAGTAATGTATTCAAAAAGTTTAATAGATCTCTTTCCAGCAATAGTAGAGAAGCTGTCATCGACTGTTCTTATTCGTGCCAATTGATAGTAAGGGGTATAAGAATAAAACAAGGTTGAATTACCTGTCATATGATGAGAAGCTCCTGAATCAAGAATCCAACGATTACTACAATTAACATGGAATGTCGTACCATGTTGAGCAACATGACTAGTTGCTTCAGCAAATTGAGGCATTACCTTCTGAAATTGTTCATACTCAACCTTAGAGATGAAAACACCATCAGAATTAGGAGAGGCACGAAGCTCCTCACTCGTATTATTAAAAGTCCATAAGTCATCTCAAGCCAGAAGAGGGAAGGCCGATGAGGTGAATGGAAAAAATCGTGCTGCAAACGGATACTGGGAGGCCGAAAAATGGTGTTTGGAGTCAATGGTGGCCTTTTTTTCGGGATTGGAGGTGACTAGATAGTGTTTCTGGGAAATGACAGAGAGAGATGACTTAAGTTTTTTTTTTTTTTTATATAAAAAAAATGGGCTTCAGAGTAACTGAACGATAATAGGAAAACCTGCTCTTGATACCATATTGTAATATGAATCTTCTTATTCATTCATACAGATTGAGACCCAAAGGATTCATTATATATATATATATATATATATAGATTACAAACTCAAATATTCTAGAATATTCCACAATATCCATTCACCAGCTTGAGGGGTAGTGTTGTAAATACGTAAATAACTAATTCAGGATGTAATATCTGTTCTCTTTCCTATACATATCCTTGTAGTTTTTATAATTATTAGAATGTATTATATTGCCCAAAGTTTCTAATTTTCATTTATTAGGATTAACCTGTACATTCATGTTAGGATTTGTATCTTTTGGGAATTGTCAAATAATATTTAGAAACTTCTTTCCTTCTCTCCTTATATTTGAAGATGTTGCTTGCTTCATTATTTGATCTAAGGTTTAGCATATTTTAGTTCCTTTCGTACCTTCAGTCACTATCTATTTTCTTTGGCTTATCAATAATAGTATGAATTGATTTTTTTACTTTTAATTTGAATACACCTATTATTATTTTTTTCTCTTTTTGGTTTTTGTTCTAAGTTATATTGCATACTTCAACTGCAGTTTTTATTGGTGGCACAAACAGATAACATTGAGACATCAGCATGCCTCATAAGTCCTCAGCAAGTGAAGTATGGTTGCTTTTTAAACATTTTAAATGAGTGGAGGGGTTCTACATTGTTGCTGACTGACTTTTATTGTATATTTTGTAGTTTTCTCCTCAATGGAAAAGGAGTACTCTATAGGACTAATGTTCAAATGGTCTGTTGTATATTTGTTTATACATTCTTAAACATTTAGTTTGGATTTTTTTTCTTGGGTGTGACATCAACTTCTATCTCTGTCATTTTGTTAATCAGGATCCTGGACCACAGGTGCCAACTAATGTGACTGGTATGCTTAAATTTGGGACAAATCTTCTTCAAGCTGTGGGCCAGTTCAATGGTAAGCATTTAAAACTACTGTTCTTCCCTGTCATCCTAATAGCTTTCAGTATATGCATCTTACTGTATTGTAACCATTATCATTGTGAAGGTCATTATGTTGTACTTGTTGCCTATATGAGTGTCACACCTTTGCTTGAGGATCCAGTTCTTCAAGATTATGTTCAGCCTGCTGTTACATCTGTTGATTCAGGTATAATTTGGATATTTAGGATGAACTGTAGGGTTTTTTTTTTTTTAATTACTACATCTTATTGTTATTTATATTTATGAATCCAACATTGATTATTCATTATCTTTTTGCCTATATATAGATTCAGATATTATCGAGGGGGCTTCACAGATTTCACTTAATTGTCCAATAAGGTATGTTGTGATCTTCTTTGTTCATGACACTGATCAGTGATAACCTTTTTCTTTCTTGATTCCTTTGCTCTGTCGGTCGCTAGAAATCCTATCTTTAGATTGGGCATAGTAGTAAACATAGATTGTAGTTGTTATTAGAGATCCATTTTAGTCTCTCACTGTCTCTGGATCTAGTCCATTAGAAAGTTTTGCCCTTTGCTGACCTTGAATTGGAAGAATGAGGAAATTAGTCATTTGTGCTGTTATCCTTTGTATCTGTTCACAATTAATATGTTGATGATCTAATAATGTTTTGGCTAAATCTAGTTCCCTTTGGCCATGTTTTGTGTTGGAATTTTAGTTAGAACTACTTTATGTGTTCATTGTAGAAAGTCAGAGGTAACAAGTCCTCTTTAATTAGCTGATCTCTAATATAAAATTATTAATTATATAGTTTATTCATTCAGTGCTATTTTTTTTTTTTTTCACTTTAGTGAAACTTATGCCCTATTTTCACTTCCGGTACCTTTCTCTATTGGGCTACAGTTAGATATGAATGAACAATGGTTATGTGGCTGTCATGTACAAAGTACTTAATAGAATATCTACGAAATTAATTAATAAATCTAAAATATTAAAAATATTTTATTGGGAATTCTTTTTTTCTTTTTCTCCTAATTTCTATTTTCCTTATGATGTTTGCTATCAACCAATCATAATAATGAATATTATGCTTATACTTTTTCATCCAGAACCCAGCAGTCTGTTTCTTAATCTTTTCTTGTCCCAAAACCTTAATATTTCTTTCCTCAGATTTTATTTTAATGTTGTATTACTTTCTAATTCTAACCTTATTTTTGGCCACTACTAGTCTACTATATTGTTGGATGCTTGATTATTGGTTTTTCCTGTAATGAATCTTCATTGCTTGATAATTGTTAGTTTGTGTACTTTCACATATGCCTTCTGTGAGCGACAATCTAATTGGACATATAAGTTGTTAACCATCGTTTCATACAATTCCTGTAATTTAAAATTTTAACATTGATTTTTAGCATTAAGCCATTAGTTATCATCTTTTGAAGTTTTCTTTGTCTTGCAAGTATGGTTTCTCTGTCACTCTTCAGTTACACTTATTTTGTGGCTTATTTCCTTTTTACTGGAATGCTCTACTCTGCAGAAATTATGCTTAAGATAATTTGTTCAGTTATCTATAAAGTACATTGGGTTTTCACCTTTTTTTTTTTATGATTGTCCTTCTCTTTTCTTAATGTTGTTGTTGATAAGAGTTGACTATCTGTACAAAACAGCTTTACACGTATCAAGACTCCTGTTAAAGGGCATTCATGCAAACATTTCCAGGTGACTATTCCTGCATTAACATCACTTAATGTGCAGCAAATTGTCACTGCAACTTATGCCATTCTCTCTCTGGTATTTAGTATGGATCAAAGTACTAAAATAGTAAAATTTGCTTAAATGTATCTAGAATAATACCTTCTCATGATAAAGTGAAAATTTTATGACCTGGTTAATTGCTATAAGTCTGTCTGGTGTGGTTGTATGCATATGTTTATATATTCCCCATTTGTTTCATCCCTTTGGCCTGACATTTGTCTTCTCTTGTTATTGTAGTGTTTTGACTTTAACAACTTCATTAATATGAATTCAAAAAGGCCATCCTGGCGCTGCCCTCATTGCATTCAGAATGTCGGTTATGCTGATATTCGTCTAGACCGAAACATGGTTGAGGCAAGTTGATTTACTTTAATCCATCAATTGAGTATTATGTTGTTTATCCTCTCACACCTAGAGTCAGTTTGGTTATTGGTATCACCTTAAGATTGGAGTGAAAATTTTGGTTTAGTTTTTTGTATTAATCTCATACCACCGCTACACTTAAATTTTTTTAAGGGTACACCAAATTGACCGTAGGGATTAATGAAAGGTTGAACAGGAAGGGAGTTGAAAAATAAAAGTCTCTAATTTTATTTTTTTTTTCTTTTTAAATAAAGATCCTGAAAACTGTTGGTGAGAACATTACGGAAGTGATTGTCCTTGCTAATGGATCATGGAAGGCAGTCTCTGAAAAGGATCATGATGTGGATAAGATGCATAAGAAGGCACGCAATTGTGAAAGGGAACAAACTCAACCACAAGAATCTACTTGCCCTCCTAGTACTGTTGACCTCACCAAAGATGATGATGGTTTGGATACAGTGGGCTCTTGTGATATTGTAGAAAGAAAACCTACCCCGGCATCTATTCATAGTCAGTTTGTCACCCCAAATTCAACTTCCTTGGGTATGAACTCTACTGGTGTTAATCAAAATGTTGCCACTCAAATAGATGACTTTTGGCCTGGAGTTTGTATCGTCCGTAGTAGGTCTGATACCCCAACAGTTGGTAACTCTGAGCTACCTGTTCTGCCTGTTACTGTTTCTCCTGCATTTAGTCAGGAATCTGCAGGTCGTGACAATAACCCTGTTGTTAGCTCTGCCATGCATAATGAATTTTCGGGACCAAACAACTTGCAGATGCAGATGAATCATATGAATTCAGTTAATGAGTATGGCAGGTCATCCTCAGCACCAAGACATATTCATAGGACTCCGGTAGCTGTTCAGGCCCTCCCAGTCCAATCTCAGGCATTGGGACCACAGCAAAATTCAATAACTAATTTGAATAGTTCCTTGCTACCTAGCAATTCCCCTGCTACTCCTCATATTTCTTTGTCCAACCCTACCTCTGTAGATACTTTGAAGGCCATACTAAGTGATACGGAAAGACAACAACATTTTTCTCGAACCCCAATGAATCCGCCTCAGGTCTCAGGTGTAAATTCACCTGCATTTCAGCATCACACTGCAACACAGGTTTGGTTTGTTAGTACTATATTATTACTCCTTTTTTTAGTAGCTGCTTTTGAGGATGCACTGTATATTTAATCTGTACGTTAGTGACAACCTGCTGTTATATGTTATGTTGTTCCTTTAACTTTCAGTGTTGATATCTTGTGGTACCTTGAAAGGAAAACATGACAACTTAAACACTCAATCATAAAAAATATGTGCTGAACTTAACATTGTTTAAAAATTTGTTTCCAAATTAACAATAGTCATCCCATTAGGTAAGGTCAACTACATGGATTACACGATACTATTGGGTTTGGTTAAAAACCAAATTCTCAGGGATATTGTTTACTATGAGATTTCTTTCAATAATTTTTTCCAATGTTTTTCTTGATCTCCCTTTGCCCCTTTTCCTAGGGTTAAAAATCATTTGATCACCAGTGCTTTTAGTGGCATACTTTTTACTATCCAAACCACCTTAACCAATTTTTTAATTTCTATCATATCAGTTTTTGTGTGATCACATATCCATATTAACATACTTATGTCGTTAACTCTGTTATGTGATCGGATTCTCTCATGGATCAACTGCAAGCTCTTTTATTATAACTCCTTACAAAAAAAAAAATCAATTTGCAACCTTGAGATTACACTTATAAGTGATAAGATTAAGATGTTCTTCATCTTAAAACAAGTGTGCACTATCTTGAAATCATATACCATTGAGAAATCAAGAAAAGTCTGTCAAAATTTATATTAAAAAATAGGTGAGCATGTAAATGGTCAGGGGGAACCTTTGGAGATGTATGTCCTATTATACATTGTATTGGTTTGTTAATCTTCATTTCTTATACTGTAATAGTTATTGATGCCTGTAATTAATTTCTTTCATTGTGAAGTTGAAAATCATTAGAAGAACCTTAGTTTTATGTTTTACTTTGTGGGATGCCTCTTGTACTTACTTTTTACTTTTCATTGAAATCAGAATCGGGGACCACTTATAAATACGTCAGCGCCAACTCACAGACCAATTGGGTATTCTGAATTGACAAATTTGCATCTGCAGCAAGCTCTGAATCTCCGGTCACCCCCACCAAGATCATCTAATCCCCAATGGTCCCACATCCAGCAAGGTGTTCCCCAATCTGGGAATTTTCAGGCGGCAGCCAGGGGTGCTGCACCGGCTGCTAGACAAGGTAGTTCCCATGCTAGGAATGTTCCAACATCTGGAGCTACTACTCAGAGCCATCAAGCTAGGGGTATGGTTGCTAACCAGCCTGCCAGGCCATCAGTTTTGTTTCAAAATCAAAGTACCGTAGCAGGCACCCCTTTCCAGGGGTTAACAGCAGAGCAAAGAGGAAATACAGCACAGTCAGTTTCTAGGCCTGAAGAACTATTCAGTTCGCAATCCAAACCGAATATGGCTCCCACTGGACGAAAAAAAATGCGTGGAAGTGTAGATTTAAGTCAGCTTAACGATGAGTCTATTGCACAGCAAATAATTATGCCAACACAAGGGCCACCAGGTCCACAACCCGTCCGACCGACTGGTATTTCCTCTTTGCATCCCGCGAAGACCCAACAGGATGTGCTTATTGCAAACAATAGAAATGCAAATGCTTATAATCGTTCTTCCAGTAGATAATATTTCTGCAAGGCTCCACTTACACATTGGAAGACTTAAAGAGAGCTGCACCTGAATTTCATCTTTGATAGGCTGTAAATACAGTTATCTTGTGGCAATAGATATTTTAACTATAACCAGACGGACATATTAAACGTTTTTTATTTATATTTTTTATGTAAGTCTCATGGTTTTCATCTGTTCTTTGAAATTATTTTCAGACAAAACCCCATCGAGAGTGGTGGGATTGATTGAAGTTTTACAAAATAAAGTAATGGCTTAGGGTAGTGGGAGGGAAAAATGAAAATATCTGGAGATAATTTTATTTTACCATGGAGATGTGAGGTTGACTTTGGCTGGGGAAGGGGGAGAGATTGCCGGTTTGAATTCTCCAAACTGATATTTCTAATAAAATTAACAAATTAACATTTGTTAAAAAAATGTCTTATTAATATATATTAAAACTATGTAAAAACACTAAATATAAGATATATGATTTTTATGAATATTATTTTCAATAATATTATGTTCTATTTTAGGAATATTTTTAATTATTGTACTTTATTAGTCAATAGGATGGACATCATGCACTTTGTTGTGTTTCTTGAACTCTGACAGCCAAATAAGGGGACACCTAAAAAGATTGATATTGGGTAAGAATTAAGATGAATTGAAGAATGAAGACATTTTAAATTTTTATGGTCTAGATTATATATATTTTTCATTGAAAATAATTGTTTGAATCGGATAAAATTATTATGGACAATCAATTTTTCTCTTCAAATATTTAATATATTTACTTAATATTCGAATTCTTGATCTTTCGTTAAGCTAAAATAATCTATGTCAACTAATTTAGATGTTTAGTGGTGTTGGTTCACATGCTTGGTGATGATGATGGATACCTTAGATAGGTTAATCTTTCTTATATATAGTTCGTTGATTCTTTAAAAAGGGATTTATGGAAAGAAATCAAGATGACAAGGGCTTAGTAGTGAATGATACTTTTTTGGTGTATAGAGGACGGGGTTGATCGAACATTTTGAAATATAACTAAAATTAATTCTAGATTAGGAATTTATTAGTGGTTCTTGATAGTTTTTCTTAAGATTAAATTGTAATTTTAGTTTTCTAATATGATAAATTCAGGATTTTAGTCTTCCTTAAATTTAATTGAGATATTTGATACCTTTGATTTTGAAAATTGATGATTTTGATCCATCCATTAAATTTATGTGTTGACTGTTAATATGTAAATGTTGACAAGTAACTATTGACACCCAATGCCCTTTTCCCCTGATATGTAAATGTTGACAAGTAATTATTGACAACCCAATGTCCTTCTTCCCCCCACCAAAAGCTGTGTGGGAAGGATATACATTCTTGAACCAATACTAACAAAGCTTCATCACGTCATCGATGTCTATTCATTCATTGCGGGAATGTCTTCACAAGTGAGACTTTTTTTTTTGTGAACTAAAATATCCTTTGGTAAAAAATCGAAGATTAATTCCTTGAAGTACTAAAATTTATTTAAAAAATTGACATTTCTCAACAAATATTTTTCCATGAGTCAGAAATCAAACCATAACCACAATGTTAAAGAACAAGGTTAAGATTATTCTTGAGGAGTGAGAATGGAGCTAGCCAGAAGGACTTCTGTTGCCCTCTAGAGTAAACAATCAAGTTAGTCTTAAAAATCCCTGAAATTTTGAAAATCTCATTCTGACTTTACAAATGTTGAACTTGTAGGGAGCATCTTTGCTTAAGCTTCATTACTTAATATTTCCAATATTTAATTGAGAATAAATAAATAAAAACTAAACCGGATTTTCATCATGTTTACCATTATCAACATAAACCAACAAAATAAAATCCAATTCCACAGCAAAAGCAAATTAGGTCATTATCCCAGCTAATTAATTTATCTTAACACAAAATAATAACAACAGATTACAGAATTTCTTTTTCCTTTTCGCATTTATTTTTTGGCAGGAGGTTGGGAGGAGACGAACTTGAACTCTCACAAGCATCAGCTTAAATGAATATTTAAGTACTGAATCAATACTCCCATTTTTTCAACTCCATACCTTCTGGAGGACTGCCTTCCACCTTCTTTGATCCCACTTCTTTCCAATCAGTTGATAGTACTGTTCCATTTGACTCCAACTAAAAAAAGTGCAATTTAAAAAAGGAAAATGGGGAAAATTTTTAATGATTTCAAAAACTAAGAACAATTGTCAGAAATAAAATGCATGAATTTCAAAGCAAGCAAAGAATGGATGTCTTACGAAAGACTTGCTCATTGCTCTCCTCATGTCCTCATCTGCATTTTGGTAAATTTCACGGAACAATTTATTCAAAGCAGCATCACCATCAAGCTTTTCTTCTTTCTCCTGAAAGGCAGAGCACATTTTCATCAATATTGTTTAAACATGTTCCACAAAATGATGAGGTAGTGAGGTACAGATTCTGTTTGGTCTTGATGTATACTCTTGGAATTTTTTATTATAAACATATCATGTAGGTTTACAATTCAGGTCCTCCAGTTCAACCAAAATTTATTTGGTCGTGTCCATTTTAAAATCCTGAATATTTCAAATTAATGCAAACACTACACCCATCCATCAGCATGCCAACAGTATTGACTCTCACTGCTGGTGAGGAATTGAGACACACCGTCTCAATGTCAGAAAGGTAATCCACATCAGTAAAAACACAATCACATCAACAAATACATTGCCATAATTAGCCGATTTTGCTAACATAAAAATATTTTGTTGTACAGACAAAAAAGTATGCAAAAGTTAATTGCATTATCAAAAACTGGGGGGCTGGGGGCTGGGGGCTGGCAAACCTCTTTTTTCACTTGAGCTTCCAACTTATCCCAATCTTTTGTCCTTGGTTTTGGTGATGGGTATGCAGCCCTTTCAGGTTGAACTGCATAGAAACACATTGAGAGTAAGCTCACCATCAGGAAAGTAATAGCAGCAAGTTAGATTTTTCATTTATTAAATTAACAGTTATGGCAACTACCAAAGGTATAAGAACCTAGGAGGAACTACACCACAAAAGCTAGCTGTTGTAGTTGGAGAGTCCAAGACCTTATAAACCCCACACTAAAATGCCATACCTGTGGGACTCAAGTCCCATACCTTCCAATTGGATCTTAACATCCCACTGCACTCCACGGCCACTGAACCAATGTGGGCTGGCTGTGCACTAGCCCTTATTACCAGTCCTGGGCAAACACTATAATGTCGTTGTCACCACCAGTGCCGCTTGTTTGCAGCCAAGACATGGTAAAAGGTTCTGATACCAATTGATAAGAACCTTGAGAGAATCACACCACAAAAGTTGGTTGTTGTAGTTGGAGAGCCCAAAGCCTTATAAACCTCATACTGTAATCTCACACTTCCAATATGGGACTCAAGTCCCATACCTTGCAATTGGATCCTAACAAAATCACAAAAAGGATAAACTAAATAAATAGCCATCTCACCTATCGGCCTATTTATTATTGGGGGAAGCGTATTCTTGCCATATTCCAGAGATGTCCAATTAATAGCTTCAGCTTTTGCAAGACGGATTTCAATTTTTGTTGACAACACCTCAACTCTGCAGTTGTTGGGAATGATCTGTTTTGCTCGTGCAGACCGAAAAAGAAGGTTAAGTTAATGATAAATTAATACTGAATTTGGATATTTATGTTGCCATTTGCCAATTCCCAAAGTAATACATAGCTTATTTTCAAATTAAATAAACAAAAACTAAAAACTATGTACTCCATTGTCCGGAGGCTCTACGATATGCGCAGGTAAGGGGGAGGGATATTATACGCAGCCTTAACCTGCAAAGAGGCTGTTTCCGGATTTGAACCCATGACCAACAAGTTACCAAGACACAACTTTACCGTTGTGGCAGGGTTCGTCCTCAGCTTATTTTCAAATTGAAAAAATAAAATCAAGCAGTTGTTTCCTGATTAACAATCACCCCCACATTCACGCAAACACTGAAATTAAAGTAGCACCAACCCACATTCCAAACACCTCAATCTGAAATAATATGCAAATATACATAAAATAACCAAATTCATCAAAAGAATAAGCAAACTAAATGCCTTGCTAGTATCGAAAAAGATAAATCTATTGAATAAAGTTCTTAATCAACCAAGTTACTTACTTGATTGAATGTTTGGAACGTTCAAAACAAAATAATTCCTTTCATTAACTAACAAAATCTTATATGAAGCTTGTTTAGAATAATATTAATTTACAATATTAAAAGGAATTCTACACCATATATTCCAAATGAATCCCTTAATTCTATAATTGAAGTGTTCCAATACAGGATCTTAAAAAAAAGTAAGAGGAATCAATAAAGACCCCTCAGACCCACCAAGCAAAAAAATGTTTTGCTTATTCAGTACCCAATGTCTACATGAAGGTGAAATAAGCACACAAGCTCAAGGTAGATAAAGCATCACCTTTTTGTCACTGTCAGAAAATGGTATCTATTGTATGCGATATTCAAAAAGATAGTATATCACCAAGCACAGACAAGTGAACGGTATCCTATGGTATGCAATATTCAATAAGATAGCATATGACCAAGCACAGACAATATAAATCAGTTACCTTCCCAAACAATCGAGGTTGATAATGATAGGCATCTTGGCCAGGAACGTCAATAGTAACACTAAGCTGTAATGTTAAAGTACTTCAAGTTATCCGGAGAGTTATATATGTAAATGTAAAACATGAAGAAATCAAGCAAGAGTAAGTAAAGGAAAAAACGAAGCACTCATTATATAAACCTACAATCTGTTCACCAAAGTCAACAACCACATCTTTTGCTGATATTCCTTTTGCAAATATTGTCACAACCACTTCTTCTGGCTTCTGGTAGTATTCATGCCTGGTTAAGCGTAATGAACAGGTTACCGGATAGTTGAGGCGGCAATTTCAACATACATATATACAAATAGAAATATGCATACATACAACTACAAGAGAGACATACATACCAAAAAGATAAACAAAATTCAATTAAAGTTTCTAACGTTGTCACATGACATATCAACAAAGTGTATCCCAAGGGTAAAGGGACCCCCCTAGTGTATATCTGAAAAGCCCTTTCTTTTGGAGGAAATAATCATTAAAAAGAAAAGCTATCCGAGGAAGATCTTGATTAAAAGCTTTTTTTGATGATACGATAATAAGCTTAATCAAAACATAGACCTAGTAATATGATTATAAATCATAAATTATCATTTAAAATGTTCTACTTAATGTTTCCTAACAACCATCTCCAGGGGAATTGTAGGTAAAAGCATGGCAGAAAAAAAGAGAAGACGTAAACAAGTTATCTTGTAGAATTAATAACGGATTTAATAAGTTAAGAAAAAAGAGCATGGATTAAAGAAGTGAGAACCTGTATTTTGGTCTGTTTAGTGTGGCTTCATTCTTTTGGGAAAGCAAACTGTCTCCTTCAGCTTCTTCTTTAGTCATCCCATCATGTCTATTGCTCAAATGGGAAGACAAGGTGCTAGTAAGGCCACTTGATTCCTCTGGTAAATGAAACTCAAGAAAGAAAATGTGAAATTCACACTTCACTTGAAACCTAAATAAGAGGAGGTTTTAGTAAGCTGACCTGCAATGCAGCGATCACATAGTTGAATCAAGTTGGCGAATCTGGAATCGTCTTGGGCAAAAGCGGCACCGTTTTGAAGCGTTAACTTGGCGGTGTGATATTCTTCGAGTTTGATACAAGCGGTGGCTTTACGAAGATAGGCCTTGGGCAAGGTAGGGTTTAATTGGATGGCTTTGTTGGCATCGGAAACGGCTTCAGTGAAAGCGTTGAGTTTGATATGGGCTTGGGCTCTGTCCGCGAAGAGATTGGCGTCGTTTGGATCCAATCCTATGACTTCAGAGTAGAGATCAACAGCCAGACCGAATTCGTCGTCGAAGAATGCCTCCTTCGCTTTCTTCTCCAGCGCCGTAGCCATGAGCGTTGTGTTCTGTTGTTCTAGACTCTTCTCTTCAAATCATTCCTTACCCAAACACGCTTTGCTTTATAACCAGAAAGAACCGCACTTCTACCTTCCTTCCTCCCTCTCTCCCTATCTATTATTATCACAAATTACACTTTTTAGGTCAATTGGATTGGAATATATTTTTTAAGAGATAAATTATCTTATCTAATTTTCTTTGCTTTTTGCAGTTTCTTATGAACAATTTCGGTCTTCTTTACTTATTTTTTTTATTTCCTTTATAAGATAATAAATATTAAGTATTTTTCAGATATGCAATATATTTAACATTAACTTATTTATTATTCAATCAGTTTTGTTTAAAATTGGATTTATTTTTTATTTTATCCTTATTTTTATTTTTTTCAGACAAAATTTCAATAAAAACACACACATATATTACATAATAAAAAAAATAATTTCAAATATTAAATATTTCATTTATAAATTATTTTTACACAGGCGGATCTAAGTTGAAATGAGAGTGGTCAAATACACTTCCTCGTTTCAATAAAATCACTAATATTTGTCCAAAAATATTATATTTTACATTTCTTAATTTTTTATTTTGCACCCTCTAATTTTGTATATTTGAACTTTCTTACCAGTTCACATGTGAGAGTAAATAAATGCACCCTCTTATTTTAATAAAATGTACATATTTATCTTAAAATTTTATATTTTATACCTTTTATCTTCGTGTTTAAACTCAACTATTTCATATGATAATGATAATTATCAATTTTTTATTTTTTTAAATAAATTACTTCCATTGACCCAAGGTCCTAGATCTATCACGAATTATATATTTTATTTTTACTAAAAATAAGATATTTCCATAATTATAAGTCATCATATTAATCCTCAATACATAAAAATTATCAAAGTAAATTATGATACTTCTAACAAAAAATTTTCCATATAAATAATTATGAAATCAAAATTTTAACATCATATTTAAAAAACTCAATCATCTATTAACATGTGGTTGGACCTTATT
>PYAF01001075.1:285907-297049 GCA_007407185.1 Glycine tomentella | reverse complement strand
AATTAATTAATATAGCTCAAGTGGGAGAATGTTAGAAATTTTCCTTTATGTGAGCAATATTAATTAATTAGTTTTGTATTTTAAATTAATTGGGTTAATGGATATTCCAATTTTGATATTTTAATTGGCCCATTGTGATCATATTGTGTTGGGCTTATAGCATCTATTGGTATTGAGCCTAGTTGGGCAGCAGTGTAGGTATTAGTGTCTGACTGGGCTTTCTGTGATGGGTGGACCCATCAGACACACTGTGGATTAGGTTTTGCTAGGTCCCCTCTCTAGCCTATTTATACTGGGGTTAAGCCTCATGAGCCATCATGCTCCCATCGCTGAAGGCTGCCAATTTCTGAATAGGTAATAGAGAGGAAGATTCTAGCATCTTGTTTCCTCATCTTCTCCAACCTTTCTTCAATTCAGTAATGGCTCAACAAGGTACACACAATCATAACTCTGATAACTCTGATTTATTATTATTTGGTGTTTTATAATCATATGCATGATTTGTAATATTTTAGATTATCATGTAGCAGTTAGGTAACGCCGCAGATATTCTCCCTCTATATATATACTAGCAACTTTAGCTGAATCCTTCATAGTTAGTAAAGAGAGTCATATATGATGGGGTACAATTTGGTATTCATTGGTGTATTGTTCTTGTGGTGTGGCATGGCTAGTCACATTAATGGACTAGTCCTGATGGATGGGAAGCTAATGAATTCCTCAGCTAATAATTATGATTATGCAGATGCTCTTGGCAAAGCCATCTTGTTTTTTGAAGGACAACGCTCGGGGAAGTTGCTCACCACCCAAAGAGTAAAGTGGAGAGGAAACTCCGCTCTCTCTGATGGTAAACTTCAAAACGTACGCATCTAAAATGTTGCAATAAACTAATAATACATTATACATATAATTTCTCTGTCCCTGATAATAAGACCTTTAATTATACATTATACCGTTCTTTCAACTAATTTATAATTCTGAAAAAAATAATTAATTTAATTAATCATATTAAATATATCAATTATTTATATTATCATTTTAATTTTTTTATCTCTTTATTCACTTAATTTTTTTCATTAATATTTAGAGAGAGAATAATTAAATAAAATATATAAGAAAAAAATTAATATATCTAGAAATTTTTTAAAAAAATTATAAACAAAATTCTGAAAAATCTTATAATTAAGTACAAATCGAGTGAATATATAAGTATTACATATTAACTTGTTAATTCATCACATGCATGCATCTATATATTATACCTTTGGCAGGTGAATTTGATTGGAGGATATTACGATGCTGGTGATAACGTCAAGTTTGGATGGCCAATGGCGTTTACAACTAGCTTATTGAGTTGGGCTGCGGTAGAGTACGAGAGTGAGATATCTTCGGTAAACCAGCTTGGTTACCTCCACAGTGCTATTCGTTGGGGCGCAGACTTTATATTCAGAGCCCACACTTCCCCAACCACCCTCTATACACAGGTCTGTTGTTTCTATATTTAATTAATAAGTATATTGATTAACAATTTATTTTCAGATTTCCAGTTATCACAAATGCAATACAACAGTAAATTAAAACCACCTTATAAAATAAATAAATAACTTATGATGCCTAGCTAGGCTATTTTATATCTTGAATATTTATATATATCATATGAGGAATCATGTATGGGGGGACGTCTCCTTGGCTAATTAACCTAATTTGACAGACAAGCACAACAATTTAATTACCTAGTGCCACCAAATCAAACCCTAAACAAATAAATAAGCCTGGTGGATGACGGTCATAAACTATAACGGTCCTAAGATAACGAAATTTTTTGTTGGATAAGTTTCAACCCACACTAAACACGTAAAGATCTGGGCACTAATTGAAACCCTAAATCAAGCCCTAAATAATTTAATTAATGACATGGTTACATATTTAAATGGTACATGCATATATGTTGCTATGTTGATTTACATAGGTGGGAGATGGAACCGCTGATCACAATTGTTGGGAGCGCCCGGAAGACATGGATACAGCAAGGACAGTATACAAGATAGATGCTAATTCCCCAGGAACTGAAGCCACAGCTGAGTCTGCTGCTGCCCTTGCTGCTGCTTCAATTGTCTTCAAGAAAATAGATGCCAATTATTCCTCCTCGTTATTAAGCAAGTCAAAATCAGTAAGCAATTAATTATTTAAGGAGAATGATTTTTTCATTCATGAATCATATATCATGAGCAATTGGCTCTATACATGATCCATTAGTCAAAGTTGTGGTTTTTGGGTCCTCTTTCTTTCACTATAATTAAACTCCCCTCTAGCTAGTACTCCAATTTGAGCTCTTGTATGAGAACAGTATAATATTAGAGACAGAAAATATTTATGTACTTCCACCTAACAATTTAAGTATTTTAGAAAGTTAATACAAAATTTATCAGTAACCTATATATTAACGATTTGTGTTTTGCAGCTGTTTGATTTTGCAGATAAGTATAGGGGTTCTTACTCGGGTTCTTGTCCATTCTATTGCTCGTACTCAGGTTTCCAGGTAATAAAAGATGCTGGAAAAATTTAAACACTAATTAATTAAACAATTTTTTGCATAGATCATTAATTCACTAAGGCCGTGATTTCGAATGTTATACAAAAAAGGATGAACTGTTATGGGCTGCTTCTTGGTTATATAAGGCGAGTGGAGAAAGCAAGTACTTGAGTTACACCATAGGCAACCAAGGTTGGAGTCAGGCGGTGTCTGAATTCAGCTGGGATAACAAATTTGTTGGAGCTCAGACAATACTAACGGAGGTCTTTATATATATATATATATATATATATATATATATATATATATATATATAATTGTAACAAATTGGTATTTAATTTATATGTCCTTAGTTCGAAAGGTTAATTCTACTCCTTTTCTATTTCAATTCTTTGATCTCCAGGAATTCTATGGTGGGAAGAAAGACTTGGCCAAGATTAAGAGTGACGCTGAATCATTTATATGCGCAGTGATGCCAGGAAGTAGCTCTCTACAGATTAAAACAACTCATTGTATATATGTATATCATTAACTAACACAATTTTATTATATATTAATATTAAATAGAGATGCATGCATGGTATTATTTTTGGAAAAGATAAACTATGTATATATTAGGCAACTAATTAATTAATCTTATTTCATATTCAATATTGTGGCTGACGGAATGAGCCTAAACTAGCTAGCTTAGTGTATTATTGTTCACTCAGGTGGGCTTCTATTTACTAGAGACAGCAGTAATTTGCAATATGCAACGAGCTCAACCATGGTGCTATTCATTTTCTCTAAAATCCTAAACAGAAACCACATTGATGGAATACATTGTGGTTCGGCGCTTTTCACCCAGTCTCAAATTAGAGCCTTTGCAAAAACACAGGTATACATATATATACGAATCAGTCTTATTAAATTAAAAAGTTATTTTTTTGGGAAACACAAATTGAAATTCAATGTAATCAACTACTATTGATATTACATTACCTTAAAGTATAATTAGAAGTTATCTAGAATTTACTAGAAACCACTTTGATACCTAGAATTGACAAAAAAAAAAAAAAAAGAAGTTTATGTCATGTTATTACTGGATAATGTGTGCCTGGCATGCAGGTGGACTACATACTAGGAAGCAATCCGATGAAGATGTCCTACATGGTGGGATATGGCAGTAAATACCCAAAGCAATTACATCACAGAGGCTCATCCATCCCTTCGATCAATGTTCACCCGACCAAGGTGGGTTGCAATGATGGTCTCTCAGTATATTACAATTCTGCTAATCCAAATCCAAATACTCATGTGGGTGCGATTGTTGGGGGCCCCGATTCAAATGACCAATTCAGTGACGAAAGATCTGACTATTCCCACAGCGAACCTACCACCTACATGAATGCTGCTTTCGTGGGTTCAGTGTCTGCTTTGCTTGGCAAAACGACCGAAACCAAATTCAGGGCTCTGCAGTTTCCCCAGATCGATGCTAGGGAAACTAATGAAGTTAATTAATGTAACATAATCACCGATTATGTGACAGTGGTACTAGTTATTTACCCTGCCATATATATATATATATATATATATATAGAGAGAGAGAGAGAGAGAGAGAGAGAGAGAGAGAATTGAAAGCCATTACATGTGAACAAGCTATAGATTTAAATAATTGATAAGATCGAGTTTTAGGTTCAAACCACTGTATGGTACTGTTGTCATTACTCATTAATTAACATTATAAAATTTGAAACTCCACTTTTATGGGCAGATATAATAAAATCATACGCGTTTTACTGTTTTGGCAAGTACCAAGTGCTTGTGTGTTGTTTACTTGAAGAAAAGGCAATTTGACTTTTGTAAGCACAATCAATATTTCTCCTCAAGCCATTTCACATACCTTGTTAGTTCTATTATTCAAGCTAGCGCAAATACTCCATTCACTGTATAGGTAGTAAACGCATGAAAAGCGAAAAATTATAAATTTTAAATATATTTAAGGGTAAATATGTTTGGGTCTATATAAAATTTAAAAAATATTAATTTTGTTCTCATAAAAAAATTTGTATTAATTAATTCTTGTAAAAATATGTTTTTGGTCTTTAATGATAACTATGTTATACAATAATCTAATGTGACTAATAAATTTACATGTGTAATTTAATTATAAATAAATTAAATAATTTGTGACGATAAAACTTCTCAAAATGAATTGAATAATTTTTTATGATTAAGTACCTCAAAATTAAAATTTTTCATTACTTCTTAAACAATTTGCTCACACTTTTTTATGAGATTAAGGGAAAAAAATGAAATTACAGTCAATTTTGAGGTTTTTTTAGGGTCCTTAAGAAGGTAGAGAAAAAAAAAGTTCATTTAATACGAAAAATACATTTTATTAGAATGAAAAATAGTACTAAGAATTGACAAAAATATATTTTACTTTTACAAGGATAAAATTAATATAAAAAAATATATGAGAATGAAATTAATATTTTTAAATTTTACACAACACTAAATATATTTTACAGTATATTTAAACAACAATTTTTTATCACCGATAACAAATATCAATTAGAAAATAAAATACACGCATTTAAATTATATTTTAAAAAATCTTAAAAAATATTTTTTTAATGATGATGTTTAATATTTCGTTTCTAAACTTTGACTCCAATGAATGTTTAACTTTTTGGGGTCACTCTAATATTTTGTTCCTTGAAAATTAATACGATATTATGCGTACTGATTATTAATTCTTTGCTTAGTTTCATAGTTTTTTCTATTACACGTAAAAAAATAGTTTTTTCTATTTGTTTTTCTCGTCCATTTATATAATTTTTTTTCATTTATTTTATATATGTCATCATTTACATAAAATTTATGTTTTAATAATAATATTTTATAGTAAGTTATAGAATTAAATAATATTAAACTGTATAGTACGAAAAATTAATTAAACTAATTCATAGAATAAGTAGGTCTTATTTTGAAATGCACAAAAAACTTTGTTAAACAATTAAAACACACACAACTACTCCCCCTATCCTACACGTAACGTACGTAACTTTACACAATGTTTTTTTTTTAAAGTAACACAGTATAATTCTGATTTTTTTTAATAAAAAAAACTGAATCAAGGAAAATTACACCTAATACCGTTAATTTAGGCCATTGTGTGACGGTGATTCACTCCTTTTGGTCAAAAATCAAAATATAGAAAGAACAAAGAAGTCGTTCTCCCTTTAGGATGGGTCGGTGGCTCAAGGCTGAAGTTGGTGGATTGATCCCTCCTTTCTATTAGCGTAAAAGAAAAAGCTATATAGAGAAGCAGTTAATAGCTGCTATTTGTTACAGAGGATTAAGAAATGATATGTTATCGTCCTAATTTTCTTGGTCAAAGTAGTTTTTTATGAAATTAAATGTTGGCAACTTTGTGAGAAATTATTGTATAATTTGGATCACCGTATATGTTCACAGCTCTGTTAAATTGTTTTGTAATTTTTTTAATTATATAAGACGTAAAAATTGATTTAGATCATTAAAAGCATAATAATACCATACGCAAATTTTCACCTAATTATCTCGACAAAACATACATATATGATCACTCTTCCCACACACTATTATCCATCGCTGCAAAATTGCCGTGTGTGTTTAGAAGAATTTGTTTGTTTGTTTGTTTTTACTTATTTTATTATCTTGAATAAATTTTCAATAAAATATGTTAAAATTTTATTAAAAAATATTTTTTTGCAGAATCTAACAATACTTAGTTTTGAAAAAAAAATCATACTTAGAGTGTATTAGTATGTTAATTAATTACAATAAAAGGCTAAAGAGTTAATCATTTAAAACCGTTAGTTGCAGTGATAATGGTTATTCATATATATTCAGTTGCAAGGAAATATCCCAACGATCGATGAAGAGTATATATATATGCTTGGCCGCATTTAATTTTATTTCTAATCTTGGAAACGAAGAACGAAAGATTTACTACAGACAAAACAAATCACACTTAGAAAAAATGGCAAGCCTAAATTATGAAATATGTCACTACGTTAATTAGATTGCATGAGTTGAGACGAACCAACGATGTATACTATCCACGAAGCCACGGTCATCTGATGCAAGTCCTGTTAGTTCCTCAACTTCGATGCTTGGAAACCAACACCTTCTACAAAATCTTCCACTTTCTTAAGCTCCTTAATTTGTTCATGCTCATCTTCGATAGCCTCCGCCACCACAGGTATTAAAGTGTGTTGATCATCCCGAATCTTGTAGTTGGAGGTGGAATTGTGGAACTGCTGTTCTTTCTTTGTTGTGAGTTTTTGCATGTAGGGTGAGGATCGCTGTGTTCTGCAGTGTAGGTAACTATGAAAACTCCAGGATCCAAATGACTCCGCTCCACATGTTTCCTAGCTAAGCACCCTTTGGAGCTACTGCATCTATAATAGCTACGAGGATAAGGTGACCCCTTTATTGGTTTCTGCCCATATTTACGCTATGCCCATGGGTCCGAAACACCATCTGCAGCTGTCACCACCCTCTTATTCTTCTGCCGCTTCTTGCTGAGAAATTAATAGTAATATTATATAATATCTTCACTTTTAATGTAAAGAAAAATAATAGTATTAATTTTCAAATTCAGTTGGATGCATGATGAATACCTTTTTTTACATCTAGATGCTGCTTTGTCTGATGGTTTGAGTTCTTTGACTTCTTCATCGAGGATAGGTGGGGAATTTGCAACTACGGGAAGAGGGTTGTTATGAACATGACGAGGGTAGAAAGGTTTGTAAAGCTCTTCTAATTCATCAACCACCGTTGTGGTTTCTGAGAATTCCTGAAAATTGCAAAGTAGGTTATCTTGTTCTTCAGGACAGAAATGTTGAGAAAAAATGAGATGCGGGTTGTCCATCACGGTGGCTTCAGGGGCTTTGGTGCATCCCACAATAGCTTGCAAATCCCAACCCATCAAGCATGCGTACGTGCAAGTTCATCCAACACCAAATTAAATCACATCTATATAGGAAAACGTAGAGATATAGATCGATTAGTCAAAGAAGAAATTACAAGGAGAATGGACATATATGGCCGACTAGGATTATAAATTGAAGGCCCGCAACTCGCATGGAGGGTTTTGGAGAAATGTCAACCAAGGTTTGGCTATATATCTATCTATCTATATATATATATATACACATATATATATATATATATAAGTTTTGTGCTTTGAGCCTTGGAAAACGAGTTCTTTGCTTCAAATAAGTTCAAACAAGCAATAGCATTTCAATGGATTTGACTAACTATACTAATCAAATGGGTACGTAAAAGTGAAAGTGTGGAAAGTTTTTGTTATTTTGCAGCAATTTGGTGCCAGATCTCTCTGTCATGATGAGTATTGTCTTTGTTTCGAAATAGACAGGTGTGGCGTGTATGAGCGTGGATAAGACAATGGAATCAATCTTGCCGTTAGCTGATACAACACACAACAATTGGCTGGAGCATCCTATGCGGGCCGACAAGCAAGAAAAATAGTTAACACATGCTTGATGATGCTGACTTCTTCCATCCTACTTTTTCACCCAATAACAGCTTTGAAAACTCACATAACTCAACAGCTAACTCAGCTAGTTAATTAAAAAAATAAATATAAGTTTAAAGAATCAATTAAAAAAAAATCGTACACTTAAAGACTCATATGGAATGATTAAGAGATTTTAATTATTAATTTTTAAATGTAATTTTTAAAATAAAACAAATTGTGTTGGACAAATATAGAGTTGAAATAATTTTTAACTTATTTTAGAAAAGAATTACATTCATTTTCAAAACTAATAGAAAGTTACATGTGAATTGGATTTTTAATTTTCAAAATCACATATTTTTTATATTTGATAATGAATTTTTTTATTTTTAATATTATGAGGTGATGTTATTATTTTCGATACTATCATAGCTATCCTCAATTATCACTATCAACACAATTATCGTCATCATCATTATTGTCATGTAAAAACAACTTTAAACTAAGTTTAATAGGATATGAAAATTTTAAAATAAATTTATTTAAAATTAAAATAAATAAATAAAAACATTAAAACTAGCTGTTTCTAAAATTATTAAAATTGCAAAAGAAAAAAAAAACCCAAAAGGCCTTCACTAAAGGTATTTCCAAGGACTTCCAAATCTAATTTTCAAATTTCAAAGACTTTCATTTTTCGTAATTTTTCGTTTGTTATAAATTCAAGTTCTGACTTGTAGTGTGGAAGGTGATGGAGATGTGCTATCAGATATTGCTTCAGGAAAAGCGTGTCACTCAGAGGGAGCTCTTCTACAAGCTACTGTGTGATTCCCCGCACCTGTTTCCTTCTCAAACACATGTCAACAGGACAATCTAAGGTTATTACTATAGTGTTGTTTGCTTCGAATTTAATGTCTTGGTGTTTTGGATGGGAATATATCAATCCGCGCCAAACAGATCTTGTAGCATTGCTTTGGTGCAGCCGATTCAGTCCTGGAATCATGGCATCTAGTCGAGGACTCGTAGCTGGCCGTCTGATTTTGCAGGTAAATCATGAAGCCTTCATTCCAGGATATTGCAATTTCGCAGAGTTCATACACTATCTTGAATCTGTAATAGTATTTTATATGAAGTGTTCTGTCTCACTGTTTGATGAAATATTGAAAATGTAAACATTAATCACTTCAGATTTTTATTGTGTAGGAACCGATCAAAGAGGCTGTTGATTGCTCTTTATGTGATTCTTCTGGATTTGCAATATTTGGTGACTTGAATTTATTGGATAATTTGGTTCTAAATGCAGATGCTCGGTACGTTATAATTGTGGAAAAGGTGAGATTGTTAGAGGTCGTTTGGTTTATTCAAATTCCTAATTAGTAATTTCACTGACCAATTACGTCATGCTACTTTGAAACGTTCCATACTTTTTCCCAAGGAAGAAAAATACGTTTTGATACTTACAATTGGTTCTCTTTAGCATGCAATATTTCAACGGCTTACTGAGGATCATTTTTTTCATCAAATTCCAAGCATTCTTATCACGGCTAAAGGTTACCCAGATATGGCCACAAGGTACTCTGTACACCAGTTTATAGCATAGAGAATTCAATAACTTGGTGCTTTTACGGGATGCTTATAAAAGTTTTTTTATTCATACTTGACACTACCATGTAATATATGGTAGTCTTGATCAACTGATATGAGTGCTTTAGTATAAAAAATTTCAAACGTTCAAATGCAGATTTCTTCTTTACCGAATCAGTAGAGCTTTTCCAGACTTGGCAATTTTAGCTTTGGTGGATTGGTATGATTGCTTGCCTTTCTTTTGAAAAATAGTTTTCCGCTGTAATGTTTGAAAAAGGCATTCTATTTTTTTTTGTTAAAAAAAGTGTAACAATTTGTTTCTCCTTGCCCGTGTTTATTTACACTTATAAAGGAATCCAGCTGGATTAGCTATTCTATGCACCTTCAAATTTGGAAGCATTGGAATGGGCCTAGAGGCATACCGATATGGTAGTTTTATAACTCATTATACCACAAGGTATACAAACTCTAATGTGTTAAACAAACTTGTAAATGTTTTCATATGCATTATCTAGCTTGCAATGTCAAGTGGTTAATTAGGACTGCGGGGACATGATCTACCCTTGCTGCCTGACCAATCTTTCGTTCCATTGAAGCCAAAGGATTTGCAAATTTCTCAAAGCTTGATGTCCTCGGGAATCTTACAGAATTAAACTACCCAGAGCCTCTGAATTTAGCCCCTACTGTATTATTTGCCTATCCTGGAGTCTTGTTTTGTGATTTATGCTCGTTACTTTTAGCTACGTATTTTTATTCTGCTTCATTAAATTCATTTCTTGTACAACACATTCTGGAATACATAGCTATCGTGATTTATACCTTTTGGTACATCCGAAGTGATTCCTGCATTCTTAGATGCCCATGCAGGAAACTTTTGCGCAGAATAATTGCATATGCATGTAGCTGTACACAAGAACCAATCTGTATAATAATTATGCCTACAGGGTCATGCCCCCCCTAGATTTTTAAACTTTTGTAAGTATCATATATAAAATTATTTTTGACCCCTCTCTTCTTATTTTTTTTAAGTTTTTATAATAACTTTTTATCAACTATTTATTGAAAAAAACTCAAGTCTCTTATCGGCAAGAGATAGTGGCAAGATAGAGTATATAAGTGAGGAACAACCTGTATCCTATGAGTTAGTTTCTGAAGTTTGAGTTAGATCCAAACTTACATTCTAATAATATTTGATTTAAATGTAATTTTTTTCAAATTTTAATTTTCTCTATTTAACAATTGTATTTAATTTCTAATACACTTTTATTTTTGTAAGATTTATATTGTAAGTTTTTTCATTATTATTTAGTTTATGGGGTTAAATTAGATCCAAACTTACATTCTAATAATATTTGATTTAAATGTGATTTTTTTCATATTTTAATTTTCTCTATTTAACAATTATATTTAATTTCTTATACACTTTTATTTTTGCAAGATTGTAAGTTTTTTTCATTATTATTTAGCTTCTGGGGTTGAGTTAGATCCAAACTTACATTCTAATAATATTTGATTT
>PYAF01001075.1:274033-285807 GCA_007407185.1 Glycine tomentella | reverse complement strand
TATATTAATTAGAGTAGTGATAGGACTAGACATCCACTCAAAATCTTACAATGTTTGATGTAAATGTGATTTTTTTTCCATATTTTACTTTTTTCTGTTTAACAATCATATTTAATTTCTTATACACTTTTATTTATGCAAGATCATAAGTTCTTTCATTGTTATTCTTTCTACTTAGTGCTATAATTTTTTTTTATCATGCTTCTAACATTTTGCTTTTGCATTTTTTATCCCACATGTTTTTTTTTTCTTTTGTGTAAACATCTAGTAATAATTATTAGCTTTAAATTTACAATTGCATCCCAAATATATGTTATTTTTTATTGCATCTCGTATGTTATTTTTTTTAATGTGTATTAAAAGTTTTTGCATTGCATTCTATTATTGTGGCATTCTTTTTTTTTTCATTCTTATTAACTTTCTATTATATTAATTAGACTGTTGTGGTAGTGATAGGACTAGACATCCACTCAAAATCTCACATGTGCTTAGGCTTTGTTATAAACACTCCCTCTATTCTTATATATAAGATTCATTAACGTAATTCACTAAAATTAAGGAAAGTGATTAATTTAGTTGATAACAATGCATTTGTTTTTCTTCAAAATCATCATTGTCATTAATACTCATCACTCTCTTATGATAAATAATTAATATAAAAAATATTATATATTGAATCTTGTAAACAAGAACAAACATCATTCTTAATTTAGGTCCTATAAATAAGAATGGAGGGAGTTAAAAAATACTTAAAACAAAAGTTGTGTGGACAACAAGTATTATTGAAATATTTTGAATAAATATATTTTGACTACAATGAAACGTTCTTTTCAGTTAATTTAAATGAAAAAATTTATACTTTCTTTTCCTTTTGAATGCTATCGATCTTTGGATGCTTATATGTTGGATGCACTATTTGATTAATATCTTTTTTTATGTTCAACACAATTATATATTTTTTTCTCATAAAAAATATCAGTTATATATTAAATGTCATACTTGTAAACATTTTAATATTTAAGTTGTATTTTTTTATATTGACCCCCTTTTATAAAATTGTTGGTTCCGCCATGATATGTATTACGTTAAAAATAAGAGTAAATAATCATTTTCGTTATTGAATATGTACAATGCTGACAAATTTGTCCCTGAAAGATGAAAATTCAAAATTTTATCCCCAAAAGTGAAAAAAGTGCGACAAATCCATTTATCTGTTAACTTTCGTCAGCTACCGTTAACTGAAAGGTTCTACATGACACATTTAGGGACGAATTTGTCAACACTTTACATATTTAAGGATGGATTTGTCAGCGCTCTACCCAAAATATAATTCAATCTTCATCTTCTCCCTTTTTTAATCATCACAAGCATAAAATTACAATAGATACTTAAAAAATTAGGAAAACAAGTATAAGTTAGAATAAACATAATAATAAACATAATTTGTCTGTTGTTCTGAAATTTCTACTATAACAACATTAGGTAATAACAAAATCAAGTTAAGTCTCATTTTTTTTGTAAAGATTAACTTAGCATTTTTGTTTGAGTCTCATATTTTTTGTAAGGTAGTATCACATTATAAATTTCAAAGCAAAACTATGAGACAATAACTTATCCAAAATATGAGACTTAAACAAATTAAAATACACCGTCATTAAGTTAATCATTACAAAAAAATGAGATTCAACTTAATTTTGTTAATATTGTCATAATAGAAATTTTAGAACAATTTATTAATCAATATTATACTTATTATATTTGTTATAACTTATATTTTCTTTTCTAATTTTTTAAGTGTTTATTATAATTTTATGTTTTTAATGATTTATTTTCTAATTTTTTAAGTGTTTATTATAATTTTATGTTTTTAATGATTCAAAAAAAGATGAAAATTAAATTATATTTTGGATAAAACATTCATAAATTTATTCTTAAATGTATAAAACAGTTACAAATTATATTTAACGATAAAAGACGAAAGTTATTCAAGAATGAAAATAACTACCAGCTAAAAGTAATCTACACCAAGCATTCCCTTACATAAGAATATTCTCTTCAACCAAAACGTGTTTTCCATCAACAAAATGCTGTTTAAGAGGATAATTACGAGGAGGAAATGGCCTTGATGGGTCAGAGCGGAAGGAGAGCAGAAATCCAGGCCCTATACTTTCATGGATATGATTATTTGGGGAAGTACATAGCTAAAAAATTATACAGTCCGATTATGTATATATAATTCATTTTTGATATATGTTTAACACCATAAAATACAAAGCTGAAACAAACAGGGAGATTTTTCTGCATAACCATCAATAAAACGCATATGAAGTAGGGAACATATTTTTCTCATAATTTTCCTTGTTTATTTAAGCTTCCAGATATTTAAATTAATTTATTCAAACTATTTTGATTTTTAACTGAATGAACGTTTAATTTTATGATCTATGTAGTCAATCTAATCTAGTGACATAAAACTTTATTATTTTTTTATTCAAAACTAGATAGCCTATTTTCATGCGTATTCAAATTTTACAAAATATTGGAATAATTTACTCAGTAATTGCATGTTTAGAAAGTGATTATTTAGTAAAAAAAATATTTTTTTCAAACACTTTTTTTGAAGAATTAAGAAATAAGTTTTATTTTTTTAAAATAAACTAAATTAAGTACACATTAAATGAAAAAAACACTTATAATGCATGTTATTTATATCATTATAATGGATGTTTAGAAAATAATTATATCTTTATAATAATAATGTGACGACTAAAGTTTGAATTCTTACAAAGTAAAATATCAATACTTAACATTGAAAAGTATTTTAGACAAGATTGTCTTCTAAGAAATGCATGTCCGGAAAACAGAAAGAAATAGACTGAATTAAGTAGACATTAAATGAAAAACATTTATAATTTGCCTTCGACTATTCATTTTGAAAGCCTTGGATGCATTTTAATTCTCAAAATAAACTTTGATTCAAACTTGATGTTTGGAAAAATATTTGCATATATAAATTTTTATATAGTTTATAATATATTTATAAAAAAATTGAAAAATACTTCAACATACTCTCATCTTCTCCTTTATCTCATTTCTATTTTATTTTCTTCTTATTTCTTTTTTCTTTTTTCTTTATACCTCTGTCCACACAAACATGGGGTTGGTTCTATCATTATTCTTTATCATTTACACGATGTTATTCAACCAATTCATTTTTGGATAACTTATTAATAAAAATTCAAAGGAGGACCAAGACTAAATACAGAGAAGCAGAATATAAGGTAAAAATAAAGATGGTTAGTCATAGAAAACATTCAATAATCTGTGGAACTGAGGCAGCCGCCACTGCAGACATACAAAAACAGAATATTTACTAGCTCACACAAACTTGTGTCTGAAATTAGTTGTTGGTCCCCATTTCAATTGGCTATGGCGGCATCTTCTTTGACGGCATCTTCCATCCTCTTCCCATTCACAACTACGTCTAAATCCCCTCCTCTTCAACTATTTTCCTCTTTTCCTTCCAAACACCATACCCTCCGTCTCAGACCCGTCTCAGCCTCAGCGGCTTCAACGCCAGCCCCCTCCATCCAAGTCGACAAATCCCCTGTCTCCGCCACTTCCTCCAAGTTTCTTCCCTTTCGGGTCGGTCACGGCTTTGACCTCCACCGTTTGGAACCTGGTTACCCCCTTATCATCGGTGGAATTAACATACCCCACGATAGAGGTTGCGAGGCTCATTCCGATGGGGACGTTCTGCTTCACTGCGTTGTTGATGCTATTTTAGGGGCGTTAGGTCTTCCAGATATTGGCCAAATTTTTCCCGATTCTGATCCTAAGTGGAAGGGTTGTGCCTCTTCCGTCTTCATCCATGAATCTGTGAGTAATATTCTAGAAACATACCTTCTTTTCTACTTTTTTTCTTCTTTCTCCATATTAGTTTTGGGCATCTGTGTTTCGGTTTTTTTTATTGATGATTTTAATTCAATCCCTGTCCTGGGAGTAAAGTAAAACAAAGTCTGTCTTTTTATTCACAAGTTGTAATTCCACCTCAATGGATAATTCGTGGACACTGTGTATCCCTTGTAAGTTAGTATCCAGAGTTAGAACTTAATGGTTGTTGATGAAATGAAGCATATTGGAGTGACATGACTTGTTATTGTTTGGATTGTTTAAAACCTCATGCATTCCACTCAAATCTATCAAATACCTCTATTTCTCTTTCTCGCTCAATGAATGGGACTAGCTTATTGTTCACTAATTTTCGTATCATTACATCCACTTCTTAAATAATGAAACAAAAACTTCACTTCATTCCATTATAACAAATAACAATATTCAAATAATGTTATGGTTATTTTATTCCGTTCCATTCTATACAACTGGCACTGACCACTCTATTTCATTTGATTCCATCCATCATATGATAGCCAGAGTGCCCGACTTTTATTTGGTCAATTCAAAGAGATCAGTTGTTAGTTTGAATTTGACGTGACACAATTCCTTAAGCTCGCAGAAATTGAAGTTAGAAAGAAGGAATTAGGGCATTTTTTTTGTTTTCATTTTCTGTTTTCCTTAATAAAAAATGTCACCTTGTTGTTAAGGATTTGGTTTTTGCCATTGACCACACAAATATTTGGCAAGAAACGAAGTGAAAATGATGTAGTGCTTTTGTACTTTTTTTAGTGAAAAAAAAATGTTTTGTCAAATCAAGCGTGGAATAAGCTTTTTGATGGTAGTTATTGACTTTGCCTAATCAAATGAAATTCTTGGCCAAACGTATAAGAGGGCAAATGGTAAGGTGTATTATCTAACCAATGATTTTTTAGCTATTAAATAAGTAAACATATTGCAGTCAAACATGGATTCTTATTTTCAATTTTTGTTGAGTTACTTGATATCCAACTGCATTTACTATTTCTTTTTATTAGTTTTTAGAATCTTACATTTTCTGATTTGAATAACAGATTCAATATGATTCATGTCATGTGATTAATCACATATGACTTTGAATCGTACAATACATGGATGAACTGGTTCAATTCTGTATCTTTGATATGAATTACCAATTCAATGATTCATTAATTTTCATTTTTATCTTTCTTTCACCAATTCTCATTAAAGAAATTGAAAATTTTGATAAATTTAGAAGTTAGATAAGCTTAGATTGTTAAGCGGAAAGGAAATGAAGGAGCACTGCTGATCACACCCTGTTCTTAGTCCACTTCATTTTCTTTCTGAAATTTCACATCATCATCTTATGATATGGGATCTATTTTTGCTGTTTCATTCTTCTAAAATAAAATAAAAGCTCCACAATTCAGTTGTAGCTTATGCTTTTGTTTTGTGAAACTTATAGTTAAGCTTTTTTTGGCCAATTTCTGGTATAAAATTGTTATATTAAGCATTATACATACAATACATTCATTTATTTCTCGTTGGATCTTAGAATCTTATCATATGATTCACAACTTTATTACTACATGCCATTTGGTTTGATTAGCATTTGCTGTATATATGATGGCTGATTGGCTGTACGAGGGAAAATCATATTTTGTTTATTTAAAAGATTTTTTCCTAAGATCATGAATCATGGTTGAAGACAAGTATGTCCAACTGCCGGATATTTTATCTGCAACTTCTAATCTGTGTTGTGGTATTTTACAGGTGAGACTTATGCATGAGGCCGGTTATGAGATTGGGAATTTAGATGCTACATTGATACTTCAGAGGCCAAAACTAAGCCCACACAAGGATACTATCAAGGCCAACTTATCTGCACTGCTTGGAGTGGACTCTTCTGTAGTAAATATCAAAGCAAAAACTCATGAAAAGGTAGACAGCCTTGGAGAAAATAGAAGTATAGCGGCTCACACAGTGGTTCTTCTAATGAAGAAATGAAAAGACAATCTAGAAATATTGAGGAACATGATAGAACTTCAATTCGTAAAAAAACTATAAAAGTTACAAACTATGTTTTTTTAGCTTCTAGTGTACTGTTCATTGTTTATACATATCCCATAGTTCACCCTGGCAGCAAATTATTTATTGATGTAGCTCTTGCCCTGCATTTTGCTAAGAACTTGGTTGCTGTCTTTAAAAGGGACCCTGTATAGGTTTGATCGGCGAATGCGGCGACAAATATTTTATAGTTAATGTCTGTGTGTAAACTATAAAGTGAGCTTGTTCTTATAACAAGCAAGGGTCCATGGAAAATTTACAAGTGGTTACGTCATTTCAAAATAAATTTATGGTCAAATGTGGTGGTTAACAAAATAACAGCTATGACTTTTGATAATTAATTGACTTTTTCTTCGTCCTCATTCGTGTATTTTTTTTCACCCGTTAGAGGGGAGGGTTTCAAATTCATTTAAAGTAATAAAATTGTTGTACTACATTAAGTTTATGCTTGGATGGTCTCGCAATGCATGGGGAGTAATAATATGTAGCAACTAACTTTAAAGACCGTTTAACTGTCAAAATTTACGATGAATGGTTGCGGTTGAATATTGAGTCTATTTGGATAAAGTATTTTAAGAAGGGGGAAGTAATTTTCAGGGGATTTAAAATTCTTAATACTATAATTTTTTGTCTGGACTAAAATTTTGAGTATTTTAATAAGAAATTTTAATTAATTACAAACAAAGAATTCTAAATTTCATCTAAAAACATAGAATTTAGAATTCTCAAGCTCACTCGATGGTCTTTCTTATCTCATCTCACTAGTATCTCTCTGCCTCAACTTGAGGTCGCTCCCTCTCGTTAATTTGTCTTCTCTAACCATTGTAGAGTTCGTTGATTTAGTTTTGACCATAGGAATTTCGATTGTCCTGATTTGTATTTCGATTTTGATTTCATTATGTTTCTTTAATTTTGTTTCTTAGGTAAACAAAGCAACTGCCAAATGCATTTCCCTGGACAAATTTTATTTGAATGTGTCTATGGGTTTGTTGAATCAATTTTTACCTTTTAGTATACTTGCACAAATATGTTATGTAATCCAATGGGCATATGTAACGGGTCAAGAGTTTAGACAACGTATATTCTGCATTAAGAAAAAGGAAAAGGCTATTATAATTTGGACTTAGGAAGTTGTTTTGCTACCTTGAAATGAATTTTGATTCTGTTTTCTGATTCAAAAGTTGGCTGATTGCTTTTTAGTTTTCTACTGATTTTTATTATCCTTGAGGACTTGTGGTGTCCTCACATTGAGTATTTTCTGCTTCTGATAAAATGGCCATTTGTGGAGAAGGGCTGCTGTGGTTTACAAGATTACTACTTTGTGTGATATAGAAACTTCTCTTAACTCATTGTATATGTAATCTGATTTGGGAAACTATCAGATATGCTTGTGTTAAGACGTGTCTCCTTTTTTCTTGTAACCGAAATGACATAACTTGGTTGCATATGAAAACTTTTTTCTCTTGTTTGTGGAACACAAGGTTGCTCCTAAATCTAATGCACTTAATTTTCAGTTAACATTGTTAGGTGCTGTTCTATTTCCTATTGATGTTCCCCGCTTGAAGGTGCGTGGGCTCATCACATTGAATGAGAGGGACCTAGGTTGCGACCGCATTGTTGAATTGTAAATCTATAACTTCTGATTCTGAAATTTGGGAGTTAAAGTTGATTGGGTTAAGTTTTGGCCTTTTCTGTTTGTAAAGAGAAGTTGCTTTGGTGGCTCTGCAACTTCCAGAAAATATTTAAACTAAGACTATGAAATAAAACACATAATGTGATTAGATAAAACGAGTATACTTGGAAATGGTTAAGACTAACAAACCGTGAAGCAGCTTATGGATCAGAAGACCAAGGGAACAACATTGTTACTGTTAACTTTACCTATGCATTTTGTTGTTTAATGCTTGCATGTGTCTCCGACATAAGTGTATCTTGGTATTTATAATATGACTAGACACAAAATTTGTTAGTGGGGGTTAATTTTATTTCGAAAAGATTAGTACTGTGAATTGCTTGATGTAAATGTTAAATATTTCAAAAGGTTTTATGTCCACGTTTGGTACTTTAGTCTATCTTCAAATCTATATATACTAAAATGTTTCAAGAAGGTTAAAACAGGTTAAAAATGGAAGTGTGCTTGCATGCACATGAGATCAACCCATGTGGGTTTGATTAAGTGCAATTTGTTTGATTTGCCCCTTGCTTGTCCAATAACGAGACTTCTGAATTTTTTATTTCATTTTTTGGTATAGAGCAAGTATTCAGACTCTGGAAACAACATTGTTCGCTCTCTCTCTCTCTCTCTGTGTTTTTTTAAGGCAAAGAATAATATTATTAAAATTGGTATTCCTAAGCACAAGATGTGACAAAAAAATAACCATCCCAAAAGTACATATGTATGAGAATAAAGAACAGATGCTACCACCTAATAACTTATAACAATCTCCAACAGCCCAAAGCAACCAGAAATACAATAATACAGAGTGAATGCTAAATATGCTCCACAATCTCCCACTTAGGTATCAATGAATAATGTGTAGTCCTTGCATATGCCAGACAAAGTCTTCTCCCCACGCTACATGTCCTAGACAGCCCCAAATTTGTTACCTTGATGTTGCTGTTAATGTTATAACAAATATGTTTCTGCAGAATTAATTCATAATACAACTCTGAACTTCTCTATGTTCTGGTATGGACTTTTGTTCCAGGAAAAGTGGGTTTTGTAAAACAGAAGAACTAGTAACATTGGGTTTCTCTGGTTATTTATGAATATTTGTGCTCCATAAGCATTAATTGTAGCATATTTTAATTGCATTGGGTTATTACAGCATCCCGCGGGTGTTTTCATGACTCCAAGAGTTCATGTACTTTTACATATGTTCAATTTCCTCTTAATTTCCTGTTAAAGTTGGCAGGGTCATGGAATTGACCATCTGGTGATTCCAAGCACAATAATTTTACATTAATTAAATATTTATTGATTCACGTGCGTTAATCTTTAAGAACAATAAGTTTGGTATCGAAACTAACAGAGCATTTTTTATAACGTTGGGAAGCTCACATTACTGGTGCATTATTTGTTGTTTGCACTGAAGTCCTTTATATTTGGGATTCAATTATGACGTAAACACTTTAATTTTGAGAGCTTGTTCAAACAGGACAGGTTTTAACTTAGATTGTTTTTTCTTCTTATAATTTTGCAGTTCTTCTAGTTATGATAGATATCACTAATCACTGTTAAGCTTCTCGATGAAACTCATGTTTCCTCAATGTTTTTTTTGTTTATTTTGGGGAGAGATTAAAAAGAAGGGTTTGTCAGTGTCTAAATAATGTCTTTGCCTTTGCATCGTGGACTAGTGCAATCATAATTTAAAATCATATGTGCATCACATTGCATGTCTGAGTGCATTTCTTTTTAAGTTGTTATAACCCTTTGACTATTTCAATCTTCTTTGAGCTATGATTCTGATCATGTTGCAAGTCATGTAAACACATTGCTATTGCAGTACGGGGTGGATTCGGATCATTTTATGTGTTCCCACAATACAGAATTAAGTGGGGAAAGAAGGTGCTATTTTCTTCACAATTGGGTACTAATTTCTATGTTTGTTTTGTGATGAAAATCCTACTCGGTCACGGCTTTACGCGATGATGACTTCTTTTGAGAGTTATTGTTCCACCAAGAACAAGGTTCATGTTTTGCACGTTTATTTTATGAACCTTACAGCTGCTTGTGATTTGCTTCATCGTTGTCCAATTGATGACAGAAATCATGCATGCTGCTATAAAGTTCTGTTAAATAATAAATAAAAAATGAACATTTACAGCATATTTATTATTACAATTAACTTAATCATGTTGCACTAACTTCTGTTGTGCTAACTTATTATTGCTGTACATCAACATCGTCAGCTGCTCCTGATAGTATTTTTGCTCTTGATATATAGTCATTTTCTGCTCCCGACAGTATCCCGTTAGAAAACAGTATTTATTAGAAAATAAAATTAAAATAAATGTTTTTAATATGTTATTGAAAATTGAAAACGTCGGTGAAATAGAATATTTTTTTCCAAAGCTAAAACCAATCAATTTGAGACGAAGGGAGTATAATATGTTAATATAAAATTGGTTTCGAGTGGCCTTGTATTTTTCTTTTTTTACAAAGGCTTTTTTAATAACCGTTATTTCAAGAATGTAAGGACATTGTATAAACAATATATATAGATCTCTAAAAATACAATATATAGATTTTTATATAGATAATCTATGGATTTTTATATTAATATAATTTATTTGTTAGTAAATTACATTGTATTAACAATATAAATTATAACTAGATAAACACTACTATTATATTAACCAAGAAAAACATAATGCTTGACTGTTATATTATAATAGTAGCTGAATTAAAAATACAAGCATGTATAGCAACTAATGAATATATTAATAAATAAAAACTAATGGTGATTATCAAACTTGTTCAAGATTTTTTTTAAAGGCAAATATATTTCATTAAGAGAATGAAAAAAACTTGTTGAAGATATGAACAGTTGATTATTAAAATACTAAATACCATCTTTGGTAAATTGTAGGGAATATATATGTTTTACATTCTAAATTTTCCGTCGACTTTGAATGGTGCCATTGTCGTATTAGAAAGCACAAAGCGTTAAGGATACTTCTATCTTATTTTTAAAAAATATTAGTTAAGTATTATTTAAAAAATTTAAATAAAAATATTGTTATTAGAAAACAAAAAATATTGCAATCCGTAACTTTTTCTCCTATAATTTTCACACTAAATATTTTTCTATTTTAGTTCTTTAATAAGATTTTTTTTTTTGTTTAATTGCATCTTACTTCTAAATTTTGGTTTATGTGTCTATTTTTTATTTATTTTGGAGTCCAGATATGCACGGTTCTCTAGCTGCTGATACATGTTTCACGTGAACATAAAAAAATAGATTTGACCAAAACTACAAGTCTATAATGGAATATCAGCGAACAGAGCCGGTCCATTTGGAGAGTTATTTGGGTATACCAAATAGCAAAGGTTGAGCGAGTAAAAGTATAAAACCAAATCTTTTAGTATACATTAATTATTGAACCTTCGACTAGAAAACCGCGTTACTGATTTCATAAAAATATTGTTTTTCGAGTGTAGAGCGCATACAATCACATTTGTTTAAATTATAAAAATTAATTATATCATATGCTTTTGGAAAAGGAGCATTAGACCCCTTAAACTTTACTTATTTTTTCAAATAGAAACCCTCAACTTTAATTTTTCTTAATTAATTTTAAACTATATTTCTTTTTCAAATAAACACCATAAACTTTAAAGTTATTATGAATGATATTTAAACTTTAACTTTTTCATAAATAGACACCTTGAACTTTAATTACATTTTAATTAATCTTTAAAATTAATAGTTTTAATAATATTTTTTTAGATTTTTTTATCTTAAATGTTAACCATTTATTTTTTTGTTACAACTCATTTTTCATATTTAAAATATAATAAAGAACATGAATTTAAAATATATATATATATATATAAAAGGAAAATAATAACATTAATAAAAAGTTATTTGATTTTTTTAATTTATTATGTTTTATTGTTTGAAAAAGTGATTTATAAAAAAATAATAAACATTTGAGATTAAATAAATAAACAATTCAAATTCTTTTGTTAGTAATTTAAGTCCAATTTAATATAAGATTTTGTTTATGAAAGAAATCATTTTGAAGAATTAATTGAGATGAAAAATGAAATTAGGTATTTATATACAAAAGAGATAAAATTTAGGGAT
>PYAF01001075.1:242992-273933 GCA_007407185.1 Glycine tomentella | reverse complement strand
TTTATTGTTTGAAAAAGTGATTTATAAAAAAATAATAAACATTTGAGATTAAATAAATAAACAATTCAAATTCTTTTGTTAGTAATTTAAGTCCAATTTAATATAAGATTTTGTTTATGAAAGAAATCATTTTGAAGAATTAATTGAGATGAAAAATGAAATTAGGTATTTATATACAAAAGAGATAAAATTTAGGGATTGATTGAAACAAAATTAAAATTTATAATATCTATTTCTCAAAGAAATAGAATTTAAGAATCAATTGAGACAAAATTAAAGTTTAAAATATCTATTTGTAAAAAGAATAAAATTTAAGGTGCTTAAATATTCTTTTTCTTATTCTATTTAACAAGCTACTTTTTAAATGTTGAGAAAAATATTAAAACTAACGGTCATTCTAAACTCTTAATATTTTACAATTAATGTACTCTTTGAATTGCATAATCCATGAGTCTCACATTCATACTCTGAGCGTGGTGCTGAGCCTCCCACATGGTGAAAATCAATATATCTCGTCGTGTTATCTTCCTTTCTTCAAAATCCAAATTTCCACGTTCGATTACACGCAGACAGCTGACAAGGACATCACTTTCCATCTCCGACCAAATTTGTGTTCTTTGATCATCACCGAAAGCAAGGCAAGTTCTTCTTTCGTCTAGAAACAACGAACGAGACTAAAGGCAGTCAAATGCTGCAATCAATTAAAGTAGCATTAATAACAGTAAATGTCAAGGTTAAATGAATGTAACATATTATCACAAGCTATGTAATTTTTTTTAAAAAAATAGTCACTTAAAAGTTATAGTACTCCATTTTATATATTCATGAAGTAGAACTTTTCTTTTCTTGAATAATGCAGAAGCAAAAACATATAAAAAGAGTAACTGAGTAGTTCAATAAGAGCATCTTTAGTGGTAGATTCTAAATTGGGATCTTAGATCACTTTTTGGTGGATCTCATATCGTCACGTAGGATTGAAGATCTTTTAAGATCTGTAACATTTTTTCCTTTATTGGTAGATCTCAAATTGAGATTTTAGATAATTTTAATGAGTCCCACATGGATTCCATTTTTAAATATTTAAAATTTAATTAAATTAATTAAGTAATTAATTTTAATTAATAAAACATGAAAAAAAATATGAATATTAATAAAGCATATAATTAATTTTAAGTAATTAATTTTAACTTTTAATTTAATTTAATTTTATTTTTTTTCATTTTTTTTCGTCCTGTCACATAAAAAATTATTTTTTTTTGAATTTCATGCATATCTTCAGAGTTCTTATGGAAGATCTGGATCTCCACGTGAAGATCTGCTTTTTCTCTTTAGTGGTGGATCTTGGAAAAGAGAGATCTTCAACTTAAGATCCCTCCCTAAGATCCCTCACTAAAGTTGCTCTTACACAGTACAAATAAGTTTACATTGTGAATTAATTAAAAATTATAATTGATATAATTTATTGAAGTAACTATTATGAAAGTTAATAAATTTATTATCTATAAAATTCTGTGATTAAATGATAATTTATATTATTTCATATTACTAAATTAAGTATGATTTTCTAAATGTGTTTAGTCATTTTTTTATTCTGATTTTGGAGCTGTTTAGATTTTTAAAAAATTAAAATACTTTTAGAAAAGAAAATGAAATAAATGTCTCCATAAAGTAAAGTTAATTAGCTCATGTAGAAATTAATTTGTAGAGGTTTTTTAATATTAATTTCTTTAAAATATATGTAGTTTTTAACTTATGCAAAAGATAATTACTAATAAAAAAATTCCGATAAAAAACTAATAAACACGTTTATTTTATTTTTCTCATATTTTTTTGAAAAGTTTCGTAAATGTTCTTAGTGCAACAGTTTCAACTTTTTGGAAGTTCACGGGTGACACGTGATACGAAAAATCGATAAAAAAAAAAAAGAAAAAATAACACTGATTTTTTATAATTCTTATTTAATTTTCTTATCAATAAATATTAGTTATTAATTTATTAATTTTGTAAGCAAAAGAATCAGAAGTCACTATTTCTCATTTCTTTCCTTCTCCCTTCACCACTAAATTATGTTATATCTCCTAATTCTTATTTAATTATGAAAAATATTATATAGAAAAGACAAATTTATTTAACAAAGTATACTTCCTTAGGACTCATGTATTATCTTTATTCTTATTTATAAGACCCAACATTTTAAACTTGCTTATTCCTTTACCTAATCCATATTGTCTCATGTATTAATTATTTTTTTACTAAAAATATACCTAATTAAATAAGAGAGATGTTATATAACATGCATTTAGAAGAGAAAGAAACATTAATGACAGTGGTATTTTTAGAAAAATATATAAATTTAGGATAAATTTATTGTTATTAACTAAATTAACTGCTTATAATTTATTTTTAATGACTTTTTTATTAATGATATTAAGTTTCAATGAAAGATATTTTAAAATGATTTTATTTTTTATTTGAGATTAGTAAAATTAAATTATGACAACCAATTCATCCAATTAATATAATTAAAATTAATTATTTTTATTTATATACAAGTGTAGATGTAGTTTTTAAAATCCTTTTCATTTTTGTATGTAGTGCAATACCGCATCTTGGTGATAAGGTACCATCAAATGTTTGGTATGAGCAGTAATAAATTTGGGCCTCTTGAGCAAATGGTTGACATGAGTTAGTATATATTCTGACTCCTGTGTACATTCCACAACACAAGTTAAATATAAGGGAGGGAGGATTTGATGTTCGATTTTTATATGGTGATATGAGAAACAAAAAATTATTTTCCATATTTTTCAGTATAAAAAGATAAATTTTATGCAAAAGTTATACCAAATTACTTTAAACACAAATTTTAATTAATCACGTCTAACAATTCCAGAAAAATTCTATAAACTCTAAATTAAACAGTAACATGTATTGACCTTTCAAACTTGTATTGACCTTATTTGAATTTTGTAAGCTAGACAAAATAACACTTACCAATCATTAATCACGTACTCACGGCTGAACTTCAACCTCACCCATTCCAATGCAGTTAGTGTCCATCACACAATCATTTGAGCCATCATTCCTGAATCGTTGATGCTCACGACAGATTTCAGTATTTCACAATTCCAAGTCATAATTCTACTATCAACCCGCACCTATTTTTGCTCACAATTTCCACACCATCTTTTTAACGTGCACGCACATTGATCACACCGTGACCTAGTCTTGCTATATTTATCATCAAGCTAACCCAAAGTTGTTGATGAGTACTTTTATAATGAAAAATAATTAAAGTGATTTTACCCCATATGTCTCTTATTAATTGGAGGAGAATAAAAGTTACAGGATTAAATTCAGCTGAAAGAACTAATCTTTCGTTATTTTTGATGAATTTAATTTCAAATATCTATTGCGAAAATTTTCTATATTTAATATTTAAGCGTATGTCAAACAGAATTACTTTCATTAAATGACATTTGTGGGAAAAAAAGTAGTGAAACTTGTATCATTTCATTTAACATTAATCCTTAAACATAAAAGGAATGAAAGATAAAATGAAATACATTTTATTAGATGTCTTTTTTATGTTATTTAAACTTGACTTATAGGATTGAATTTAGCGGAAATAACTAATCACTTTTGATGAATCAAATTTCAAATATTTGTTGTGAAAAATGTCAGCATTTAGTACCTAAATGTGTTTTAAATAGAATTCTTTTCATATATAGGATTTTATTTATTGGGGGGGGGGGGGGGGGGGGGGGAGTAAGTCGGAAGCTTGTATCAGATTAATAATTTGCAATATTAAAAAAGCAAGAAACATATTTGTTAACTAAATTTCTGATTCCTCACTGTCATCAGTAATTTGTTTGATCTTATATATTTAACGATTTAAAATGGATAACATGAAGAGGACCACTTACAAAGAAGTTAGCAGCAAAGTGTCCTACTCGCAGGAAACTTCATATTATATTCGGTCCACTGGGGTTCTCACCTTTGAAAATCAACGTTAATTTGCGGGAACACGCTATAAATACCTCCCATGGAGTCGTAGTTCATTCACAGATACACCTTGCAATTAACACACAAGCACAAGGGCCTAAGGCAACTTTTTCCGACTACTCAAAAGCGTCCCTTGATTCTCTCTCGATAAGATTCAACTTCTTTCAGAATTATAGTTTGGAACTAACTCGAGGGTTACTTCTAACTTATATACACTACTTTGATTATATATCAGTAGTCCACGTGAGATCTCCAACAACTTCGCTAAACAACTAATTTGGATATGGAGCTAATGAGTGTGAACGGACCCCAATTACTGTCTAAGATTGCCACTGGCGAGGGACATGGTGAGAACTCCCCATACTTTGATGGGTGGAAGGCTTATGAAGATAATCCCTTTCATCCCATAAAAAATCCTAATGGGGTTATCCAGATGGGTCTTGCAGAAAATCAGGTATATTAATTAAATTAAGCTTCTTTTAAAAATTATTTTATAGGTTAAAACATAGGCCCGTGTGATCCCGATCTATACAATAATTTCTCTCATTAATTAATACATTTTTTGTTGTTGTTGTTTCTATACATTGTTACAGCTTGCTTCTGACTTGGTTCAACATTGGTTAACGAAAAATCCTAGGGCATCCATTTGCACTCCTGAAGGGGTGCGTGATTTCAAGGCCATAGCTAACTTTCAGGACTACCATGGTCTGCAAGAATTCAGAAAAGTGAGTTACACGTAAAATGAGAAATTGAAAACCTTAATTAAATCAAACATGCTAATTAACTTTGGCTAATGATGAATTAGTTAACATAACTTTGAATTGCACAGGCTGTGGCCAAATTCATGGCAAGAACGAGAGGAAATAGAGTCACATTCGACCCTGACCGTATTGTTATGAGCGGTGGAGCAACTGGAGCACACGAGGTCACTGCATTTTGTTTGGCAGACCCCGGCGACGCATTTTTGGTCCCCACTCCTTATTATGCTGGGTAATACTCCACATTCAATTAATCAATTTCAATATATATATATATATATATATATATATATATATATACACACACTTTTAGATATATTTCGTATATAGTCACTTCCAATATAAAACTTACTTACACTTTATGATTTTTCTTTAATAATTATAATTATTTCTTTTTAATTTTGGAGGGGAACATTAATTTAAGAGAAAATTAGGCAAAGACGTACATCAATTAAAATGGAAATTTATAACAAAAAAAATTGATTTATACACAATTGACTTCCTATGTAACATTCCAGTGTTGGAACTGGAACAAGTATATATATGTTTCCGCATTGGATGTTAAGTTAAATGGAAATTAATTAAGTGATGACCAAGTCCCGGTCAAAAGCTCAATTAAATCACAATTAATTGAGTAGCAAGCAGTTGCTCTCCATCAATCCTAGCTTGTAGGTCAATAATAATACACCGTGATTTAATTTATCCACTGTCTTTTTCATGGTGTTTGACATGACTCGCGGCTAAAGACTAAACAAAGCAAACAGATTTTTCACAAAACTAATAGCGCGAATATTATGACGTGATATGATTCTATTAAAAATTAACTTCTACTCTAAACCGTTTGGTTATGCTTATGCATAAGTTGTATAAACAACCAATTAAATTGTCACTTTTCATTCAAATTACTTGGTACTAAACAGCGATTTTTAATATTATTTTGATGCTATGATATCATTTGGCATGAGAATTGAGAAATGCTGAATGGTAAAAACAAAATTTTTGGTAATATTCATCATCTGATCTCTCATGCAACATAATTCGATTCGTTTGACCTCAAGTTCTCAATATGCTAGCGAGCTCTAATAAATCAATTTTTTTTTTTTTTCTAAAACAGATTCGACAGGGATTTGAGGTGGAGAACGGGCGTTGAACTTGTTCCAGTTAAATGTGAAAGCTCAAATGATTTCAAGTTAACAAGGAAATCGTTGGAAGACGCGTACGAGAAAGCCAAAGAGGACAACATCAGAATAAAGGGCTTGCTAATTACGAACCCATCAAACCCACTGGGAACCATCATGGACCGAGAAACTCTAAGAACAGTGGTGAGTTTCATCAATGAAAAACAAATCCACCTAGTAAGCGACGAAATATACGCTGGTACAGTTTTTTGCCACCCTGGTTTCACGAGCATTGCGGAGGTAATAGAGCAAGACAAAGACATAGAATGTGACCGTGACCTCGTCCACATTGTTTATAGTCTTTCCAAGGACATGGGGTTCCCTGGGTTCAGAGTTGGCATCATATACTCTTACAACGACTCAGTGGTGAATTGCGCTCGCAAAATGTCTAGCTTTGGATTAGTGTCCACACAGACCCAATACCTTATTGCATCAATGCTTTCTGATGAAGAGTTTGTGGAACGGTTCCTTGGAGAGAGTGCAAAAAGGCTGGGGAAAAGGTATGGGGTTTTCTGTAGGGGACTTGCCCAAGTTGGCATAAAGTGCTTGGCGAGCAACGCTGGTCTGTTTCTGTGGATGGACTTGCGTCGTCTTTTGAAGAAACCAACTTTTGAGGCCGAAATGGAACTGTGGAAAGTGATCATTGAGCAAGTGAAGATCAACATCTCCCCTGGCTCTTCCTTTCATTGTTCTGAGCCAGGGTGGTTCAGGGTGTGCTATGCGAACATGGACGATAGAGCCGTGGAAGTTTCTCTGGCGAGAATGCGCACCTTCGTGAATCAGAACACCGAAGCCAAGAAATCTTGCAGCCAGAGAAACTTGAGGCTGAGCTTCTCGTTCAGAAAGATGGATGAGTACTTGGTGTCACCTCATTCCCCGTTTCCTCAATCACCTCTTGTTAAAGCCTCCACTTGATGATTCATGGGATTTCTGCTAGTGTGACCAATAACATCTCTCTGGGGATGTTTTTTTATTTTTTCACTTGCAAGTAAATGGATTTATGGTGAAAGAAGTTTTATAAAGTGTGTAAGTCCTTTTTTTTATTTTTAGTTAAGATTGGTAATTGGTTTGGAAGATTTATGTATTCTGTCATGGAAACTGTATGTCAAGAGTAAAAGACATAGAGGATGTGTAAATGTATTCACTTTGATAAAATTATAAATAAATATTATCAAACTTTTGTATTTTACCCTCGTTACTTCTATATATTTAAACTCATTGTTATAAGTTTAATATGATATTATATATTTATATTTAGTATTTAATTAAATTCAAATTTAAATTAATTTAATTAACTAGTGGTAGTATTTAAGAGAAATTAAAAAATAAAGTAAAATATTTAATGTAGACGACAAAACGGATAAAGTAATGAAAAATCCCATAAGATATCTCATATAAAACTGGATATTCATATTTATGAAATAAAGGTAATTAAATGGGGTTTGTCAAACCCAATTTTCTGTATTTGGTCCATCTCCTCTCCTACTCGGTCTTCCTTACTTGTGTAGGACAGCTCTGAGTAGCTAGTCTTTTTGTTCCTTTATTTTCCACAGAATAAAAAAAAGGTAAATTCCTTAATAGAAGGTTCAGGTTGTATATAGGATGCGTTTATACAAATTCAAGGCTGACTGCATACAATCAAATACCGCCGCCATAAGTGGACCTCGATCATAGTTGAGTTAACTATATACATCAACTAATAAATTAAAAGCACAAGCAACTTGTGTATTGAAAAAGAAAAGACATTTTCCAAAATAAGGTGCATGTCCAACCCTTGACAGTTACTAATGCTTGGGTCGATAACGTTTTATTTGTTCGTTTATTATTGCTATAAGGGAAAATGTCCATTTTGATTGCAAATATTGTTTTTTTTAGTAGCATTGCAAATATTGTTTGATACGGTTTTTTATTCATTAATTGACTTGCGATTAATCCACATAACTCGATTAAAAACATATATGAATTGATCCACATAGTTTTTTTCACATCCACAATCCACATTACTTAATCTGAAACTTTGTTTAAGAAAATTAAGTTTAATATTATTCGAATTAACAATTTATTGATATATTACTTCAATGTTTTGTATTAGAAAGCGTGAAAAATTAATTAACAGCCAGTCAAATGAATTTCCAAATACATGTAGTTTCTTAGTATATTTTTATAATTTTTAAAACCCTATTTATCTAGACTAAATTTATTATATCAAATTAGATTTTTATATTAAAAATTTATGAAAGAAAAATAATTTTAAAAAAATTATAATCAATTCAATTAAGTTAAATATAGATACAAAATATCTTAATATAAGAACATAGAAAATTAAACAGTAAATATTAATACATATATGTTATAATTTATATAATACAGTAAGAAAATGATTTCATACAGATAGTCAAATACTATATACTATAAATTATTCCGTTTGTTTTGTGAGGTATTACGTTGTTAATATGGTTATGAACTTTTTTTTTTGAAAGAGAAAGGATAGGTTAATGGGCTACCCTGCCCGTTCTTCTCACAACCTTCAATTGGTCTAGCCCAATTCAGTTTGAGAATTCAATAACATAACTAAGTCAGCTTGAATTGGACATTTGGTTAAATCCAAATTGCCACCTCTGTAATAGATTGTATATTTGCAGACACTATCTGATACTATTGTTTACCTTTTATTTTATCATTTTAGAAGGAAAAAAACTTACAAGTGACATCCTTATTTATTTATTTAACATTATAAAGTTTAAATAACATTAATTATTTTTTAGTTATTTTCTTATTTTAATACTTATAAAAAAACATCGATATAAAATTATAGAAATATTAGAATAATATATAAAATAGATAATATATCTTTAAAATATAAATATTTTATAATTTAATTAAAATGATCTAAGTTTTTTATTCTCTAATTTGAGCTTAGATCGTTATATCACGAAATATACGGATTTTTGTAATAATTATTTTAATTATGCATTAAAATTAAATTGATATTTTATACAAATAATAATATTAATTATAGTTTACATCTCATATAGTAAATTAAGTTGCACATAATGATTGTATAAACATTTTTCTACATTGTTATCTAGTTATAGATTGTTATATATAATAAAATTATTTATTTTTATAATAATTATATTAAAAGTTATATCTGTGATACTTTTTAATTGGTTGATAATATAAAAATTTCTACATAAACAACTATGAAAATTAAATTTTGCTTTGAACTCGACCCTAGAAATGTCCAACCTATATGAGATTGGCCTAATTAACAAGAAGGTCTTCACATATTTTAAGTTGAGGTTAACCTCAAATTTGACTTATAACTATAAGACACTACGCGACACACCCTATATCTTGAAGTAGGCTCCACAACTTATCAGTAGGGTGAGATCTAAACAGTCTTATCCTTATAAGGACATGCCTCCACCTGAGAACTAATAGGGACATAGGGTCTCACCACTCATTCTATTAACAACAAAATGTAAAACATATATAGGATAAGAAAGGAGGTTTAAATTGTGTTTCTTCAAAATATTTTCATTTTTTTTTACTAAACACTTAAAAAAATCTTCATTTGTTTTTTTTTTTACTAAACACTTCAAAATATTTCAACGAAATAAGGTCACAAATCGACAAAGTGTCAATAAGACAAACTAAAAATATCGTCCTGTAGATGAGGCGCAGTTTAATTTAATAAAATGTCTTTAGTAAAAAATTTGCTTAAATATTTTTTAATTCTTATAATTTAGATATTTTATTTTTAGTCTCATAAAATTATTTTGGTTATTTAATTTAGTCTTTGAAATATTTTAATTCCCATAACTGAATCACCTGTAACTGGAATATTGGACCTCGGCTTAAATGTCCTTAGACCATCTGGACGTTGATATTTTGGGTTTTGTCCAATTAAACTCTGGAGGCTAATTCAGAACAAAAGGTAAAGTGGTGTTAAAAAGAGAAGCAAGCTTTCTAAGTAATATGATGGTGAATCTTGAGATTAGCTTAATTTTAATTAGTTTGGAAATTCATATTGACAGATCATGTTATATGTTCTGTAGGTAGTTTGGGCTCAAGCCCATTTTTTATAAAAAAAAAAACTATTTTTTATTATTTTCCATATAGCATCTATACCCTAATGGAATGTACCAAAAACAAATCTATACCCTAATGGCAATAGCCTATTAGAACGTGCGTTCCTACACCCCTGTAATTGCAGTGCTCACATGCACCCATTAGAGCTGAAATTCTTGGACTTGTTCAAGGACCTCTATTGGCAACTTGTGTCTTATGTAACATCTAATATAATGTATATAAAAATAAAAATAGCCTTTCTTGACAAAAAAAAAAACCCTTAAAAAGCAAAGACTCTGAAGTAGAAAAGTATGGATCCTATTCTTTTCATGTCATTTACGAGCTTAAACGGAGAATACATCTTCAAAGCATCTTTATATAGCAATCTCACTACTTTACTTGATTTTGATTAATTAACATCTAATTTCTCCCCCATTTTCTCAAAGACCATGCATTTTACCACTCCATTTTCAAACAGGGGTCGGTACATAGGCACCTAGTAAAGCATTTTCCTACAAACTTCAAACAATAATAAAGAAGAAGCGTATTCAAAATCCCTTTCTCAAGCACAGATGTAAATGAATAAATAATGAATTGACGAACGCAAGTAGAAAAAACACCACATATATAAATAAACTTTTTTTTTTAAATTTCGGGGGGGGGATATGTTCTATTATTGTTATTGGAAAAGTCATCCATATTATCATATTGGCTTGTTCATTTTTCTTCTTAGTCGACCCCGCTTCTCTTTTTCTGTTGATCCTCCGCTTGATTTAATATAATATGCCAGCACAATTTTCACGTATAATTATGATTGTTATTTTAGCTTTTGGGTGACTTTTGATGCTTCCATTAGAAAGAGGGGAAAGAGGGCTTCCATTGAAGGAAAGAGGAGGGGTCCATATGAAGTATGAACGCTTCCCCCAGGAGAAAAAATAAAGGGTCCCTTGGTGGTTGGCCAAGAAAATTTCATAGTTCATTCATCAACTAAACTATACTGTAGTAGTACATTATTTGTATTAATTGACGTTGTATGGATAATGTAGTTTTGATTAATGAAGAGATATAAAGAAAGAATTGGGAGAGGAACATGCGGATCACATCTGTATTAAAAGAGCCAATGGTGGGGACATTTCATCCATGACTTAATAACTTAACCAACCATGCTTATAAAGGCAATGTCCTTAATAGTTTTTTTCTCTCGCTAATCACTGGTTAAAAATCCAACTGGCAGGCCCACATACCTCTCTCTTGCTCCTCCTTAAAGCTAAGTACAATCATTTTCCTTTTCATTTCCTCCTAAAGGTCTATTTTAAAAATCATGTGTATATTACTTTCAAAGCTTTAGCTTGCGATTCATACAAGCAAATATCACTTTCCTGCCTTGCACATCAACTTGGTGGTTCATTCGCATCAATCAACACCCCCTCCCCCAACCAATCCCTTTCAGTAGCCCCCTAACTATATATTCCATATACGTACGTATTAATACAAACGTTTGAAATGCCTTATTAAACAAATGCCTTGCTAGTTTTGTGGGCTAACTAATCAACACAACATGAGCCCAAACAAAGGTATATTTCTTCAAGTGAACATTTCAGCCTTGCATATATTGTACATAAAATATAATTACTCTCTTGAAGTTAATTAATTTAAAATAACCCCTCAAGTCCTCTAAAGCTACACATATATAGTCTTTAAAAAAAATTAGTCACCAAATTATTTAAAAATAAATAAATTCAAACGCCATCATAACAATTGATCGATCCTTCAAATATTTAGCTATAATATACGACTCTCCTACAAATTTAACTTATAACTAAATTGGTCTCTCGTACATTTTATTTATATAATCACTTTAGTTTTTATAAGGAAAAATATGGTATCGTATTTAGAATCTTTCAAAAACTAAGTTGTGACAAAAAGATATTTAATTAAAAGACTAATATTATGAAAAATTACAATATTAAGGGATTTATTTAGCGACCACATTTTTTAAGGATCAATACAAGTACATAAAAACCTAAGAGATTAACTTTAGAGTTTACTACCAACCAAGCCCATAGTTGAATCTTTTAAACATATTGATTGGAGTTAAATTCTTAGCTATGTTTAAGAAAAATACTTCGTCAGGAGATACAAAACCTATTTAGCATTTTAGATTATCTATGTGTTTCAAGAGACATGTAGATTAGTTTTTTAGAGAAATTCTTAACATACACAAAAGAGAAGAAAAAAAAGCTTGAGTTTTTTACTCTTAAATAATTATTTTAAAATGTCAAAGTTTATAAATATATTAAGATACAAAATTATCGAACCATTTTTTTATTAGAAAAAAGATTGTGACGATTTTTAAAAATTTTGGAATCAATAATTAATCATTTGCCTATGCAACTTGCGACATGCCGTCTTTATCCAATCATTATCAAGACAAAGAAATCATCTTCGAATTCACTAATCTATTTGCAAAATCTTGATGAAGATATTAAGATTTAGGAGACTGCTCTGAAGTTCACTGCATGGTTACTTTAAGAGCCAATGTCATTGTGTAATAGCAACATGATCTCACCTCCATAACTAATGGAGCTTTTCGATGGAGGTATCATTGAAACACGATAATAGGCCACTTTAGGCTAAGCCGACAGTTTATCTTTCCTGATTGTATTGCGGTGGGTCACCTCTTCCCACTTCGGAGAGATTATTAATAAGTGACATGCTCTTATATCTTTACATATCTACTTATGTTTTTTTTTTTTGACAAATCTACACTTATGTGTTACTATTAGTCGACATGTTAAAACAAGATGGAATGTATCATTTTCTTCTTCTATTAGGCATGTTTAATTAATATTTATAACTTACGAGTCGAAGCAGATAAATCCAATTATGGGAAGATATCACTCTTTCAGCACTTTTTCACCCTACATAATCTACTATATATCTTAAAAGAGAATTGGGTTCTTTATCACTTGGGGAAAAATAGAGATAAGTGAAAGCGAGATATATTTTGATTTCATTCAAAACGATAAAGGAAAAAAAAAAGTTAAAGTCTCACTTATTTATGTCCATGAACCAAATATTATTATAATAAATTAAAAAACAAATCTATATTATTATTTATTCATTAAAGATATTCCTGCTCAATTAGAGAGAGAGAGAAAAAAAAAAACGAAAACCACACTTCACCTCAGGCAAGGTGATTGTATATATATATATATATATATATGATTAAGGTCCTGAAAATAAATTAAACTTAATTATACATTGATCTAAATCTCAATATCTAGTTTAGACACGCCCAATTCTGATCCACTTTGAGCCGTCTGTGGCAGTGGTCCACAGGCTACGGAAAAATGAGTGTAAGTCTTATTAGAGTGTTGAAATTGTTGAGAAATGTTAAGATCACCAATGATTATATCTTTTAATAATTGTAACTCTCAGCCCGTGAAATCTAAAACCTAAAATTTACAAGTCCTATTAAGGGTATTAACTTTAATTTATGTCAATCATGTTAATTATACACGTTTTTCCAACAGCATTAATGAATTTATTATTCCTTCTTTATTAATTGAAGAGACAATCAAGTCAAAATAATTAGTAGTTTGAGCTTGCTTAAATCATAAAACAACAACTGATTTTTCAGTCTTTCTCACAATTGTTGTATACAATAAATTGCTTTAGAAGATTCTGTTGGAAAAAATAAATATTTAAAATGTCAGTTTCTTTCTGGATATATGAAATTTACGCTATCCCACGGGCCACTATTAGCAATATATTTAGTAAATACTACTAATAGATTATATAATAGTGAATAACAAAATGAAAGAATAATTTTCTTTTTGATAACGTGTAAATTATCCTATTGTAAGAAAAAGGATATTATCTTAATTAACTAACTTTATATTGTTGCACATATGTTTTCTCTTTTACAGATGTCGCACATATGTTTTAATGTATTGAAAGTATACAACATTTTACTTTTTTTTAAAAACTTTAATTCATGCTAATTTGAGCGTTAAAATAATTATATATGAGGTCCAATTTCAGAGCTTGGAAGGATTGTTAAGGGATTTGCATATCGATACCTTGAAGATAAATTATTAAGTGATACAAGATTATTATCTATGTGTGATCTCAATTAATTGATTTCTATACAACATGTATTCAAATTTTTTATTTTATTAAGAAAAAATTAATAACATATTATATATTTCATGTGAAGACTAATGGAGATTATATTATATATGATCTATAAGAATATTTAATAATTTATCCCCCTGTATACCGTCCCTCACCACCGTTCTGAGCCTGATCGATGAGGCCACCGCTGGAGGACCAACTTTCTGCCTTAAGTTTAGAAGTACATGTTTTTCCCGGGTTTCTGCATATATAACACTAACAAATAAACAAGGGTTGAGTGTCCAAGGAGGAAGAATATGATATCCGTTCCAGAGAGAGAATATTATCTCTATAGATATATGAGAATCTCACGATAAGGCAGGGTTCAAAACAAAATCAATAATGCATGTAGGAATAAACCTTGCTTAAAAACTAAAACAAGTTTGTTCAAATATATTCTAAGGTAGTTAATTAACTATATATATATATATATATATATTCAAATTATGGCCTATTAAAAGAATATTATTCCATATATAAATTATTATCTGTTGAATACGCACAATCTATATATAATAAAGTTTAACCACTATTTTTCTTTTAATATTTTAAACAATCATAAAATGATCAACAGTTTTTAGCCGATATACAATGGTCATAAATTCATAATATCTCCTGGACTTTTTTAGTTAAGAAAGAAAAAAAGAGAAAACAGCAGCAAAAGTAATTTTTGTTACAATTCCACTTGAGATAAGATTTACAGTTTTAAAAATTGTAGTATGTGTTTGGTTTATTTTATTTTTGATAAATAATTACTCATATTATCAGTTTTTTTTATTTTGTTAATTGTTTTTATTATTTCCTAAAACATATAGTTGACGACAAAGAATAGAACTGTATGTCTCTGCAGTTTTCGTCTGATTGCAGGTGTTTGTGACTTTGTGTTCCATATATACTTCCATTCCACTTCTACATACATATTTGCAAGAGTATTTTACGGGGTGTAAACAATTGATATACAGAAATAGGACAGCCAACAGTATAAAATTCTTATTGGAAACAAATAAAACGTGCGTAAGGAACTAAGCCTAAACCATTGGACTCATTGAATTATTTATAATATATTGTAAGAGACGACCATCTATTTTTCTGATCCAATACAAAATTACAGGAATAGATGAAAACGCTGTGATTTAATCCACTTGGCAATAATTATAATATTTCTGAATTAATCCTTAATTACCATCGATCACTCTCACACGTACGTAGTAACTGCACTTGCTATGATGTAATGACGTTGCTGAATAGTTTCAGACAGGGAAGCGCATGAGACAACCTGCAATATTATTCCTTCGTTTTCATCTTCCGCTGTGAGAGTTTTGTTTTTGTGGATGTGGGAAGGAGTTGTTAATTAAGTGTGTGAAGAAAGTTTAGTTACGTAATACTACTACACATGTACGTAGAAATGGTAACAGCTAGCACACAACACAATTGGTTGATGAAACGTCATTTTAGGGTTAGATGGAGATCTGGGTCCCTTGCATGGACCCCATCAGGTTGTAAATGTCGGCTCAGGCATTGTGTACTTCCCCTCACTTTTAAAGGAGAGGGAAGAGAGAGAGAGAGAGACCTAACTATTGCATTGGCATACAAATCCACGCATTTGATCCAGACAATAAAAGGCCACTGAGGGAACAAGACTAAAAGACAGGAATAGAAGAAGAAGAAGACCCTTGCACATATAGCTACAAAGAAATTAATTAAGATGGGTCACCATTCTTGCTGCAACCAACAGAAGGTTAAGAGAGGCCTTTGGTCCCCCGAGGAAGATGAGAAACTCATCAGATACATTACCACTCACGGCTATGGTTGCTGGAGTGAAGTTCCAGAGAAAGCTGGTCTCTTCTTTCATTTTCTTCCTTGCTAGCTTGATGATATAGAGAATTGCCCTCAACTTATTTTTGTGAGGAACCAATCTTTTGCTTTTTCTTTAGGATGTCTAATTCTTAATTTGGTGTATCTTTCAGGGCTTCAAAGGTGTGGTAAGAGTTGTCGCCTGAGATGGATTAATTATTTGAGGCCTGATATTAGAAGAGGCAGGTTTACACCTGAAGAGGAGAAGTTAATTATAAGTCTTCATGGGGTCGTTGGCAACAGGTTTGAATCACACTGCAAACACAATTAAGCTAGCTATAGCACTACCAAGCTAGCATTTTTAATATGATCAGTCCATTTATTTCCTTGTTTGCTCTTCTTGCATTTTCTGTCCTAGTTGTACATGTCTTTCTTCTTTCAATTGATTAGTACGAGGATGGTTGAAAGTATGATAATTAATGCTTGAAATTAATTTTGACCATAATCAAATTAATTTTAATCATACTTAATATAGGAATGGAAAGAAAGCAGGTAGAAATGGAACTCAGACTTATATAACACTAGTTATTCAACTCAATAGTCAGTATTGTAATCACAAATCATAGGAATTAGTGCTAATTAGATCAACTATAATTATTAATTAAGCAATCTGAAGGAGCAATCAGCCTCGGAGCTACAGTTTGGAGAAGTTAAGCAGGCAATTTTGTCAGTTGAAATTTACTTGTCCGTTTTCAGTGTGTGTGCATTCCCAGCCTCTCATGTCCACATTCTTCATAATACTTTATTTCTTGAAATCCTTTACAAAAGCAACTATATTGTTATCTATTATTCATTTCTTGCCACGTTTTTCTCGACACATATGCTTCCAATTTACGATTTTATGCGCGACATCTTAATTAAGAAGATACTCTTTTTTCATTATTTAAACATTAGAATATACATACGTACTCAATTAATTAATTATATATGTTCTTGTGTTTGAGAAATGCAGATGGGCTCACATTGCAAGCCACTTACCAGGTAGAACTGACAACGAAATAAAGAATTACTGGAATTCTTGGATCAAAAAGAAAATTAGAAAGCCTTCTTCGGTGACTTCATCAATGACCACTACACAAAGTGTCGATCATCACCACCCCCAGTTCAATTATAATTCCAATCAACTAGATCACTATGGCCACCAAGAAAATGTAACATCAAAGCCACCGGTGCAAGAAACCTTATTTTCCTCGACGTGTCCCCTATTTATGTTTGACACTAGTTCATTAGAGCAAGGGACAACAACAGTAGACACCACGACCAATATACGAACAGAATTGTTCCAAGATTCATTGGGTTTGAGCAGTACTGAAACGTGGAACTTGAGCCACCATCAAGTCCATGCTCTTCCTCCTCAACTAGCAGCAACAGTTATTGATACCACGAATTATCTGCCACCATTGATAGAGAACGTAGACAACATGGTGCCAAATATGGAAGTACAGTCTTGTAGTATAGACGAGGAAGGAGAAATGGCACTAGAGTGTTTACGGAGACAAGATTTGAATGAGTGGGTGGAGAATCAACAACAATGTCCCAGCTTTCTTTTCTGGGACAGTATTAATGTTGAAGGACAACTTGGAGGGGAAGAACTAGCACCAAACACGTCAAATATGGGAAACAATACACTTTCACCTTTTCCTTCCTCTTTATGACTGCAACAAGGCCTGTCCCCACTATACTCTTTTTCTCGTGCTCCCTCTAACCAGGAAGAGTTTTCAGGAATGGTCCAGGCCAGGCTGAAACTTATTGCAGAGATTGCTTTTTCTTCTTTGGATTTTTTTTTTCAAACCTCTTTCGATTGCTGATTGGAAAGATTGCGAAAAATGAGTGAAGATAAAATATGTTATATATATATAACCAAGCGTGATATGTTTATTACTTTATCGAGTGTTTTGACATGGAAGAGGAAAAAAAAAAGAGAAGGAATAATAATAAAGGCGATTGTAACCCGCAGGAAAGTTTGATTTTGAAGATATATATGGAAAACATCTTCAATTTGCTTGTTATTTGACTGTATATATATTTGGTGGTTTTTGAATGAGAATAAATAATGGATTTGCCTTTTACATTTCAGCGTCTTTTTTATATAACAACCCCCTGTCTGTCTTATAGAAAAAGCGTTGCCTTACCTTACCACACATGTACGTCCCGAAAGAGAAAGGATATGGTCGTCTATGTATGTTTTGCAGTGTTAATTTTGGAAAGAAAATGCTATGCCAATTTGGCCACCCATCTTTTTAGTCGATGTGATGTGTATATATAACAAATTAATTAAATCTGAAATTTGCAATTTAGTTTTTAGTTAGCATAGTAAAATTGTTATAGAAAATAAAAAAAATAAGTATTTATTGCAGTTTAAATAATACTTGATTTTAAAATCATTACTTATTAAGTTATAATAATCATATGTTAATTCATTCACATATTTAATGGTAACAAATAAGTTAAATATGTATGAATATAATTAACTAATACACACAAATAATTAATAGATATACCTAAAAAATATTAGTATGAACAATAATATACTACACTTAGAAACTATTAAGCTCATTTAAGCCTAATTAGCAACAATTAGTCTAATATATATTTTTTATATATTTATAATATATAATTGTTATTGCAGGTTCACTACATTTTTTAATCGGGTTGGCTCGTGCCAATTCAACTTTGGATTGACAATATTCTACTTCACTTCAATCGTCTAAAAGTGTCAAACGGGTTGGCCTATGAAGTTATGTATTTTTTTTATTTAAAAATTACTTCTTATTTCTTAGCAATATAAATAACATAATATTAATTTCTTATTATATGCCATAAATCAATATAATCGCCATTATTTTCTAAAACAAAATTAATATTCAACATTAACTTTTTAACAAGTAATTATTATTTTTGATTTATTATTTTCTCACTTATATAAGTTATTCACAATTTTCTTCTATATGGAAAATTTTAAATTTTATTTAAGATATATATATATATATATATCAACATATTAAAATAAAATTTATATACAAAATATAACATATAGGAATGAATATTTTTTAATATAAAAATAAGTAAATTTTTTTACTTAATTCATAATGAACAATTTATTTGAAATTACATTAATATCTAAATTATTATGATGAAATTATAATATTTTTAATCTAATTAATAAATTAGTGTTTGATCCATTAGATTGAGAGACATCCCTCATTTTTTTTACCAATGACCAAAAAATTCATTTTTAATTTTTGTCTACCTTAACAGATTTTAATTTTCTTTTATAAATTTATATGTATGTCTCAAAATATTAAAAGCAAGTAGATATTGGAGTTAATTTATGAGAATGAATAATTACCTAAAAATACATTAATATCTAAATCATTTTAGTGAAATTATTTTTAAATAATAATTTTGATTTGAATTAATTTTTATGATTGTCTCTTTTCTAACTAAATAATTTATTGAATATTTTTATTTTTTAAACATATAACGTATGAAAATGAAAATAAAAAATGGGACGAGTTTTTTTATAAAAGTTTAAAGCAAATTTAGACTTAACTTACCATATTATATACACAAAATATAATACACATGGATTGACGTTTTATATAAGTTTTATTGTTTTATTTTTAAGATTAGTTGTTGAAACTTGAAAACAAAAATTATGTATTATTTTTACTTTTAAGTTGAATGATTATTATTGTTTAATGTTAAGTTCAATTATTGAAACTTTTGCTCACCTCCTACACTACAACGAAACCATGATTATGTGGAAAAGGCATTTTGGGAATTAAAAAGGTGTTAATCTACTAGTAGAGACCAATAGCAATATGAGTGGAACCAATAGCAACTCCAAAGTACAATTAAGTCTAATTTTTAAGTATTATCCTAACTTATGTTTTAGATTTGGCTATTTGGAGTTAGGCATGACAACGGGTCGGGATGGGGATGGATTTAGTCTCCCCACCTCCAATCTTTGACTCCCCAAGTCTTTCTTGTCTCTGTCCCCAATCCATGTCAGGGTCCAAAAATTAGACCCATCTTTGCCCCCGCTTAGGGATCGAGTTTTCCCATTCTGCTCCCAATCCTATTTTTTTTAAGATTCATAACAAATGAAGAAAACAAGACAAATTGTTTTTATAATTGGATTAAATCTATCACAGCATGTTAAAATGAAATTTCAAGTAAAAAATATTTAATCTCATTTTGAAGAAATAGTAATCATAACACTAGAGCACTAGTGTATCGTAACGTTATAATAGTAATTTAAAATATTTATTATATTAGAAAGCAATGGGATAATGATGGGGGCAGGGCAGTGACTAGCACATTTGATCCCATTCCTGAACTTGGCTTTTTTAATTGGAAAAAATCCAAATCTGAATTCAACCCCGATCAACTCAATTTTTCCATGTTAAAGTCGGGACAAGTTCAGATTGATCCATGCTAGGACAGGTACACTTGTCATACCTAATTGAAGTAGTCCATTGAGTTTACTCATTTTGAATTTTTGATACACCAATTGTGTTAAAGCTATTTTAAAATAATTTCATTTTTATTTTTAATCATAATAGAAAACTTGAAAACGTTAAATAAGTAGCAACTAAAGCAAATGGGCCAAAAGAAAAAGGATGCTAAGGTGAGCCAACTAAAAAAAAAAGGGGTCTCAGATGAGGCCTTGAAACTCGGGCCATCTATAGGCCCAAAATAAAGCCCTAATAAGTTGAGAGAAGTCCATTATAAAATGCGAAGAAAGCAGAAAAGGAATTAGGGTTTATATCGCGCATAGTGTGGTGGCTGCAGCAGAGCTTGTTTACGTCGCCGCTTCAGCGTAGCAACATGGTATCCGAACTTGGTCCTCTTAGCCCTTTCATACGGTGGAACCAGCTTATGCAAATCCTAATTTGATTTGTTTTGTGCAGATCATTCCCGAGAAGAACCGTAAAGAGATCTGCAAATACCTCTTCCAAGGTCCGTTAATTAACATTGTCTCCTCTTGTGCTTTACGGTTGTGTTAAAATTTTAACGTGTGTGTTTGATTCAGAGGGAGTTTGCTTTGCGAAGAAGGACTTCAATCTGGCGAAGCACCCGGAGATTGATGTGCCGAATCTGCAGGTGATAAAGCTGATGCAGAGCTTCAAATCCAGAGAGTACGTGAGGGAAACATTTGCGTGGATGCACTATTATTGGTTCCTCACCAACGATGGAATTGAGTTCCTTAGGACTTACCTCAACCTTCCTTCCGAAATTGTCCCTGCCACTCTCAAGAAGCAGGCCAAGCCCGCCGGAAGACCATTCGGTGGCCCACCCGGTGATCGCCCCAGGTAATTTAACATTAAGTTTTCGTCATCGTTTTTACTATGATGTTACTGTGTTTGATCTAATATTCAAATGTGATTGTTTTGAACAGAGGCCCACCTCGCTTTGACGGAGAGAGGAGATTCGGCGGTGACCGTGATGGATACCGTGGAGGTCCACGCGGACCTGGTGGTGATTTCGGTGACAAGGGTGGAGCTCCTGCTGACTACAGGCCTTCATTTGGGGTAAGCTTTTTGCAATATATCAATCAGCATTATTATTGTCTTTCTATTTGTTTATTTTATTGTTTGCTTTTATTCTATACGTTAACTATCTTTTCTTGTATGATTATGTGCGTCGTTACTTTGCGGTCTAGTTTTGATTACAAAGCTGGCTTTGACCGTGTTGTTCGTGTTTCTAATAACATTTTTATATCCCCTTTAAAATTACGATAATTTCTATATATCTTGTATGGGAGATCAAATGTGCATGTTCTAGCATTCGAACGATGGTGTATGGCTTTTTATTTGTGTTAATCAAACCAAGCTTAGTGCTGCACCCTTTGCTTTCAATTTACCAACTGTAGTTTTGTAATTTTGTGCATCTGAATATATTGTTAGGGAGGGGGAAGGGGTGTTGCCACTGTCTTTTTGTCCAAATCATGGTGACTGTGGTTGCAAGTTTATTTTGATGAGTTAAACCCAAATTCTTGTTTACATAATGCTATTACTCTTTTCTCCTATTTTTGTGGAGCAGCATTATCCTGATTTTGATAACGAATTTTTAGAAGTTAGTTCTTGTGATGGCTTACTTTGACATGTCAAGTTTTCCTGAAATGTATGTGTTAACTCTGTTTGCAGGGTGGTCCTGGCGGAAGGCCTGGCTTCGGTCGTGGTTCCGGTGGTTATGGGGCACCAACTAGTTCAAACATTCCTTCTTAAATATAAATGATGTGCTCTAGTTTTTGCAGTTTTGGCTGTCATTGGGGTTAATAGTAGTCCCCCTCCCAAAAGTTGTGTGATCTGTCTGACAATTTACTTATTCGGTTATTTATGCAATGAAGATTTTGAATTGAGTGTTTAGGTTGACAATGTTGTTTCTGTTGGATGATTGACGATTTAGAAAGTGAAAAATGCCTGGGAAAAGCCTTTATTTTTATATAAAAAAGTAACTCTATTTTGGGATGTTTTATATATTGTTACGAATTTTTAAGATAGTAAATTTAACATGTGACAATAATTCAATTTAATTATATTTTTTACAACCGACATAGTGTCCTAATATTCAAAATATCTGAACTGAAATATTTCAATGCCAAATATTGTGCCAAGAAAAAAATGCTCACTTTTAGATTCTTATTGTGCATGTTTGGATCAATGGATGAAGTAATATTTGTTTTTAATTATAAATTTATATTAATAAGTGAAATTTTGACTATTTTTGCACTGTAAAATAAAATTATTCTGGTTCGTATAGTTAGATATTAAAAGTGAAAATTTTACTTTTTTTACACTGTAAAATTTAATTATACTATTATTCAATCATCATAGATTATATTGTTGTTGACTTTGAAAAACTAGTTATTTTAAAATTGACACTAGTTAATTTTATTTTCGTTGATAGTACTGATCATGTTTAGAATGAAATGTAGTGGTAATTTCCTTTGGAAACTTTTGTTCCTTTTTTCCGTCCACCGTCCGGACCATTGACAGAACTTTATTATATATTGTTAGGAAAAAAGGAAAGGAATAAATTCTATGACTAATTTTTTTGGTAATCACTTAATTAAGATTTTTAACTCGTCAAAACAATGTTATTAACTCTAAGGTAAAACAGTTTCCAGCCTCTTCGGTCATTTTTTACTCTATTTTTTTTTTAAAATTTTAAATGAAAGAGAAAACTAGTGAAGTTAAATAAAATATTTGCTGAATAGTTATATAGTACTAGTTACTTCTTCAATCACAAATTATGGTTGATAATTGGATGAATTTGTTTTAATTTAATAAAAAATTTAAAATAAATATTTTTTATGTAATTTTTTAAGTAGATAAGATTTGTTTAGTTTAGAAAAACTCATAACTATGACTATATATGACTTTTATAATGAGTTAAATAAATTTGTATGATAATTTATAATTAGATAATATTTATTTTATATTAATTTCTTTTATAATTGAATTTAAAAAATTGTAAATGCTTACCAAACACATGAAAGTTGTAATGATACATGTATATTCATAATAAATATTTATTTTTCTTTTTTCTATATCTCTTTCTTTTTGTCACATTTTATCTCATATTAATTTATTATTTTTCTTTTTTATTTCTCTTTAATTGTTGATGGATGTACCTTGTTCATCAAATACTTTCTATGCGAATGTTTTTATAAGAAATTCTTTAGTTTTCTGAAACTCTAAAATTGGAAATATTTTTAAAATATATTTTTAGGAATTTCTTATGATTTTTTTTATGTTTCCCATGAAAATATTGTCATATAAGAAGAAGGAATCTAATTTTTTCAAGTTAAAAACCAAGTTTTATTATGATAAAAATATGACATTAAAATTTATGATAAAAAAATATATTATCATTCATTTCCGAGGTTTATGATTCTCAAACATAAAAAAAATCTTATATCAACGTCTCCTAAAAGAATTGCGTCCTTGACTCACTTCTTAGTGGCCAGGCGATCTTGTCAATTACCTGCATTTTTTGCACCTAATTCAACCAAGACAAATTTTTGGAGTTCACTCTTCAACGTTGGGATATGTACAGAGTGACATGGTCGTCTACCTTAGAAATACAAACAGAGCTGGAGGACTTATTCTACAACTTTTTTGCAGGGCCGGCCTCGGGGCAAATGGAGTGTCCGTCCAGGCCCAAAAATATTTGTATAGATAGTTTAAGTAAATTTTTTTTTAAAAAAATAGAATAAAAATAAAATCTACTTTAGGGATCAATTTTGTGTATTAAGGATTCATTTTTTTTATCCCTTAATTTTAATATTATTTATATTTTAAAAAATTTGTTTATTAGAGACTCATTTTTTCTATCATTTAGTTTTAATATTATTTATATTTTAAAAAATTTATGTGTTAGAGTTCTATTTTTTTCACTTCATCCTAGGTCAATGATTTTTCAAGAATCACTATGATTTTTTGTGGTCAAAATTAGATCCGTTCAATTGCTTGCTTTATGAGTAATTACTTGATATTTAATACTGATTATACTGATTCGGTGAGTTTCAATATAGTTGAAAAATTAGTTCCCACTTGCCAAGGAATTAATCATTTGAGATTTTGTCAATGTAAAATTAAATTAGAAGTCCTTAAGAAGACCTTGTCCTACATTAGAAAATCTCTGCAAATTGCAAATCAAAATTAGTTATTAGCGTGAGACGAATTGAAATGCTAATCAGCTATTGGCTAATAACTCATAGATAAAGAACGATAAGAATTAGGAAGGGTGATATGATGCAACCATGAATTAGTAATAATGGTCTCCATAGGAAGAAATCAACAATATTTGAATAACCTAGAATTAAACCCGGACATAAAATAAAACTTTCACTTCAATTATAGATTTTAGTTAGGTGAAGAACAAGATGGATTATAATATTTTGTAAACCTTCAATTATAGTATGTACGAAAAGAAAACAGTTTAAGAAATTGAATTGGACAGAGCGCCGAGTAATTAATGTGAAAGGAATGAATGATTTTTGTATTGCAAAATAAATTAGAGGATGATTGGATGAGATATTTTAAAATTTCAAGCAAATTTAAAATTTAAAAAAATTAAAATATATTAATTAAAATTATTTTATTTTTTAAAATTATATGTTTAGATAAAGAAATTAAATTTTTTTTTTTCAAAATTTTATTTTGAATAAAAAAATTAAAATTATTTTATTTTTAAAATTTTGAAGAGATTGTAGTACTAATTCGAAATTGAGACGAAACAAAGAGTGGTATGATTAGAACTTATAGAATTTTTTTTTAATTTCTCACTATTTATAAAAAAATTTAAATTTCATATTTTTAATTATTTAAAATTTTATTTTAAAATTCTTCATATAAATACATTCAAATAATAAATTTTACATTAAAAAATTTCAAATTTTCTGATTTATTATTTTTCCCCATTAAAATTTTCTATCCACATTAGTAATGCATTTCACATGACGGATTTTCACAAGCAACAATAAGCATATAGAGAGAAGAGAAGAGAGTGAAATTTGGCATTGCAGACTTGCAGTGCATCGCATTCATTCTCTCTTAAGATTGATTTGATTGAGTTGGAAGATGGGTAGCAAAGGCAAACGCAAAGACCAAGAATCAATAATAACGAGGGTTATGACTCACGGAGGTCGATACGTGCAATACAACGTGTACGGAAACTTGTTCGAGGTCTCCTCCAAGTATGTCCCTCCCATTCGCCCTATCGGTAGAGGCGCCTACGGCATCGTTTGGTAACAAACCGTTTTCGCTTTTCTTCTCTCTTATACTTCATTTTCCTCACTCTGCTATTCCTTTCTCAGTGCTGCTGTTAATTGCGATACGCACGAGGAAGTTGCCATTAAGAAGATTGGTAACGCTTTTGACAACATCATTGACGCTAAACGAACTTTGAGGGAAATCAAGCTCCTTCGCCACATGGACCATGAAAATGTATCTAACTTTGACTTCTCCTTTTCAGATTAAGCTCTTCCTATTACTAATTTTCTATGTCTAGTAATCAATGAGTCTTCTTTTGCAGATAATTGCTATTAGGGATATCATACGACCTCCCAGAAATGATGCCTTCAATGATGTTTACATTGTTTATGAATTGATGGACACTGATCTTCATCAGATTATTCGTTCTGACCAAACTCTTAACGATGACCACTGTCAGGTTTCCTTCTATTCATATTCTATACAGACAAAAAATCTTTCAAGCGATTAAATCGACACATGTAGTTTAAATATATGAAATAGATTCATTCCTATTGCATAAGGGGTGTTGTTAAGTTTTGACTTGTTCTTTTCTTTTGAAATTAAGCTTGGTATTGATGTTTCGTGAAACTTGTGCAGTACTTTTTATATCAGCTGTTACGGGGGCTGAAATATGTGCATTCTGCTAATATCTTGCACCGTGATCTTAAGCCCAGTAATTTGCTTCTCAATTCAAACTGTGACCTTAAAATTGCGGACTTTGGTCTGGCAAGGACAACATCTGAAACGGATTTCATGACGGAGTATGTTGTCACACGATGGTACCGAGCCCCGGAATTGCTTCTTAATTGTTCAGAGTACACCTCTGCAATTGATGTTTGGTCTGTTGGTTGCATATTTGGTGAAATTATGACCAGAGAACCCTTGTTTCCTGGGAAAGATTATGTTCATCAACTGAGGCTTATAACAGAGGTATGGGTTTGGTGCTTCCATTTGAAATTATGGGCTGCGGAAGCATTCTAAATAATGCATTGGATGACCTATCTCTCGCATTAGTTTATTGGTTGTTCTGTAAATCTTTTATCCTTCTAAAGAAAGTGATTTACACTTATGAGCCCTGTTTCCCTCTGACCTTCCCGACGTGCTTAGCTTAATACTCCCAGCTGAAGCTAGTGGAAATGAAAAACCATTGATTTTCATTCTTCTACTCCTCGTTTTATAATCTCTAATTTTGTCACTGCCAATTCTTTACTAAATCAATTGAATTCAGGAATTGGATTAAGAGATTTTCACGCCCTAATCACCTAGAAAATGGATGTCCTATATTTGTCCAGAATGGGCACTCTTGCTAAGAAGTGCAAAACCAGGCTATTTACTAAAGGTTGTTGGTATAAGTGGTTTAGCACTTGAGTCCCTTAACCAAGGATTGCCTCAACTTGGGAATGAAGTCATGACACAACTGGAACCGACTAGCAGGAGGTGGACTAGTTGATTGTCAAATAGAAACTTCAGATTCCTTCTTTTTACAAAAAAAAAAAAAAGAAAGGTTCTTCAAACTTCCAATTCCTTCTTGCTTCATTGTTCACTTTCAATTCTAGCTATTGGCCTATTGCTAATTGAATAATGCTATTCCTACATTTTTCTGACAACACTTTTTCCCAACATTTTTCCCCTTTTATTTCTATGCAACACATCCTCACATCTCTCTTCTCTTCTTGTCTCTCTCCTTGATGTGGAAATATTGAATAACGTTACACTTCCTAATTTACTATTGTTGATAACTGGAAGGTAATCTCAGTTTATGATATGATAAGCCAATACCTTTAGCATTGTTGTGGTTCTTCCCTTTCTATACTAGAGAATAGCATATTATACTCCATCTTATTATACATCATCCATCTTGAATGCTGCTGTTATTGTTAAAATTTTTAAAAAATGGAAGGTTGCATAAGCTGATTTTTTAGTTACCTGTAAATTGATTAGTACAAGTTGTAACATGACACTGTTGTGTTTTCCTTTACCTTAAAAGTTATTAGGTTCACCTGATGATGCCAGCCTTGGATTTCTCCGAAGTGAAAATGCCAAAAGATATGTTCGACAGCTTCCACAGTATAGGAAGCAAAATTTCTCCGCTAGATTCCCAAATATGTCTCCTGAGGCATTGGATCTACTAGAAAAGATGCTTATCTTTGATCCCAACAAACGCATTACAGGTGTTCTAGAAGAGTTATGTTTCAAGGACAGTTTTTTAACTTGCTTTTTAATGTAATTTCTCATTTTTTAAATACTGACGCAGTATTTTCATTTATTTGCACCAGTTGATGAAGCACTATGTCATCCATATCTTTCATCACTTCATGACATCAATGATGAACCAGTTGGTCCTGGGCAATTCAATTTTGATTTTGAGCAGCCAACATGCACTGAAGAGCACATCAAGGAGCTCATCTGGAGGGAATCGGTGAAGTACAATCCAGATCCACCCAGTCAGTAATTCTTTCTTGAATGATGATTCCCTTATTATTCTTGGGTGTAGACATCCAGATAGAGATAAGTGATTGATATGATTAGTAATGTATTGTGACAAAAAGAGAGATATTGAGAAATGAGAGGCGTGTAAGGGTGGTGAGAGAATCATTATTCTTCTTTCTTATTAGTATAAATGTATCAAGACTTAAATACCTGTTCATTATTCAGATAAGTTGCTGCACACAGAAAGTCAGAAACTTTGTTCTTGTAATCTAGTCCCAAGAATTTAGAATACAAAGGAAAATGAATATTCATTAGGAATCCAATTGAATATTGCTAGCATTCAGACAAGTTATAAAAACCGTTGTATTATGTTGAAGTTTGCTTAATGACAAATGGAAGTCAGGGTTTAGGGAAACGATTATGATAGCAAAATTGTGAGTCTGCATGGGGCCTTTTGCTTATAATTTAACATTTTTTTGGTTTAAATGTTTACATCTAGCAACATTTTTTACACACCTATGGCTATGATGTCTGGCTTTCACATGGTTTGTATTCTTGTTTCGTGGCTAAACTGGTTGACTTTCAGTTACACTTAAAGAGTAGGACTAACAATGTTAAATCTTACAATGATACTATTTTCAAACACCACAATGAAAAGATTGTCTGCTCCTTACTTTTGCTTATTTATTTTGCACGCTTCATTCATGACATGAAATCAGTGAATTTCAGCAGCCGCTGACAAAAATGTGTCTACCATTAACTTGGCCGTGTACATTATTTGATTCCCAATCATATTTTGAAGCAAACTATTTAGGTTTTTCGCATGAACCGAGTCATTCCGTTTAAAACTGTCATGATACTACCTGAACTTGCACCTTTGAGCCTGAAGTCTAGGACATTGTCAATGGATAAACTATCATTTGGGAAGGAAAATGCGTCATCTTCTCTAGTCCCTGGAATGGCAACATATTGCACCACACAGGAGTCCCATCATTTGAAGTGCCAGCGCGCAATAGCAGTACAAATCCATGAAACTTCTTTGGTTACATTGGATATGCAGATTCATGGCACCAGATCTACATTCTAATCTGAAAACCAGGATGTGTCTATAGGGAGTTGGGTTGAGAACAGCTAATCTTGATTTCACATTATACAATAGTCCAAGAGGCGATCTTATTACAACAGTCTCCATTTCGTTTGTTTGGGCATTAGTCTGCGTCAAAAGCTTAATCGTAGTCCCAAATCCCAATCCTAGATCCCCACACAGAATCCTAGTCCGCAATTGTGGGGGTCTAGCAGAGAAAATAGTATAGCCACGTGTTAAAGAAAAAAAGAAAAAGAAATTAATATGATTTAGAAAAAAGATCAAATTAAAAATGATTTGTTAGATTTTTTATAAAGATTAATCATTCTAAAACTAATAAACACTATACAATAATATGATAAAAAAAAATTATTTTTCTTCTTTAGATAGTCTAAATTTTAAGATTATAGTAGTCTTAATCGATCTTAAATTAAATTAAATTTTTAATTTTACATTCTAACATACCATATCAATATAAATTGTATCCTAATTTTAATAATTTTTCCTTAAAAATCTATTTTCAAATTTTATCTTATTTAATATAATAAATTATTTACATTTACTTCTATATTATAAATTAAAATATAATGCTTGAACAATGGATCTCTCATCTCTCATCCTCTTTTCTCTTTCAATTAAAGATTTTTAATATTTTTTTTCTTTTCTTATTTGGAACTACATTTCACAAACTGTTTCACAATTAACCGAATATTTATCTCAATCATTTCAAATTATCCTTTTTAAAATTTTTATTAATCTACTTGTTCTTCTTAATTTCTATTTCTCTCAATCTATCATATTTTATCTTTATCTCTAAAATAAATTTTAATAATATTTTAAAAGAAATTATCAATAGCACTTATAATAGATAATAGAAGTCCTTTCACTTGAATATATATATATATATATATATATATATATATATATCATTATAACTTGAGGTGATAAAATAGGCTATTTGATCATTATGAATAAACTTGATGCGAGTTAAAACTTATAGCTTATCTGGTAAAAAAAACATCTGAATTTAATTTGGGTCTCTATAAGTCTAATGAAAATTTTTTATTTGGGGGGCTTTTGACGAGTTTTTCCGGATTAAACCTAGATCAAATCGGGCTAAAGAGACCCATGCTTAATTTGCAATGGATTATGACAAGGAACTACTTAAGTCATACTAATTACTTAGTTTCTGGTCAACGCTTGATGAAGGATCAAGATCCTCGGAAAACATCGAGAGATCTTTAACCCTTCTTATTGTATGATAAAATATTCAAAGTGAACCAAGTTTAATGTGCAGAATATTTCCGGTACAGAATATATATCATCAACGGGGAAAAGAAAAAGAGAAAGAAAAGGAGAAAAATGATCATAGAGGAGATGAAAGGTTTATGAATCTATAATGGGAATATTATGTATCAACATCAACATCAACAGCACCTTTAACCCAAATTAATTGGGGTCGGTGGTAGATGAACCCAATGATAAATCGAAAATAAAGCAAAAGAGAGAAACAGAGTTAAATATAAAAGAATGGTGAGAGGAGAAGAGAAAAGAGGAAGAAAAGAATTAAAACAGGGAACAACTGGAACATAGAACTACTAAAGGGTTTAAC
>PYAF01001075.1:188591-236599 GCA_007407185.1 Glycine tomentella | reverse complement strand
CACCAAGCCACTCAAGCAAGAAGACTTCATCAAGTTAAGAAGTTTGCTTGGAATGACAAATCAAGTTTAAGGGGGGATGTTGAAAATAAAATAAACTTGATTTGTAATAATTATTTGGGCTTAAGAAAATTCTTAGAATCATATGCCCAATTAGCCTATTTTCTAGAGTGTGAGCCCATTTGGCCCATGTTCTAGAAATATCTTTAATAGTAGAATGATATGGATAAGTATGGAAGTGTGTAGAAGATAGATATTTAGGTGGAATTGTGTAGAAGTTAAATTATAGCCATTGGATCAAAGTTGTGTTGGAGAAATCTTGGCCATTGGATAAGAAGTTGGCTAAGTATAAATAGGTATAGGATTTGCTCATTTGTATCAAGCCAAAAAAATCAAGTTCAAGTAATAAAATCTCTCTTCTCCAAAATCTTTCTACTCTTCCAGAAATCCTTTAGCCTAAAAGCCTCCCTCCAAATATTAATAGCAATCCTCTTCCAACATCTGTTTCATTAAGCAAAGTATGTAAATACTTAAATATAGTAAAATGGTGCAGATAATATGATAATGCACTGTACCTAATCGGTCATTATTGCCTTGATAGATTTAAAGGATAGTGCTTAATTATGCAGTAATTTACATTATTCCATTACTACAAGGAGTAAGTGGGATGCAATATGGGTTGAGAAATAATGTGGACCTTCAAGCTAACCAAACACACAATTGAATTCGTTTTCTCCGTGGCAATATTTCCCTGTGGACTAAATATATAATATATTTATATGAGAGGTAGGAATTTTATGACTGCTTTAATCATTTGTATAAAAGAAATTAAGATGCTTTTTCTTACAGGGGAAAGAGAGAGAAAAGAAACCCTTTAGTGTTTAGCCGAAAGAATCAAAGTGTTTGGAATAGGGACAATTTTTTTTAAGTACATCCGAACCAGTAGTCTCAGTTGATTTCAAGAAAATTATAATGTTAATTACTACTTAGCTTTACTTTTCCCTTCAGCAACCTTAATCAGTTCCCATATATTTATAACTTATGCACTATTTACTAATATATATATATATATAAGCAATTACTTAGCTTAGCCTCTTTTTTTTTAATTAAATTTCGTCAAAATGAATATAACTGTTTAAAACAATTTAAAACAAGAAATTTTAATGACAGAAGGATTTGTAATCTTTGCAGAAATATAAGAGTATTCTGAACATAGTTGTTTATTAAGTTAAATGATTTTTCCATGAGTCCTACACGTAAGAGTTTTTATCATTTGTTTCCTTAATGGTAAACATTAAGTGAGTATCCAATAGTATATTTTTATTGTGTAAAATTGATTAAGCAAGCTGCTTATATAAACAATGGTATTTGTATAAGCAATATCATTTCATTTGTTAAATGATAAAAAAATGTTAAAGTAATTAAAGTTACTATGATAATTTCATGTTTAGAGAGAGGGTAAAATAACACAAATGTTTTACACATGATTTCTTGATTTTTCTATAAGAAAATGGTGAATCTCGTGTGAGAACTACTTTTTATTTTTTCTGTGCAAAGATGACACTATTTTGTTTACGAACACCAATTTATAAAAGCGCACTTTTTATATAGTGAATAAATATGTACTTATATTAAATAAATAAATAAGTAAATAAATAATCAATGTAGTTGCTGAGATCGTGCAATGTAATGGGGATGTTTCTAAAATATCTATAATTTCTAAGAAGTTGATGATCATGCAATGCAACATCAATAGCTCCATTTTAGGAAATTATCGTACGAAAGTTGTTCGTCGATTCAAAAAGTACAACAAAACCATAATGTTTGGGGGGGCACTGTCGTACATGGTCTTTTACATCAGTAGTTGAGACGTAATCATGTGCTTTTGAGCCTAAATACTAATATTTAAGTTGCAGACTATTAAATGAAGATTAAGAGTCCAAATTTTTTAACTTTTTCATAAGAAAACATTTTTTAAATAATTACTTTTAAAATTCTGTATTGCGGTTTTTAAATGCTTGAAAAATGTCAGAGTATTACAAAAATATCATTTTATGATATTACTTTTGATCATTTCTAAAAAATATATAATTATAAGTTCATAAATATGTTTTAGGGTCTATTTGGTTGGAAGTAGAGAAATGGAGTGGATAAAAAAAGAAGTGAATTAAAATAGAAGAAAAATAAAGTAGAAATTAAAAGTATTTTAATTGAAAAGAAATAGAGAAAAATAAGAAAAAATAGGTGAATAAAAATAAGGGAGAAATAATACAATAAATATCATCATTTTCAAAACAATTCTAGTCTATTTCCATGCCACATAGCAAACCCTATTATTTTCATCCTCTTCCCCTTCTAGTTTCTCACCAACCAAAGTGATCAGGGCTAATATAAAAAGTATTTGTATATATAATTATAACTAAATAGAGATAATTTTCACTTCTTCATAAAGAGTGAAATAATGGCATTGATAGCTTGTTGTTGCACTTGAATATGGACCCGTTGATGACTTGTATTCCTCTGAAAAAAGGTGACAAGATAAAACGACGCTACAAAGTTCCATAGACAGAGTTCGGTTGGCAGGGATCTTGTAGGCCCCTGGAAACCTTCGCAAGTTAAGCCACCCAAAACTCAACTACAAGTTAATCCCGTTCAATATGATATCTAAATTTGTATATTCATACATTAGTTTTTATTTTATTCTATTTTAATTAATAAAATAATTATTCAGAGAAGTGAATCTCGGTCAGTGTTTAAAAATAATTTCGTTAAACTAATCTTTATAAAATCTCATTTATTTTTATTCATCAATATTAATTAGTCCCTCCCAGGAACTAATTTTGTGTATTTTTAGTCCCTCTTAGTAAATATAAAAAACAAAAAATAAATTGCAATCTCTACATAATGTATTGATGGCCCGAAAAATACCCACGTTGCAAATTATTGACATTTGGCACTTACTGATGATGTTTTCAGCCCAAACTACCACATAAATATACAGTTGCTTACAAAGCCCATATACAATATGCTATTCCCGTATGCCATTCTCCATGCTATTTTATTATTATTATTAAAATACTTTTCACAATTGCATTTGATTTCACAACAAAATGTTATTTTTACCGTGTATGTGAAACAATATAAAACGGAAAAAAATTGGTATAAAATGCGACCATTAAAAACAAACCTAGGTTTTCATGCAACTATCTCATCTCAACCATTAGGCCAATCTTACTACTGGAAATTAAAAAAGATACCTTATATAATAATTAATTTGATTATTCTAATAAATAAAATTGATTATTAGTATAAAAAATATCTTGTATTGTAAATAATTTGATTATTTTTAAAAATTATATTACAATTAATTTAATTACTACTAAAAGAATATAATTTGGATCTTAATTAATTCAATTATTATTTAAAAAATTATTTATATCACAATTAATTCAACTACTATTAAAAAGTAACTCATGTTAGGATACAAACTTAGCCTTTTTCTAAAAAATAATATTAAACTAATTATGATACAACATAAACTAATTTTTGTTATGTAGTTAATTCACACAGAAGGTGTCAACCTATAATATAAAAATAAAGACTAATTTTTGTTGTGTATTTATACTAAGATTTTAAACAAAAGCAAAATTCTATTGTGGAATAAAACAGAATGAAAACTAATTTTCATGGGCAGTATGATGATCCAACAGGGAGGCCAATTGCATGGGCCTCTGGTGTTAATGGGCCTCCAATTTATCCAAAAACCTCTAGAGTCTATCTGGATCTATAAAAGTGACAATTGGGAAATTTCGGGAACAATCTATTTTCCATTTCCTTTGCCGCTTAGTCTTCACTCAATCTCCGTCTTTTTGCTGCAACTTACCTCTGTCTCTTCAATCCATCCAGATTTTACTTTTCTGTAAGTCTTTCCTTCACTCTTTTCATCTTCTAAACACACTTCTGCAAGTTTATACCTAAGATTCCCACTCGTGGAATTAGTCTTTATTTTTATTTGTCTTTTAGAGTTCGTTAATTTTCTCACCTTATTTTTTAATTTATTTCACCAAAATACGTGATCATGATCTTGTATGTAGCTAAACTTGTTGATTCTTTTACTCCGTTTGCGTATTTATCATTGCTATGTAAGCGAATGCGTTCGTTGAATTAAAGATGCAATCCAAGTTCTCGATTTGTGGCATGGCTTCTGATTCATTTGTTTATTTTGTTTTAATTTTTCCTTCCCTTTTCTTGAAATTACAAAGAAAGCGAAGAATCCGTGTTTTTGTTTAGTACATCGTAATCCAGGGATTGCTTGTTTCATGCAAGAATTTTATGTGTACCATTTCATCTAATACTTAATATTAATCAAATGATTTTCGTTTCTCTTCTCTGCAGACTAAATCAGTAATATTATCGATTGTTCATTTTTCTCTTTCAAAATTATTATAGAATATAGATGCTTTTATCAAAAGTAGTTAATCCAGTACACGTTATCCTGATATGGATTGTATGATGTTGTTAAAATCAATTTGTTATGTGATCATACTTGCAAAAATTATATGTAGATGTGTCTATCGCCGTTTACAAAAACCTCTGGCTTATTTTTCCTATACTTTAGTTGTTCTGATTTATTTATTCTCACGATGGAATCTTTCATAAATCTAAAGCATGTTTAGTTCAATCGTTGCAGGGACGCATGGTAGCTATAGGATACATGCGTGGACCTGTTGCACTTGCATTGCTGCCTTCAAAATGCAGGTCCTGGCAAATCTACTCGATGAATGGATCACATTCAGAGGGTATTTTCTAATGCCTTTGATTTAAAGCGACTGTTACTTGTTAGAGTGAGGGAGACTTGCAAATATAAAGATAAATTATTAATCAAATAAATACTTGAAACAGGTTTATTGGCGACTTTAACACCTAAGAAACAAGAGAAGGAAGCTGAAAAAAGGGGGCTAACTACTAAAGAGACGATTGACCCAATAGTCGCCTTTAGCAGGCCTCCACCACTTCCACCTTTTTTAGGACCGTTGGTTGCTTTCTCGTTGTTAGAGACATGGTGGAACCGTGGCACTGATGAAGATGGCAAGTGATGATGTGATGAAATAGTGTGATCCTTACTTGAAGAAAGTCTTGGAAATAAAAATCACAACAGTGATTACAGAGTTGAGCAATCGAACAAAGAAGCCCCATAGCTTTATGTAGCCTTCTAGGAATGGATGTAGCCAAGGCGCTACAAATATATTGTAAACTCTCAATATCCATGTTAGTATTACATTCGGACTTCTTAAGAACCCTGCAAGAACTCGCACTGTACAAGTTAGTGGAAATTTTGAGATTGTTAAAAGGAAATGTAAAATCTAGGAATGATGACTTACACTCGGTTACTTTCGGAAAGTCATCAAATATTGAAGTCACGTTTTTCAATAGGGTCTGAATTTCTCAAGCGGAAACGCCAATTGAACATATCCAAACGAAAAGAAAAGTACCATAGGATTATCAGATATTGATGATTTTGCGTAAAGGAAGGGAAAAAATAATGAACATGCTTTCATTATCATAAAAATCTGATTCGCGTTTTCGGGGTTACCAAAACTATGCTTCCTGGTTTGATAGGTGATTCAATTAATACCTCAGCGTTCCTGAATATACTTTTATTGTCAGCATATGTTTAACACAAATCAAAGACTGTTGTGAATTTGATCGTTTTGCTACGTACCAGATGACCAGGTTCTTTCCTACTTTTGATAACTTGAAGAAGGTGCAACCTCTGGTGAATGGGATTTGTTTCTCGTTCCATTCTGCCATACCATACCACAAAAATTGATAATTTGTTTCTTAAGAAACACCGAACAATAAGGAGAAAATGAATGAATTTATGAAAGAAATATGACCCAAGTGCCAGCTCGCTACGGCAGTTAAATCATCTCCCTCGTATATATGTTTCAGTCTGAATGTCACATTCCGGCCCATGCAATGAGTAAGCTGTTCTAAGAAGCTCATTACTGCCTGCAATGTTGTTTTTAGACTATGTAGTATTTACCGTATGCAATCAACCCTTGGTAGGAAGTATGGTTCAGAAACAAACCTTTTTTCCCTGAAATGGTTTGGTGAAGGCATAGTCATCAAAGCAAGCATCTTCGGATATGCACTCATCCAATTGTCGCAGGTCTTTATCATTAATGCTTGTGTAGTACTGCTCTACTGTATCTGCTGGCGAGAGAGAATTTTGCTGAGATTTGGGGTCTCTTTTTGATGCCATGGCTAAAACTCTGTTTCTATCCCAAGATTTGTTTAGGACATTCTTCTTGATGCTGTGTCGTTGTATCTCCATCTTGTGTAAGTGCAAGTTGCATTTTGTTCTGCTTGGCGGGAGCCTGATGGGTAGCTTCTTTGTGATGTTGGAGCTTATTCCCGGCCAATGGCATGAAGCTCTGGTTGATAATTTGACTACAGCATCCATTTTTAAATTTTTAGTGAAACATTACCATTGACAAGCAATGGCAACTCGCTGACACTATTATATTTCCCGCGTATATGACTTACTTGCGCAAAAGAACAAAGAACTTTCTCTAGCTTTAACCAAAGAATCAGTCCCTGGTTTGCTTAGCTGCTCCATTGTTTTGCTGTCTCTGACTTCGCATGAAATCCAAGAATATTGTTATCTCATTTCTTGGTCCGGCTTGGAATTATTTCAACTATTATTTTACCTGGTGTATTTTGATTTGCAAACTTCTCATCCTTTTCTCTCAGCATTGCTGCTGCTTACAGTCAACCAACCTCTTAGGTGTGACACGTCAAATGTAAGACTCAAAATAAATATAATAATAATTTTGTAATTTTGTTCCAGACGGGGATCGAAGTTTAACACGCACAACTCATTGCCTCGGCTAAAAACATTGGACTAGTCTAACATGCTAAGTGTTGACTGCTGAAGTCCACACCACCAACCATTCATGCTCAAGATTTTTACGCCTAAACGATTAAATTAAATAGGGGTGTTTTTTTTTTTATATATTATCATTTGGGTCGATTTTAAATAATTACGGAAAAAAGAATAAATTATAACATCCGTTAATTTTTTAATTGAAAGTAATAATTAATATTACGATTTGTAATTTTTTAATTTCTTTTACTCAAATTGTAAAATAATTTATGATTTCATTGTATTTTTTAAAAAAATTTATGACTTTAAAGTTATACTAATATTATATTTTTTCAAATGAAATTGTAAAATATTTTACGATATCAGTTTAAATTTTTTTGTTTACGACTTCAAAGTCGTAAGTTAATTTTTTTTACGACTTTAAAGTCAAGTTTTTTTTTACGACTTGTAAGTCGTAAGAAGTTTTTTTATTTAAAGTTTTTTTCAAATATTTTTTTAACAAATTAGAAATAATTTAATTATTTAATAAATAAATATATTTTTACTTTTTTACTTTAACTTAATTTTATTTTTTTGTATATTTATTTATTAATATATTTTCTATATTTTTTAATAATGTTAAAGACTATTATTTGTTTTGTAAAAAAAATACAATAGACTTAAATTTAAAAAGATCGAAGTCGTAATCAATCAGACATTTTTAATTTTTGACTAGCATATAATTCCAGTGTGTGTTTTATACAATTTAAATTATGATGACTTTGTTGACCTTTACACCAGTTGTAAAAAATTTACAAAATTTATCACTTATTTTCATTCCCTTGAAAGTGAAGATAAATGACCTTAACATTTACAAATAATAATTGTTAACAATAGTAAAAAAAATATATTAAATAAAAATATATTAAAAAATAAATTTATCAAAAATTAAGAAAATATTAAATAAAATCATATAAAAAATATAGAGAATATATTAATTAAACAATATTAAATATATTTATTTATGAAACAATATTAAAATAATTAAATTAAAAAATTGTTTACAATTTTTCAAAAAAAAGTATTAGAAAAAAAATTTAAATAAAAGAAAACTTCTTGCAACTTAGAAATTATATGAAAAAAATTGACTTTAAATCCTAAATTAAAAAAATTTAATATTGTATTTTCTTTTAAAATTAGATTGAAGTCGTAACTTATTTTACAACTTTAATAAAAAAAATTAAAAATATTACAAATAGTAATATCGATCACTACTTTCATCTAGGAAAAAGTTAACAAGGTAAGAAAAAAAAAATGCATGCAAAGTGGAAGTGGGTACACACATTGGTATAACTGCTTTAGGGACAATATTTTTAAACCAAATCATAATCAATTTATATGATATGACAATGATTACAATAAATTAAATCATAATCAATTTATAAGATATGATTGATTTATTACATAAATTATGATCATTAGTTATAAATATTTTTCTTTATTTATGGGTAGAAACGGGACCTACGGCCAAAAAAAGTTATAAGTAGTTTTTATTTTTATAGGAATACATGTAGGTTAATGGAAAAAATATGTAGTATAGTATAAAATAAGTATAAATCATATAATTTTAGTTCTTCATGATAAAATGCATATATCATTAATTAGTTCTTTTACACAAGTGAATCAATTCGACTTTACTATTTTTTATTAAGTAAATAATATTTTCTGTATTTAATATAATCATATTCTTTACGATAGACCTGAGTTAGTGCAGGTAACTAGTGTTATTGAATAGTGAAAAATTAAAGAGTACTGGGTTCAAATATAATCAATTAGAGGAAACTAAAAATATAAAAATTCAACACATTAAAATGTAATTTACTAAATTTGAAGGTGTATTTGCATACCCTGAATTATATATATGTCCATCATAATTAGCAATTTTACAAAAGTGAAATAACTTGAATGTTATTTTTATTTATTTATGTTATTTGGGTAATAATATTTTTACTTGTATTTCATATTGGTTTTTTTTTATCTCAATTAATACTTTTACTAATACAATTTTTTTAATATTTTATTATTATTATTATTATTATTATTATTATTATTATTATTATTTACTCATTATAGGAAATAAGGAAAGATAATGTTCTAAGTATAAAAAAAATTAAAATTTTAAATGAATGGATAAATATAATTTTTTAATGTATACTTTCAAATTGGGTAAATTAAAAAGGAATTTAATAATTATTTATTGATAGTATAAAACAGTTCTTTTATATATTAGTGATTCCAAATTTGCATACGTCAGAGTTATACTTTCAACGTTTTTTAAGCCTTTAGCTTATTAGTTATTATAATGTTGCATCGGAATTTTTCTTGCACTGGCTGAAACTATGGTCGCGTTTATTATTATTATTATTATTATTATTAAAAGCTATTATAAATAATTTGAGATGAGATGAGCTATTATACTGATTGAGCCTTAAGGTCAGTATGGAACAACAATTAGATAAAAAAATTATAAGGACAACAAAAATGTTTACATTTCTTTTTATTCCGTTCTGATTGCCTAAATTAGTAAAAAACTTAATAACTTCTCCATTTTTTTGTATTTGTTATCTATCTAAATATAAACGGGTTGTTGCATATTTCTAAAGTACATAGCAGTCAGTCATATAATTATTTATTTACTTTCATATTCATTGTATTAGGAGCAACAATTGCATTAGTAGCTCATTCATCTCATATTTATCTCAAATAAAACAAACGTGAAATTCTTAAGTAATATATTATCAAAAAATAAGTATCAATTATTTTTTTTAAATTATCCTCATATAATTTCATATTTGCATAATCTCTTCATCCTCTCATTTTATTGTGACTCTTTCATATGTTTCATAAATATTTTAATAATGCCATGAAATAGAACAAACAATTATATTCTATCCGTTCATGTCCTTGTGTCTAACCAAACAGGAGGCAGACCTGAATCTTCCACATTATATATACAACTGGGTCAACCAAACACCACCTAGACAACCACTACAAAAAAGACTAATTCAGAAACAGTGAGGAATTAAGATAAAACGGAGAGGCTAACCTTTTCTTTGTATTTGTCAGACTGAGACATTGTGCACGGTGGTCGTGTTTGATATCAGCAAAACAAGTTTCATAACCATGTGACACCGCATCATCATCCAACATATATAGGAGCGTATATTAATATTAATTTGCTTGACTTGCAGGCTCTAATTAATAATAATACATAGCCAGCTAGCTTTCTAATTTACACTGAAAATGAGGACAGCGACTTAAAAATGAAACATGCTCCCTGAAGGCCACCCAATCCAATTGGTCTATGAAATGTTAACTAACGTATCCGCGACCAAAATCATTCGCACCGGTGCAGCATATACCGTTGATTCAAGATACCACTGATTTACCCGCACGTGTTCATCACTCGCACTGGTGAAGGCTGAAAACAACAATACTCTATCTATGTGATGATTTATTTTTGGTTCACTGAAAATCAAAACTATGGATTCGACACTTAACTTGTCATGCGTTGAGTGGAAAGGAATCTTATACGGTAACACAGATTAGCTGGCATGCTCCCTAACTCCCACCAGCGAGACAGAGCTGCTGCACCCTCTTTTGCAATCACTCGCCCACGGGTCTTACCACCTAAATATAATAAATTTTCGATAAACTTATTCCGGGTTCTATATAAACTCATACGTACCATACATTCTTCTTATGAGAAAAACACTTGCTACCAACATTCAAAAGAAATTGATTGATCAGTTTAATTTGTTTGAGAGAATGAACAACAGAATGGGTCGTGTTTCAGCTGCTGAATTTGCCAAAAGGAACAGGTTTAGAAGCCAAAAGCCACTTCCAAAAAGAGGGCAGATAAAGTCCAAGATAGCAGCCAATGCTTTTCATTCGATCATCTCTGTGATTTCCAGAGCCTCTTCGTCGGGCTTGAATTCTCCAAAGAAAAACTAGCTAGTCGCTTCAACCAGGATTAGTTCTTATTGTACTACTTCATCTAGCTGTTCATGCTCCTATGTAATTCGTATTCCCCTTTACGTACTTAGCGCTCCTTCTATGTTTTTTTTTTTTTTAATTGGTTTTTTCCCCTTATGAGTTAGCTACCTCCAGTTTTAGATGTATGTAAAGTGCCAAAGGAAATTTTGTTTTGTCCATTTCGTCGCTATGCTATTGCTATGTACTTAATCATCGAATATTCATTAGTTAATATTTATACCATTGTTCCAGTAAAAAAAAAAAAAAAAAAAAAAAAAAAACCTCCACCTAACAGTCTAGCTGAACATTTGTCTCAACAGACATAAGAAAATGAATTTAATATCTTGTGATAATAAGTTGGTCTGAACCATACACTAAAATGGATATAACTGGGCCTAAAATAAAATCGGAAGAGCGCAACCGTCAAGGTTAATTATCTATAAGGATAATTGCACTGAACATTTTTACGTTATTTCCCATTATATTGTATAATTTCTTTTATTTGTTATTTGTAGGATTTATTTCTCACATGATAATTTATTAAATTATAGAATGGACTTTTAATTGGCCCAACAGGATTGCTATTAGCTCCACTCACATTTTTAAACTTTTAAAACTACCCTTTCCCAAAATTATACTTTTGCTTCGTTTTAGAAGTGAGAGTGCGAAAAAAAAAAAAATGAAAACACAATTCTGTTTTATTGAATATTAATACGGAAACGTATTTCTGTTAACCACCTTCGTGGCACCCCAACCCAAACAGCACATCTGTCCTCTGCTTCACCTCGACGCCAGCACATCGCTACTAACACCATCACACCACTGTGAAGGGGAATGCTTCGATATCCACGACCTTCTACATTATATAAAACGATAGATTTTTTTCATATGATATACTTAATACATTATATAAAAATTATTGAGATATTCTTGTACACATTAATGAAAGTTAACAATAAGAATCCGTATTATAATTTTGTTGTGTATTGCATTTGGGCATTAACGACAAGATAAACGAAAGAAAAAGCCAAACTAGACTTACTATTGCCAGTTTTAGATGACAGAGTAGTTTGTTTGTTGCGATAGAAAGTAGTCAACCACTTAACCCCCTGAAGAGTAAAAAAACAGAGAGGAGGAAATTGTTCACTGTCATGTATGGTAATGGGCTAATTGCATGAATAGGAACCTTATCAAAGTAGAAATTTAGACGTTTCTCTAACTCCGATAATGAGAATTTGTCAAATTCATTCACTCTCCTCACTTGCACATAACTATAATATTCCCAATTAAATTTTCTTTACTTCTCTCCTTGCACTTTCTTCAAAATTCAGTGTGTCCGGTAACTGGAGCGTACTAGGAAATCTGATTTTATTTTTTTCTTTTTAGTTAAAAAAAAATTGCAAAAGCTTTTGTTACTTGTGAAGCCTTTTTGTTTTTTTCGTTTAACGGTACTGCTGGGATTTTGTATAACAGAGAGCATAAGTGGAAGAATGAATGATTCACAGAAACTAACGTGGGGTCAGGGTGATGACCAATTTTTAACATATTTTTTTATCATATAAAATGAAAAGAAATTATGATACCTTAATTTTTAAACTTCTGAGTACATCATGCATGAAATGCACGGTATACATTTTAATAAAATATAAATTAGCACCCGTAGAAAAAAATTTCCTTTTTGTTTTTTTCCCTTTTTGGTACCTATTAAGTGTCTACAAATAACCTTCTGAGTTGGTTATGAATGATCACGTCAAAGAACCACCAAGAAGCCACGCACAACTATTTAAAAGGATATGCAATGCAAAATGACCAAATTTACACGTACGCTTGACTCAGCCTCATCGAAATATTTTAAAGGTAAATATTTGATAGAATCTAATGTGATACCCAATACCTAGAGAGAAGTAAAAAAAGTAAAAAATTGTAGGTAAGATGAAATTTATCATGTGATAAGAAAAAGAGATAGAGTCATACAGAGAAATAAAATATAAGTTGAATGCTTAAAATAAGAACAATGTTATTTGGTATGAGATAGTTGCTACGCACAAAAGCACGAATGGTGGGAATAACTGACCATACATTATAAAATGCTATTTTCACAACAACAAAAAAAAATCCTGCTTTTACAATCTCAATCAATAATATTCATCCGTCAAATTTTTACGAAAAGTTATTCATACTACACAAGATTTTTCTTAAAATAAAAAAAATGATTTTGTGTATTATTATTCTATTTTGAATGAGAAGTCAATAATAATGAGAATATAACACCATACGTACGAGAATTTTCTTTTTGTAGGTATAAAAAATATGTTCTATTTATAATGATCTTATTAATGCCCACCTGGTAAAACGTCTATACCTACTTATAGACACACGAACACGTACGAAAATGAAATCTCACACACATGCGGAAATTGTTTTACGGGGAATTGATGAAGGGGTTATGTGAACGGACAAATTAAAATTGGCAAGTTGGTTGGGAAGTTGAAGAAGGAGAAGACCTAATATGATTTCATATTGTTGTAAAATTAACTTCATAACTTATGAAAGACGCTCCTCTCTCTTAATAATTCATGGAAAATTACTTCTCGTTGTGAGTATATGCTCCTCACTCTTAATAATTAATGATCCGTAATCCCGTAAAGGTTCAATATCGCACGAATTAATTGCACAATGGAACATCTTCTTCACTTCCATTCTCCTCCATGGAGCTCAACATTTTGGCCCTACGACCCCTAGTCCACTCGCTACGAAATTTCTTATTTTGATTTGTTGCACTAAATAGCAATGAATTACGTGTAATTTCCGTAAATATAAACTAAATACAACTTTCTCCACCAGCTTCTTATCATAATTTTGTAATGTCTCATTATGTGTTCTCCTGTGTATAGTAGTATTTTATTAAGAGAAAATATTATTTTTCTCTGGTGCAAAAAGAAGAGGTTATAACTTTCTTTTATATAATGAAAATATTCTATTCTTATTAGGAATTTTTCTCATTATTAAAACAAAATACATTAGTTTAAGTTCGATCGATGTGTGGGGATGTTGGTATTAATTTGGACGTGAAAATTAAATGATAAATGTTTAACCCCATTTTGGAGTGAATTGGGGTGGAGGGAAAAGAGAGATAGAGAGAAGAATGAAAAGGTAGAGAAAGAAGTAATAAATATGATATATCATATGATGAAAAATATAGAGATAAACAAGAAAAAAATGGAATAAAAATAAATTATATGAAAGTAATATGTATCAAAATAAGGACTCTTTGGACATCAATTTACCAAAATCAGTCACCATACGAAACTCCATGCATGCAACTAAAGGAGATTCTATAATGTCATTGTCACTTGTCAGAATCCGTAAGTCGTCTTTCATTCTTTATGATCCCACGTGATGTTCAGAAAGAGTCCAGACAACAAAAAATTTAAAACTAAAATTCACGTTTTTCGTTTATTTGGCCTCTACCTTGCAAGAAAAACAAAAATCCAGTATCCAACATTTGATGGCTGAATAATAATGTCAAAACCTTCTCCATACAATAAATGATGACTTGGGGACCAAAAAGATGCTACCAAATGTGACTTTTGTTTACCCTGTGTATAGTTTGCATGGGGACCAACAAGATGCTTCCCCATGTGTGTGCATATATATATATATATATATATATATATATATATATATATATATATATATATATATACACCCATGCACAGACAGTCACACATACACCAGAAGAAAGAAGCCGCGTCTTGTTTTTCTCTAGTTTGTTTCGTTCCAATTCGTCTCTGTTGGTATGGATTCATAGAGATAATTATGTAACAGGAATATATAAATTCATCCCAAACCAACATATTTAAATAAAACAAAAGAAAAATGAATATACTTTATTTTATATCCTCCTTTAATCACATGACAATTAATATAATTTTCGAGATAATTATTATAAAAGTAAAAAACTTACTACACATGCTACTATATGATTCAATATTATTATAAAACTATTTTATCATGAGTTCATATTTTTTGGTCTGTTACTAAACCCTCCACCATTATTGCTACACCAATAAAAGAAATGTACGGACGTAAAATCTTATCCATCTCCGGCGGGTGCTTGCCTTTCTATTCTTTACCCTTAAAGAAATGTACACACAAGTTGCACTCCTAAGAGAACATATAAGGGTGATAGGATGGTTTGAATAACCTAGCACCTATAATACTAAATTTATTAATTGAGAGGTATCTGTTATATTGGCCAAAAAGAAAGGGGAACAGATAAACCAATAACAAAAGTTGGCATATCATAAAGCAACCAATTCTTATCGGCACGAGATGTTGTCTTGATGAGTGTGAATTACGGACCACAACCACCTAATTATCTTTGTTTTTTTTTTAAAAAAAAATTCTTGTTCTTCTTAACATCCAAACAAAATTGTAGACCAAAATATTGTTGTCGTTTTGAAATATATATATTCTTTTCTTTCATAACAAACTACAAATATCTCCAACCCTCACAAAGCGAATTTTATTTGCCACTAGATCATTGACAAATGGAAGCCCCAATCAAAAGAGTCTCTCAGGGGATCCAACCCATGAGCATTCCAATGTCTAAAGTACTTAACAGTAGTAGGGAAAGTAATTAAATTAGCCTTTAGTAAAAAAAAGATTATTAATTAAACGAATTCTGTGTAAATTTTGACTTAGGAATTATAATTCCAAATTATAGGCATGAATACACATGCATGTTTATTAAATTAACCTGTACGTTATCTAATTAATCAAGTGTGTAGTATAGCTTTATGTATGGAGTTAAGCATCAGCGCTCTTCCTCCAAAACCGGAACGGGGAAACGGAGCTCCCTGACGTGGTGTTTGGAATTGCGACGGCGTGGAAGCTGTGGGAACACAGGAAGAAAAAGTACATAAAGATTTGTTTCCACTGACACCTCCGATTTCGTGTTTAGTACACCAACAAGATGGTTGGTCATCGGCAACAGCGACATCGTTTTCGGCTTAGGGTTTTAAACAAGTACGACCACCAGAGGGAGCTAGCTAGCTTCCAAGGAGATTCTTTTATGCTTCATTCCTTCTACTCACACGTGATGTTCAAAGGGTGTCCGGACAACACAAAGTCACGAGTTCCGTTTCCTTGCCCTCCATCTTCCAATGAAAACAGTCATTATTTGCTATGGCAGAATAATTGTCTCCACATAAAAAAATGAAAAATGACGACTAGGGAACCAATAAAATGCTACCGATCGTGACCTTTTTTTTCCACCCTATCTATGGTGTCCTTGATTTTTAGATATCAGATTTGCTGATAATTAGACACAAAATTAAACTTACAAATACACACTCACTTACGCAGGGAAAGATAAAATGAGAGAACAAATAAATTCTACACAAACTCATTCACATACAAGGGAGGAAGAGACTTGAATTTCACAAACAAAAATCGATTTCATGGAAGAAAAACAATATACACTCGGAATCAACGTTTTTTGAAACCTTATCATCCTTACCGACAATTGAAAAAAACTTTTAATAAAAGTCAAAAGCATGAAATTGCATGGACAACGTTAACTGATCAATAGGTTCTTGAGCTAGTTAATGGAATCAATATTATATTCGAAAAGACCCAAAAGAAACTGACAAGTAAAACTTGCATATGGAAGAAGTCAATATTCTTTGATCTTTCACATTGTTCCATCTAGATGTTATACATTATATTCATGTTATGCATGTGGAGAAAAATGTGTGTGATGATAGTGTCATAGATGTGCTTCTTAACATCAAAGGCAAGACAAATGATGGTTTGAATACTTGTCAAGATGTAGTTGAGATGGGTATACATGATCAATTACATCCAAGGTCTGATTGTAAGAAAATATACTTATCTCTAGCATGTCATACTTTGTCAAGAAAGAAGAAGACAAAGTTTCTGTCAGTGTCTGCGCTGTGTGAAAGTGCCACAAAGATACTCTTCAGATATTAAGAGTCTTGTGCAACTAAAAGATCTGAAATTAGTTGGCTTATGGTCTTATAATTGTAACGTCTTGATGCAACAATTGTTGGTCGTGACGATTCGAGACATTTTGCCTAACAAAGTAAGACATGCCATAACTCGTCTATGTTTTTTCTTCAATGTCATATGTAGCAAAATCATTGACCCAGTAAAGTTAGATAACTTGGAAAACAAGGTTGTTATTATCTTGTGTCTGTTAGTGATGTATTTTCCTTCTTCATCTTTCGACATCATGGTTCACTTAATTGTTTATCTGGTGAGGGAAATTAAATTGCGTGATCGCATTTTTTTACGGTGGATGTACCCTTTGAGTGATACTTAAAGATCTTAAAAGGGTATACAAAGAATCTAAATCGTTTTGAAGTATCCATTGTTGAAAGGTACAGTGCAAAAGAAACTATTAAATTTTGTTCAGATTATATTGAAAACGCAAAACCTGTTGGACTTCCCGAGTCTCAGCATGACGAAAGAGTGGGAGGTAAGGGTTCACGAGGGCTGCATGTTATAGCTCCAAGTCTAGAGGAATTGCAACAAGCTTATTTGTATATATTGAATAACCGTAATGAAGTTCTGCCATACATAGTTCGTAACGAAGCCTTAATAAAAGAAAGTAACCCAAAATGACCAAGAATAGGGTGTTGAAAGAGCAAAACAAGACTTTCCTAAATTAGTTTAAAGATACAATCTTTAGTGACGATAATGCTTCTGAACGTTAAGGAACTTAGCAAATGGACCTAAAAGAAATGTTAGAACTTGGCAGGAATACGATATCAACAAGTATTCATTCTACACAAAATCACAAGACGACAAGAGTACAATGCAAAATAGTGGGATTAGTCGTAGGACTGAATCCCAGCACTTTGCTACTGTACATGATGACAATCTTCGTCTGGATTCCATGCCTTACTTTGGAGTCATTGAAGAAATCTAGGAGCTTAATTATGTTAAATTCACTGTGTGTTTTTAACTATAAGTGGGTTGATAGCAATATCGGTGTGCAAACCAATGATTTTGGATTTGCTTTGGTAGATCTGAAGAAGCTAGTTTATAAGAATGAGTCTTTCATCATGTCAGAACAAGCTAAAAATGTGTTTTATGTTCAAGATCCTTGTGATAAAAGGTGATCAATGGTTCTACATGGAAAAACCATTGGTTTTAATCTTGAAGATGATGATTTAACCTTTGATACTTGTCTCATTTCTTTCTCCTCACAAATGCCTAATGTCAACGGAAAAAAAAAGAAGTTGACGACATCCATGCAAATCATAATGATTATAATGAAAGAGAATTAATTAAGATCACATAATGTAATCATTTTTTGTATTAACTTGTTTCCATATTTACTATTACATAACTTACTATACTTTTTAGTTGACTTTAATTAATGTTGTTTTTTAACAGGCACATGGCTACACCGCCGAGCTTTCCTCCTCATGAGTCAACACCTTTGTCATCTACGTCGAAGAGGACTAGCAAAGCCAAACAGATCAGATCATTGCCTATAAAACCCGTCAGGGTGTAGAGACCGATGATTCATGTGGATTCTACCACTGGAAAAGCTGATGGTCCCCACAAAAAGAAATTAAGGACCTATTTGGGCATCATTGTTCAAGACAAGCTGGATGTTACATATGTTAATTAGAAACAAGTTCTTGTAGCTCATAAGGATTTGATTTGAGAGAACATCCAGGTATTTGAATTAAATGTTGAATGTCATTGTAATTGGTTGTACTAAAAATCTTAAATTGTTGTTATTGACTAACTATTAAATGTATTTTTGTATCGTAGGCTGAATTTGATATTCTAGAAGCATCCAATCAAAGGACGAAGAAGAAAATCCTTCAAACCGTAGCAGAGCGATGGAGGAAATATAAGTCAGATTTGATCTCTAAATGGGCTTTGGCACTAGGCAAGAAGGGCAACAATGAGAAAGTTTGTGAGAAGTACAATATCAGCAAAGAAAAATGAAACCAATTTTTCAAAGTCGTAGAGACCCTTCATGAGAGGTTAATTGACTTCCATTGTTTATGAAATTCACATTTATGCATTATTTTCAAGCACATTTTGTTGACATAATGTCTAATTTCCACAGGATGTTAGAAAGAAGGTTCAAGTCATCCAAAAACTAAACACTTCCCTTCATGTGTTGTCTCGTGGGGTTATGATTTTCTAGAAGAAAAATTAATGGAGGAAAAGTAAAATAAACAATTGGAGAAAGCAACCTAATCCAGAAGCACTGGAACAATCCTTGATCCTCCATCTCCCATTAGACAACATGTGAAGTGGAAGATGTCTCTCACCAAAAAACTAGTCATATGACATCTGAGGCGGTATGTGAAATTGCAGATAGGATTGAAAGTGGTTATTTTTTTATAATAACAACAATAGTCCATAAACTTATGTAATATTTTATTGACTGTAGGATTCCCTAGAAGAGTAGTCCGCAAAGGGTAGCTTTGTCGCCCATGAACGTCAGAATGTATCAACTGTTGCCAATGGGCGACCAGAGCACCCTGGCCGTGTCCATGTTGTTGGAGCCGGTGTGACGATCAGGCAATACTTTGGAAAAACCTCCTGCACTTCTATGTCGATCAGCCCAAAAAAGTTGCATAGAATAAAACAAAATCTTAAGGAGGAGCTAACACAGAATATTAGGGACAAGTTGGAGCAGTTGATCAATGAAAAAGTGACGAGACAACTAATGTTGTCCTTCAGCTAGATGCAGTTCGAGATACAATCTCAGGGAATCGTACCTTCTCATGAGCCTGAGATTGCTTCTTCTTTTGCCTGTGTCAGCACAAAGGGAAGTTGTGTCGATCTCTTGGGGCAGGACCCAGACACGAGTCATATGGGTTGTATGTTAATGACAATCATCCTCGCGTGATTGTCCTTGGAAAATTTTATGAGGGGTTGACAACTGTGCACAACGTCTCTTTGGGCAATGATCAAGTGAAGACGGGTGTTGAGGAAGTTCGAGATGTTCATGCTCGCATCCCTGTACCCATTGAAGAGGTTTAGTTAGTGGGACAAGCCCTTAATATCTTTTTCAAAAAATATATTTCCTTTTTGTTGTGTTTATTATTATTAAAAAAAATTGTTACAAATAAAGTCTTAACTGTCATTGATTATGTTTATTAATTGTGTAAGATAAACAGGGACCACAAGGGTCGACAAAACCTTTAGATAAATCTGAACCTGATGACGATCCCATATATCAAATGACATTGATAATCCTGCAGCTTTTCCTCAAGCCTATGCAGGTGTGGTGGGATGCAACTGTATTTGGTGTATAGTGACAACATCCCCTTGTACATAAAGCATAAAGATCTTTCTGAAATACCACACAATGGTCAATGTCTGAATATCTCTATTATAGAAATGTGGATTCTATAAGTAACTTTAAATTACAGTCCATAACTAATTCATTGTTTTAAATTGATGCATAATTTAGTTTATTTTAACAACAATAAGCATGTGAATGAGTTAAGTCTGTGATCGAGGAATGCCTCTGTCTATGGATTCCTTGAACCACGGTCGATACATCTACCTAGGAGCCTACGTGAATGGGTAAGTAAAATTGAACAAATCAATTTAAATAATGTATGGACTATAATAAATTAATGTTCTCTAATGTAGTGAATATTGACAAGTGGTAGTTATATGTCCTAAGGACAATGTATTCGGCTAGTTCTATACCTTGGACAATAAGTTTGATAACTATTTGAAATGAATTATTAAGAGGTCAGTTGTAATTTGTAAGACTTTTACTTTATCATTAGTATTTGATATCAATATTTTAATTATACAGTATGCTCGCATGTTTCTCTTAACTAGTGCTTTAAAGGGATTCAATGATAGTCAAGGAAGCAAATTCAATACTACTACTAAATGGATTCCAGTTAGAATAAGTCATTTTTGAACAATGTTTGATGTGTTAAAAATCGATGTTGATTTTTGCATATTTTACTTCATTTTTTTATTGCTTATTATACGAGAACGATTTTGTTAAAAAATTATATTGTGTAGTGTATTTTAACATCGATTTTCAAAATTAATGTTAATATTGATACTTTTAACGTTGATAATTTTAACATCAATTTATAATTAATATTAAAAGTCTACTATTTAGTAATGTGTCGTCTAACTGAAGTAAAGTTTCAGACAAGAAAGGCTAAGCACGGTCACTATAGTTAATGTTATGCTAACAATAAGAAGTCGTATTATAATTTTGTTGTGTATTGCATTTGGGCGTTAACGACAAGATAAACGAAAGAAAAAGCCAAATGGAACTTACTATTGCCAGTTTTTAGATTACAGAGTAGTTTGTTTGTTGCGATAGAAAGTAGTTAAGCATTTCGCTACCTGAAGAGTAAAAAACAAAGAGAGGTGGAAATTGTTCACTATCATATATGGTAATAGCATATAACATATATAGGAACCTTATCAAAGTAGAAATTTAGACGTTTCACTAACTCCGATATTTATCAAATGCATTCACTCTCTCCACTTGCATATATACCATGCATATACACACACCAGTGGTCACAAGCGAAGACATTCATCTCTAGTTTAACTGAGAGCCATCATTCTACAATTAAAATATTGGTATATACTGAGGAACTTGGTTTAGTTCAGGAAGAGTGTGCAACCTGGCACCTTTGCATGCTCTACTCTCCACTTTATCCTCTGCTCTCTGCAACCCTAGCTTCCCTTGTGAATTCTCTTTCACTTAATTGATTAGCTCTAGATGTTTATGATATTTATAAAAAAAAAAAAATCCGCTTCTCTCCTCTTCATTTTAAGTACATTAAAATTCAGTCTTGAGATCTCTGATTTATATATATTTTTCCATATTTAATTAGAAAAAGAAATTGCAAAAGCTTTTGTTACTCTGTGAACGGTATTGAAAGAGATTTTGACACATTTAAACAGGAGGAGAGAAAAGTTGAAGAATGAAAGATTTGGAGAAAGTAACGTGGGATCAGGGTCGATGTCTGAGTCCCGCACAGGCACGATCCTCGGCCTCACAGAAGCTTATGGTATGGCTCATGTTCCTGGTTTCCCTCACCTACATGGCTTACACTCTCAAGCTGGTATCCACGTCCACGTCATCAAGCACGTGCAACCACGCGCCTTTCATCATCAACCACCTCTCCTCCACCACCTCTTTCCCTTCCTCAAACGGAACGGAGTGGCCGGAAGCGGAATATTCATCTTCATCCCATAATTTCCGGACCGGAAAAGGGAAACGGGGGCAGAAAACGGAGCTCCGGCACCTGGTGTTCGGAATTGCGGCGTCGTCGAAGCTATGGGAACACAGAAAGAACTACATAAAGATTTGGTACAAGAAGGAGAAGATGAGGGGAGTGGTGTGGCTGGACGATCGCGTGAAGACGAACCCCAGCGAAGGGTTGCCACCAACCAAGGTTTCCACCGACACTTCCAATTTCGTATACACCAACAAGCTGGGCCACCGCTCCGCGATTCGAATATCGCGCATCGTGACGGAAACGCTGCGTATGGGGCACAAGGACGTGCGGTGGTTCGTGATGGGCGACGACGACACCGTTTTCGTGACGGACAATCTGCTGAGGATTTTAAACAAGTACGACCACAACTACATGTACTACATTGGGAGCTTGTCGGAGAGTCACTTGCAGAACATATTCTTCTCCTACGGCATGGCCTATGGTGGGGGCGGTTTCGCCATAAGCTACCCTTTGGCCAAAGCTCTGAGCAAAATGCAGGACCGTTGTATTCAGCGCTATCCTGCTCTCTATGGCTCCGATGATCGAATGCAAGCTTGCATGGCTGAACTCGGTGTTCCACTCACTAAGGAAATCGGTTTTCACCAGGTCTGTTCTCTCCTATCCTATTAATTATCCTCATTCCTCACCCCTGCTTCTGTAATCCGTACTGTCTCATGCATTAATTCGCTGTTGTCATGGGATTTGTGGTGTTAACACCTTTTGGTGTGGGAGTTGGAGAAAGGACAAAGCAACTAGGTTTCCTTTTCCTTTTCTGCATTGGAGTGAGAGGTTCTAGCTGAACGCTCCCAGAATAGAACAGTAGAACTTTCCATTTTTACTGTTGTTGGCAATTGCCAGCTTTTCCGTAACTTGTCCCCCTGGATTTCAGTGAACCGTGTCGGAGGTATTAAAGATAAAAAGTTTTTTTTATTTATTAAAATACAACGATGATAGAAAAATAATTTACCACAATGAAAACTTTCACTTTTTTCCTTCTATTTTTTCAAATAATTATTAAATATAATGAGACATTTATAAATTATCAATATAATTAAATTAAATTAAATTTAAATTTACAAATATTTTTAAATTATATTTTATTTATGAAATATTAATATTTTTATTTTTATTTTTTACCTATATTCGTAGATAAATTATGTAAAAATTTGATTTGCATGTTATTTATTATATTAATGAAATATTTAAGTAAATTAAAAAGATAAAGAAAGAAATGAAATTTTGGTGCCCCTTAACGGAATAGACTGAATGAATTTACTTGGCCGAATTGCCGCTTTTAAATTCAATAGATACAATCGGAGTATAAAAATTATGAACAAACCTAGCTACAGAAGGAATAATTTGAAAATTCATAGCACTGCAATTTTTTTTATGTATTTATGGAGCTATTTTTTATATGCTTTAATTATTAACGTATTAAACTATACAGAAAATCAGTTGCTACCGAACTTGATTGTTGGTTTAATAGTGATATTTTGCATCTAACTGCAAATCTCTTACAAACAAAACACGCTCCATTTTGGGATGGTGGGTGGTAACAACTGCCTCTTCAATGTTTTCAAATTCACATAGGTTTCCAAAATTTGACTTTTATTATACCATTTCTTTGCAAGAGCTCCATGTTGAGTTCCAGCTTAATTAGGTAACTGCCATTTTGGTTTTAAACAAATTAGGATTTATTTGGGATGGTTGTGAGTTTTTAATTTTTAATTTTTAAATGTAATTTTTAAAATAAAATGTGTTCAACAAAAATAGAGTTAAAATAAATTTTTAATAATTTTTGAAATACTTTTTACTCATTTTTAAAACAAGGAAAAAAGATTTGAATTTGATTTTTAATTTAAAAATATATATTTCTCACATTTGACAATTACAATTTTTTGTTGTCATCATTGTTCTCATCATTATCACCATTATCACTATCACCTCACATTACCACCAATACTACATCTGTCATAACCACCACCATATCACAAACACTACTATCACTGTTATTGTCATTGTCATAATTGACTGTCACCACGATGACTACCAACATCCTACCACCATCATCATTATCATTGACATCACCATAATCATTGACATTTTTACTACTACCACCACCACCTTTATCATTGTCATTGCTACCATTAATGTCACCAATACCAACAATATCATCTCCATCATTGTCACTACAATCACACCATCATTGTCACTGACCATCATCACCATCGTCATATTGCTGCAGTCTCTGTCATCGTAATTATCACCATGATCATCACTAATATCTCTATTAGTAATGCTTCTGATGTTAACATTGTCATCACTATCATACAAATTAAAACACTCTTAATTAAATTAATATTAATATGATTGGAAACTTTTAAAATGAGATTATTTTGAAACTAATCATATTTTAAAAATTGATTTAAGATTTTTTTTGAAATTAAAACTAAAAAATATTTATTAATTCTAAAAATTTCAAATTTCAAATTTCAAAACTAAAAACAACTTCAAACAGGACCTTAGGTTTTGGGTACTTGACAGGTCCAAAGTTGTGCAAGCAAGACCACACTATAAAGGATGAGGACATGTGTTGTTTTTTGCCCATAATTAGGTGTAGTATCTTAAAGAGCTAGCTAACGGAGACATTGCAAAACTAGTATTGGTCATCTGGATTAATTATCATTCTAAAAGAAAACCTAGGAAATAGAAGTAAATATATATATATATATATATATATATATATATATTCATTAGAAGTACTATATTATGTCCAAAATATAAAAAAATGTTTATTACTTATATGTTATGTAATTATAGACATATTTATCTTATTTGGTGAAGAAAGCATCATTAATCGGGTCATGATATTTCTTTCTGATTTTTAATTTACAGAATCAGTGTATCTCATGGTTAATAATATTCCTCAAACTTTTGTTTTTGAAGCGTGATTCATGACTTAGGATAAGACTTTGTTGTTGTTGTTTTGCACAATCAATGTAGTCCTTTTCGTTGTAGTATTTTGCAAGTTTTTACAGCTCTTGTTTTTTTTTACAGTATGATGTGTATGGGAACTTGTTTGGGCTTCTTGCAGCTCATCCAGTGACTCCGTTGGTGTCACTGCACCACCTTGATGTGGTTGAGCCAATCTTCCCAAATGTCACTAGAGTAGAAGCCATTAAACGGCTAACTATTCCAATGAAGCTTGACTCGGCATCTCTCATTCAACAATCCATTTGCCATGACAGAAATAGGAGATGGACCATTTCAGTGTCATGGGGTTTTGCTGTTCAGATATTTCGCGGGATATTTACACAGCGGGAGATGGAAATGCCTTCAAGAACATTCCTCAATTGGTATAGAAGAGCAGATTACACTGCATATGCCTTCAACACACGCCCGTTTAGCAGAAACCCGTGTCAGAAACCTTTCGTGTTTTACTTTTCAAAGGCAAAACTCAATTCTACGTTGCAACAAACTGTGACTGAATATGAAAGAGATCCGATTCCTCCTCCAGAATGTCGATGGAATATGGCTGATCCTTCTGCTCTTGACAAAATAGAGGTGCATAAGAAGAAAGACCCGCATCTGTGGGATAGAGTAAGTTATTAAAATCTTCATCCTTAATTATTATTATAACTTTATCTTCATCCTCGTCATTTTAGTGAACTTATTTCTAAACTTTCTAGGCTTCAGGTTAATTTTAACTTGAAGAAACTAATAGTGGCACCATCTATTGAGAAATTAATAATGTTGGTGTTTCGGCTTTTTGTTGATATGTTTTGATATGTTTTGGCTGCAGGCCCCTAGGAGAAACTGTTGTAGAGTGATGAAGTCGAACAAGACAGGAATCTTGAAGATAGAAGTGGCTGTATGTAGAGATGGTGAGTTCAGTGAACCTGCTTAATTGTGACAAGTGTTGATTAATATTACCCTATATATATTAGGTTCTTTGCATATATTTCTTCGACCTTATTTCTTCATTTATTGGACGTTAACTTGAATTTTTATTCCATTCTTCCCGAGTATCTCGAAACTGGATGTTTATTCCATTCTTCCCGAGTATCTCGAAACTGGATGATTGTGGAAAGAACGTACATGTTGTAATACATAATAAGTGATGCTATATTATTGGTTACGAAATTGTATTTCAACTTAATTCTGTTGCAGATAAATATCTCAGACGTTCAATTTTTTATTTTTTATTTTTCATAGATGGAGATAATCCTTAGAATTAAGATGCGTACACAACAAACAGAGAAAAAGAAAAAAAAAATCATATGCGTGCTTTACAACGAGTCTCCCACTCAATATACCCCAAGCATAAATCCCTAATTACTGTTTTTTGGTTAACTAAATTGCTATTACAAACACCTGAACGTAAAAGAGGTAATGCAGATTTTTTTAACCCCACTTTCTCTGGATCACGCATTTAGCATAATACTTCGTAAACTTAAAAGTTAATAGTATTTGTTTCGTACAAGTAAGACCCGAAAATTGAATCTGTAATCTATTGACGTACGTACTTCAATATACTAGGTAAATTGTTATACACGACAAAAATGAGACCCAGGAGACCTTTTTTACTATCAAGAGAGGGAGGGGAAGGGAAGTATAAGAAAGGGAAAGAATAAGAATTTCACAAAAAAAAGAAAATTAGCCTTTTTTTTGTACTCCTTCTTTATCTTATATATTGAATTAGCCGTTTTTAAAAAAGAATTACACAGAGTGGGGGGGTGGAATGATAAAAATGAAGAAGAGGGTGTGTATATTCATAGAACCTTGTGATACGAATATAGATAAATGTCCAGCCCAATCTCAGTATTGCAATGCTTACGGCCTTATCAGAAATACAAAAAGACTTAATCTATAAAACCGATTTGTTATATCCATTTCCCTTCTTTGTTTATCCACTTCCTTTTTCTAAGTAAACAGGAAAGTGTATACTTTGGAAAACAAATTAAAAAAATGAAGTAAATAAACAAAGAAGGAGAATGAATATAACAAATGTCTCTATAAAATCATCAACCCTTTGGGCCCAAAAAGAAAGTAATATAGAATAGTTTAATATTCGTGAGTATGAAAATTTTCTACTTTTAGTCAATTAGAAATTATTTTAACTATAAATTTTGAAGTAATTATTACAAAAATATTTTTTATTATACATGATTACTATAATAAAATGATAATGAAAAATATTTATACTTTCGATATATTTTCATTAAATTTTAAAATAAAAGTAAAAAATATTTATTTTTCAATGTGTTAAAATGAAAATAGAAATTATAGAAATAAAAAACAATTTTTCAATAAGCGTTTTGTCCACCTTAGTTTATGTGCATTTAAACCAAGAGTTCAATTTGTAATTGCAGGTAACGATGGAAAATCATCCAAGAACTCCTATTACTTTATCACAGTCCTCCCCTCAAGGTTTGATTGCACCATGTAGAAAAAAAAATCATTTTTTCTTTTCTTTTGGGGTACCTATTAAATGTTAACGAACCTTCTGGTTGCTTATAAATGATCATGTATGTCTAAGCAACTCCATGAAGCCAACAGAGTCAAGTGGGCATACACAACAATTTAAAAGGATATGAATGATCAATGTAAATAATCAAATCTACATCGACGCTTGCTCCGGACTCATCAAAATATTTTGAAAAAGAAATCATGATTAATACCCATACGTAGCCATAGAAATCTTTTTCTTTTTTTTTTTTCGTGTATGAAATATGTGCTATTTATAATGATCTTATTAATACCCAACTAACAACATGCGGAAATTGTTTTACGGAAGAATTAATTGGGTTATTTGAACAGACAAAATTGACAAGTTGGTTGGGAAGTTGAAGCTATAAGGGAAAGACCTTATATGTCATCATATAGAATCTGTTTGGATACAAGGCTAGAAGTATTTTTTAGAATTTCTTTATTAAAAATAACATTATATTTTCAGTAGAGAAGCTCTCAAAAATACTTCTTACTTTTATCCAATCTGTTGTAAAATTAACATCAACGTAGGGAAAAGACGATCCTCTAGGCCTAGGGTCTACTAATTAGCTCCTCGCTCTTCAATTCCATCCGTATTTGTTCATTATCACACGAATTGACCGCACAGTCGAACAATTCTTCACTTCCATTATCACACGAATTACATCTTTCTCCATGTTGGAAATCCCCACTATGTTAGCTTCAAAATTAGCTTCAATAACCTGTCTTGCACAGTTATTTCTCAAGTTAAATAACTCAATCTCCCTGTCATAGAGTCTAACTCCTCCACTGGTACCATAATTTTCACAATATTGCACTACCGTACTTGCTCCATCTCGAGCTTTTAATGGAGTTCCCTTCTCGACACTTTCATTCACCATACAAGGCTCAATGTTGGGCGATAACTGTTCTACAGATCGAAACCCATACTTTTTGCCAACATCAGTTTTGCACCTCTTGCGTATTTCACTTTTTCCTTTTAGGTAATTATACTTGTGCCTCATGCCCACACCAAAAACACTTTTTAACTATTCTTCCATTACTTGCTGCCACATTTGACATGTCATCTATACCCTTAGAGTAAATTTTAAATTGAGACATTAAATCATTTTTCTAATCTCATAATAATATTAAGTAGGATTGAAAATTTATTAAGATTTTTATTAAATTAATGTTATATAGGATTAAAAAATTTTAAAAAAAAATTTCATTTTTTTCTTTAACAGTATATTTTATTATGAGATTTTAGAAAAAGAAAGAAAAAAATTTATTTATTTTTAATAATGTGTAAATCTTCAAAACTTTTTATAAGAAATTATTTTCAATGTTAAAATTTTTTTCAACTCTTATTAAAAAATATACTAAAAATCAAATGTTAAACTTAATATTATTATTAAGGATCTAGTATTAAAGATGTCGGTAAGATTCTGATTTGATCGAGTGTGCGTTTAACCTGTTGATGTTGCGTGTCTATAAGGTTAAGATGTACAACTCCATTCTCCACCACACGATGTACAACATGGTCATCATTGCCCTTTCCGATATGTTGGTCTCCTTTTGTACCTTCACAGACATTTTGGTGTAAGACTGTGTCTACTACACCCCTACGTCTGCACACAGTAACCTATTTTCCTTTCCAACATTCGTTGGTCTCTCCTTACAGAAAAGTTGTTGTTGACCACCCATCTCCAAATTCAAACGTTGAAATTGGATTCCCTCTTCGCCGATACCAGAACAAGATCTCCGACCACCTTGTCCGCATCTAACCACCTACCAGCATCAGATGAACACTTTGATACACTGGAAGTATACTCCAAGTCGAGACGCCTAATATATGAGCCATCGTCATTTTCCATAAACCTCCTAACACCACAGCAACTATGGCACACGTCTTGAGCTTTTATTTCCTCAACAACGTGATCATATGACATCGTCCATTGATTCTCAGTTCCAATTGTTATTCACCACTTCCATGTTAGAAGTACGAATGAGAATCCTAGCATAATTTATCCTTGAGAAAGACTCTATATATTTTTTCATCAATTAGAATAATATATCCCAACGTAGCAAGAGTTTTCTCAAAACATTCCTGGTGCCACACATTTAGAGGCAGCCATTCAATCCTTACCCAGGCTAACCTATTGCTTGAGAACTCGTCTGATGACTACTGACTTGTGGACTCAAAGACTTCTTTCAACCAATCCTCAGAGCCCTTGAGAATTCCTTCATCTCCAGACCATCCAATGGTGTAAGAAGCATGAAATTATCCCCCATGTGTCTCAGTTTAACTGATTGAAACCCTTTAGTGATAAACAACTCGTGAATATTCTGAACCAGACTGATATCATGAACCCTTGCCACCATGCTACATTTTACCACTCCATGTTACTTACCTTCACTTAAGAGTCTTGACTACTCCACCCATCATCCCTTTCCTTGCCTTGTTTTTTTTTATCCATCTTACACCACCAGGACCCTTTTTGCTCACTATTTGAGCATATGAATAGGGATACCTCTACTCATATCCTTGAGTACGCTTGTTCCTTTGACTTGCTCCCTCCTCATAGTGATTTCTTTGACCCTGAACCTCCCTCTGTTCTTCAAATCCTCTTGACCTTTTGAACCTTGGAGATTGACATACAGTTTTAAGACCCTATGAAAATATTATCAAGTTGTCGCTCCAACCTTTTAGAGTCCTCTACCTCTATAAATTTCACAAAACCATATCTCATCCCGCTCTTGTTCCTTCTGGGTGCAATAAAGATTTCCTTCACTTTGTTCCGTCCTGCAAAAATCCTCAGGAGACTTGGTTCCTAGAAGTCATCTGGAAAGTTAGAAAAGTAGAAACTTGTAATGGGTCCACTACTCTCCTCTTTTACAAAGCGTGGATTCCTTCTATCCCTCATACTCCTAACCACCATCCAACCCTCTTTCTCACCGTGTTTATGCTCTCTCTCTTTCTATACCTTTCTCTCTTTCATCTCTCTACATGCACTGCATACATTCACACTTTACCAGATGCCATGAACTCATCAACTCATTGGCCACCTGCTATCATGTTATTCTCTTTAACCTTTATCCGCACCCCTCCTCTATTTTCTTAATGTATGAAGTATCGATATAATAGATAATATATATTACTAAGAGAAAGTATCGTCGTTCTCTTCTTTTATGCCTAAAAAAAGGGGTTATAACTTTCTTTTTTACATTGAAAATATTTTTCCCTTATTTTTAATTTATTTCTATAATTAATTTTTTGTTTAACAGTTAATATTATATCAATGTATTACTACATTTTAAGAGCAATGCTATATTTTACAAAAAAAACATGCACAAGAACATACGAATAGATTTTTAACCAATAAATTAACATGCGCATAACCATTCATAGGAGAGAGAAAATAAGTATAACTACCTAATAAAATAACAACAATAATTCTTTCATAACTTTCGCACAACAAAAAATTCGTAGTGTTTATCAATTTCTATTTTTTAATTTTATTTTACTTACATAATATATATAATAACTGCCTATCACTCTCCCAGTACACATATATTATAGCTAGTTTGTTTCACTAGAGTATATTGCATGCCTATTATTCTAACTTATTGGAGTCAACCATGTGACTTGTTTCTGTGTGTATATACACACGCCAGAAGAAAGAAACGTCTTGCTTTTTCTCTAGTTTGTTTCTTTTAGTTCGTCTCTATTGGTATATGGATTCATCATAAGAAAATAAGTAATTGGAAATAGTGCATTCATCCCAAACCAACAAAATTATATATATATATATATATATATATATATATCTTAAATATATGTATTTCCTATGCTACATATAATTTTAAATTTTATGTATTATAATTTGTTATTTAAAAAGTTTATCTTGTATTAATAATGATATGTTTCATTGATCAGCTAGCTCGTAGATTAAATAATATGCTACATGTAGTTTGTAAAAAAAATATAAATAATATGATAACGTCATTTAAACTATGGGATATATAAGGTATAAAATAGTTTTACTTCTTCAAAATTAAATCTTTCTTAATCTTTTGTTTTATTCTCCTCCTTAATTATTTTGGCTAAATCCTCATATATATCACACTACCCTAAGTTAAACATTATCGTTCTTGGCCTGATATAATTAAATAACAATACAAAACACATACCTACAAACACAAATTCCTTCATCAAAAAGAAATTAAAAGAACAAAAAATAAGTTTAATTTTCATATACATTTAATTATATAAAATTTTATAGATTTCAACTATTTAAAAATATCCTTAATTTGTATATACTTTAAAATAATTACTTTAAGATAATTATTATAATAGAGTTAACCAATTTATCATACATAATATATATAAATGATAAATTAAACAAAAATATTTATATTGTTAATACAATCAAATTAAATTAAAAATTAACTAAATAATTATTATGCATAGTAAATAGTAATAAGGGTTTAAACGAATACAATTACCATTTTCGCTACTCTTTTTTTTTTTTTTTTACAATGACAACAACAAATTTATAACTTAGGAGATGTTGTTGCCGAAATCCTCCATGCATTATTGCCATAGCAATAAAAAAAAAAATGTACGGTTGTAAATGCGTACCTGTCTCTGGTGGGTGTGATTCTGTTCTTAATCCTTTAACACACTAGTTGCAATTCCTTAGAGAACATATAGGAGGTGATAGACTCGTCTGAATAACTTAGCACCTCTAATACTAAATTCATTAATTGAGCGGTATCTCTTATATTGGCCAAAAAGAAAGGGGCACAGATAAAACAATAACATAAGTTGACATATTATAAAGCAACCAATTCTTATCGGCACGAGATGTTGTCTTCATGAGAGTGGTGAATTAGGGACCACAACCACCAAATTATCTTTGATATTTTTATTGTTTTTTTGTAATTCTTGTTCTTCTTAGCATCCAAACAAAACTGTACAGCCAAACGTTATTGTCGTTTATATATATATATATATATATATATATATATATATATATATATATTCTTTTCTTTCCATAATAACAAACTACAAATATCTCCAACCCTCACAAAACGAATTTTATTTGCCACTAGCTCAGTGGCAAACGGAAGCCCCTATCAAAATAGTCGCTCAAAGAGGATCGAACCAATTAGGAGCATTCCAACTCAAAAGTAGGGAAACTATATTAATTAGCTTTTAGTTACAAAAACAAAGGATTAAATTAAGTAAATAAATTCTGTACGTGTAAATCTTGACTCACGAATCCCAATTCCAAATTATAAGCATGAATACACATGTTGAAATTAAACTGTACGTTTATCTAATTAACCGAGTATATATAGCTTTATGTATGGAATTAAGCATTAATTGTGTACTATATAATAATTTTTTACGTAGCTAGCTAAAAGCAAAAAAAGACTAATCTTAATTTCTTCTTGACTATACTCACCATTTTAATCCTCAATTCCTCAAATGAAGAATATATATATATAAAATCTATCCTGCCAGGTCATGTAGAAGCTGTGCTCCCATCAAATTCCTGTAAGGCAGGTTTTGTCCTTCACCATCCAAAAGAGAGTACTGAACTGGTTGACAATCTTCAATTTGGTCCCTTGGATAGTACAGTGAACTCTGTGTTGTTGGCGGGAACGCTAGGCTCACCCCATGTTGCTGTAACCCTAGCGTCAAAGACACCCCACTCTGGTTGTTGTTCCCATTCGGATCATTACTTCCGTAAGAAACCATACCCGAGGAGTGGTGTGTGTATGATGAAAAATCAAGCTCCACTGACCCAAAGCACTGTTCTTGGCCCTTTGGGTCGTTTTTGTTATCTGGTGTACTGTGGTTGTTGATGATGGAGGACGCACACTGGGAGTCAATTCGAACCAGCGATGGCTTCTGATCCTCTGATCGTGATGAAGAAGGAGGTGGAGGGTATTGAACATTATTTGGGTTTATATCATTGTCTTGATCAGTAGCCCCTTCTGAGGAAGCTATGTTGTTTTCAGGGTCCTTCACTTCCTCCAGGTACATTTCCTCCACCATTGGCTTCCATAGTCTCACCCTTGCATTAATAAACCAATTCGAAACCTGCTTTGAAACATAAGGGTCACCCAACGGAGTTTTCAATTTTCACAAGAATATCGTATCATATATCGTATAATATAACAATAACGACTTCATACCTAATGTCTATTTTATTATATGCAAATTAAAATATAACCAATATGGGAAATGAGGTGTGTGTGTGTGTGTGTATATATATTAGAGAAAGATATGAACGTGCCTGTCCTCTCGCGAGACCGGTTTGGCGTGCTAAAATATGTTTATCAACATCGCTTGGGTACCTGCAAATTATAGTATAGATTCAAAAGTTAGTTATAATAATCTGACCTTCAATATTGTAATTAATTAAGCTAGTAATTAGATATCAAGCAAAATTTTGAGGGTAGGGTGTCAAACGAAGGATATATATATTACACACGGAAATTAAATAAAAAAAGTATTAGTAAAATAAAGAGAGGACCATATAAGAGAATTATTTACATGGCCACATTAGAAACGTAAGATTGAAAATAATATGACGAATAATACCAACAGAAGGAATCTGAATAGTGATGCGCAGAAACTACCAAAATGTACCATAATTTTTGCAAGCAGAAATGATTGAGATTCTATACGCTACGCATGAGAAACTCACGGCACCATCAACTTGCAGTTTGTTTTCTTATTTTATTTTAGGGAGAAACATTGATTCTTCAGCAAAATGTATTTTGTAGGTTACTTATATTGGGACATGAATAATATATGTAAATAGCTAAACTAAAAACCACAAAATTAAGAAGAGGATATATTAGTAAGGGAGAGAGTTTGTTACGGATGGAGAAAATGCTCAAAGAGCCAAGCCCGAAGAACTGAAACAGCTCGCTCAGGAAGGCCACGTTGGGGTCTCCAAGGATGGGTTTCCATCATGCTCATTTGCTGAAACGCCCTTTGTTGTCTCAGTGTTTGGTCAATAACTTTGAGCCTTGGCGTTTCGCCCCTTGTTGTGCCTGGTGCAACTGGGTCTTTCTCTCCCATGGCTTTTCTTGTTGCTTGAATCTGCGCCATAATCCCATCCTTCAAACACCTGAAATGTCTAGACATGGCTTTCAACGCCAAAGCTGAGTACACCGTGGCAGCACCATTCCCCGCCACCGCTTCGAACGACGACACCACGCTCTTCATCTGATTGCGGTAGTGCTTGTACCTTCTGTCAACCTTGAAGGCAAACCAAATTCAATAACTAACACTGTAATTTGAAAGTTATAACTAGCCCCCCCATGGAATGAGAAAATGATTTGACCATGCATGTATGTTGGCAAGAAAAGGAAAAGGGGAAAGAGGTTTTGTGTTTGTGAAGGTAAATGAAAAAGGTTCAATTGTCATGAGGTGAGAGCATTTATGAAAGGGCCCGTAGTGACTGCTCAGTTAGTTCAGGAATCAAAATCCAAAGACCCCCCCAATCCCATCCATCAAATAACCCACACACAACACCCAAAAGTTAAAGGACCTGGATGAATGGATAGATGGATACCAAATTCACTTGGAGTAAAGGCGCGGATTTAACTTACTTACACACCTTTTTCCATATTTTGGGGAACGATGGATAAAAAGGTGTTATTTCCTTGCAAAAAGTAGAACTAGTACACAGCACTCTTAATAAATGAAGCCAAACAAGATTTTGGAAACAAATATACCTCTTCCAGCATCGAAAGCAGCTTTGTCTTTCTCTTCTGCAACTCCACGAACTCTAGAGAGGTCAGAGAAAGCTTCTTCGAGGAACCGATAGCGTTATTTTCCTCTTCCCACTGCTTCTTATTCAACGATTTTGTTGCCTTTCCCAAGTCGCTTTGCTTTGTGTCAAGGCTACAAAACTCGTTGAGAAGGTCTTGTGCAGGCACCAAGAACTTGGAGTTCTTCAACAAGAAATGTCCTTGTTGATAAACACTTGCAACTTTAGAATTAGAACTCACATACCCATCTTGTGATACCATCTGTTGCTGTTGAAGAGACACTGGTTTTCCAAAGAACCCATCTCTGGAACTCGACGAAACAAAATCAGGATGTTGGCCTGTTTGTCTTAGCTCAAAAGATTGCAACCCGATAGAGGAAGGGTTGGTTGAACTAAGAGAGAGTGAAAGACCTTGGCTAGGCCTTTCGTTGGTTTCGCAAGGAAACACACACCTTAGAGAAGAATCATCAAACCTGTTGCTGTTGTTGTTGTTAATGATGTTGTCTTGCCACGAGGCTGAATCGTGACTTCCCACGATTAGATTATCGGCACTTGTTTGAGAAATATTCCCAGCTGGTGGGAAATCTTCATGCTTGTTGTTGTAGTCGTGATGGTAGAAAGTTGTGGAAGAACCGTTGATGGTTTTGGAAGAGGAAGGACCCGGTTTGGGGATGAAACTTCTCCACATGACAGCGTTGGTGTCACTCTTTGGAAACCCTATCATTTCCATACCTGTGGTTAGGTTGTACATCTCCGGGTCTGACACAAAGCCTTGGATCTGGTTAACCAACATCGTTGGATTTCCCGATGATACATCAGAGTAGCAGAATCCAGATGATGATTTGTCATCACAAGGTTGTCGAGCCATCAAATTAATTATATAATAAAGCTCTTCAACAATTGCTAAAGTTCTTCTCAATTGATCAATTGCTCTCTCACCGGTTACGTATACTGCATCAAGTTTCTTATGTTGTTGGAATATTTGCTGCAAGGGATATGGTTGGCTTGTTGAGTTGTTTCATCACGCAACAGAATTAATCCAAAGGCTACTGAAACAGAGTTGAAAAATCATTAAGGGAGGTCCATGCCGAATTATTTATAAGCCCAAAAGCAGAAAGGAAGTTGAATATATAGTTACTTTGCTTGTTTCTGTGAAAAGTAATTAAATAACTCATAAGATCCTACCGTAATGGAAGAGTGGAATAATTCGTTTTAGGTATGTGGGAAACGCATCAAAGTAGGGTTGGTGGTGGTTGTGGCGCCTGCGGTGGTCGGTGGCAGGAGAAGCTACTTCTGGACGGCGACGGTGGTGAATTGGAGAGTAAGTGGAAGCTCCTTTTATCTCAGACTTGTTCTCTCAATAAGCCAACATAAAGCTACCATGAAAACCAACCTAGAAACAAAGGATGAGAAATACTTCCTCAGAAATAGAAGATCAGATAGGGGTGATGATGACCCTCATGCCATGATCATCATATTTGATATATGTCTACCTCTCTCTCTCTCTTTCTCTCTCTTAGAAGTGGGTCAATGGAAGATATAAATACAACCAAAATATACTTCTGGTACAGTAAGAAAAATATCAAGGAAATTTCCTCAATTTTTTCTTATCCCTAAGGACCTACCACTAGTAAAATAAATAATGTTATTAGAAAATGTTTTAAATTGAATACAAATAATTGAATATATAAATAAATAAGCGTTGTCAGATATGAATATTAATTATAAAAATAAAAAACTGACCTTCTCTACAAATTACTTATGAAGGACCAGGAGCAACAGAAAGTAATGATCGTCCTTTGCCTGGTACATATACTACAAGCCGCCACATGAGTTTACGAAAATGTTGATATTTTAACAAATTCTGCTTTTACCACCCGCATCCAAAACCAACACAAACCCACCATAATGTTGCCATTATAGAAAAATAGTAGATTTGTAGGGTCTCTCTTCGCCCATGAATTTGTTTAATGTTTCACAATCACACAACCCTGGCCTTGTGAATTTTTTAAGGGAAAAAAAAAATATGGTGATGGGATTAAGAGGATCTTTGTAGGGAAACGAATCCCAAGATCGAAGTCATCCTAAGTAGGAGTCTTTTACTGGCTTTTTCAGATCGGTTTTAGCAAGAGAACTCTGTTTGGGCTGAGTTTGTGGGCCACCCTCTGTTCTCTTCCAAAATATAATAATAATATAATAGTAAAGGCTAGCAGAGTTTTCTGTTGTGTTGTTTAATCTGTAAACTGTTGTGTTCTTACACAGCGCAGACAAAAGGTGAGAGAAGTAGTGAAATGAGAAAGAATAGATGCGCCTGGGTTTGTGTAAATAATGTTCCTATAATAAGGGACTGTGCGGGAAATGAGATATTGAGATGAGGTGGTCCAATCTTTGCCCATCTAATTCTTATTAATTGGTGTATTAAAGTACTCCACCCATCCTCATCTCTCCATTTTGCATGGGACCGCATCTTTTCTTTATATTTATTCATCATCCAAAATATGCCTCTTCCACGCGCATTTGCATTTCATCACACAACTGAAAAACTTAACTAGGACATTAATTCAATCTATCTATTTATTTATTAAAACAGGCTTATTAGATGTTTTATTTAATAATACTTCGAGCACCAAATTAAGCTGCGGGCCATTTAATGAACTATATATAAAATAAAAAGTTTAAGGAAAACCTACATTATCCGAATGTATGGTGAAGGAACTGCATGCTAGCTACGTACGTACATTTAATATTTTGATGCTGGTTTTATTTGCCAATGATAATGTTGATCATAGGTAATTTTCAATCAAAACCAGCTTCAACACATGTTTGCATCATCACATATATATTTTAGAAGACTACTGCTTTTTCCTTTTCATTTCTATTTCACGAACAAGACAAATAATTCATATATCATTATCTTAATCTATAATATTAGGGATGTTAATCTCGTGTTAGATTGATTGGTTTGACCTAATCAGATCACCCCGTCCGAATGAAAATTTCCAATCGATTATGTTTAAATTATTGATTGTAACCCGGTTCAACTAAGCTAATTTTTATCTAATTTTTTTATAAAAAAAAATCGGTTAGGATGATTCAGCCAAACCATAAGTCATTTCACATTATTAAAATAAAATAACTTAAAAGGAAATTGTTTAACTTAAGAATAAAAATGGTCAAAGTTTGAGAAGTGGTGAAAGGATAAGCAAAATATTTAAATAACATAGAAAAAATAAAAAATAAAAAATCAACCTTATCCCATATATTTGATTGACAAATTTTTTTTCCCTAAATCTACCTAACCCAGCCATTAAGTATCCTTAAAACCGTTAAAATGAGTTAAACGCATAGTTAACCCAATCAAATTGTTATTTTATAATAATGGTTTATGTTATTATTTTTAAATTATTTATTTGTTAAGTACCACAGCTTTAACTATGTGTTACCACTCATGGAAAGGGAGAGAAGAGAGGAACGCGCGAGGGTGAGAGTGGAGGAGTGAAGATGGCGAACACAACACAGCTTTAAATGTTTGTCTATTGAAAAACAAGTGGTCCAGTGAGGGTAGCTTTCTCCGCCGATTACCAAATTTCTCCCCCTCCCCTTTGCCCTACACCACAATGACGTCACCATCCCTTTTCTCACTTCTTACTTCTAACCCAGTTTTGTACTTTTTCTTTTATGGAGGTGTGCACTGCGCACTCCGCGCATGCTTCCTACTTCCTGTTAACAAACACCACCTCCAATCCATCCAATTCCTCGTTCACCCTTCCTTTTTTTTTAATTTCTTGTCTATCAATAAAAATTCTCTTGTTAATTGGCTGTTCGCCCCACGTAACTTTCACTCAAGATTTTTTTATTTTAAAAAATTAATGTGTATGGCTTTTTGTATGCTTTCTTGGGGAGTTAATAATGTAGGAGACTACAAATTGAAGGTACATTCCTATCCTACTAATCAAAGTACAACACATTGTGGATACCAAACACAAATGAATGAATAAGGTGGAGCATGCATCAACTTTCTTATTCAAAATAACATTTTTAAAATTTTTTTACATTCTATTTTTTTATATTCTATACTACCTTTTGAATTTCTTATTTTCCCCGACAACTTATATTTATTATTCTTTTTTTCTTTTCTTTAGATGTGAAAAACAAACATTTGAGGGAAGACTCGTTTAGTTGTTTTCAAATTTCAAAGACCAAGATGGTTTTCATGGCCGTGGGAAAGGGGTCAATTAGGAACTCCACAAATAGCGGGGGATTGTGTGCTTGTAAGACCTGTACGAGCCTGGGACTTCATTAACAGCAGCAACATTTTTGAACAGGTTTGAAACTTGTAACTACATGCAACTCAACCAGGCTACAAACTATAGGGTGGTCCTGCTTCATATTTATTTATCTTTATGCATTTAAAATTAACTCTTTTTTTATTCGTACCATATTAAACCACCATTAGAATATGTATGCGATTAGTGGTTAGGACCATCCTCATCCTACACTAGGGTTACTGTTATGTTGAAGCGGGGAGAGCATGCATAAGTGGGACGCAGTGCAAAGAGAAAATCATGCTACTTTTTTAATTAGAGGATCAATCGTGTCTCAATTTGAGAATGACACAAAAGAGGGCAGGGGGGGCATTGCTTTTGCAAATCCACCGACTAAACTAGCTAGCCTGCTTTCATCATTAACAAAACAATAATAATATTCCTTGCCTCCACTATAAAAAATCATCAACATGCTTAGGCATTATATATGTTATACGCACCTTGCACGGAGTGACATTAATTGGCTTGCATATTATATGTATCAATGTGGTGATTTCCACTTAAAATACTAACGCCATATTTCTAGGATCGTTCGCCAAGTGAAATAACTCATTTGATGACTTTACAAGACCATAATTCAATCACATAGAGATATTTTACATAAATAATTTTAAAAATATTTGTATAAGGTTCTTCCCTTTGTTTTGAAATGTTGTGATATTAATTAATGGTAGAATTTTAATATTGAAACTAATGGCGGGTAGCCCAATAGATATGCTAGTCGAACCTTGGCCTGGAAGTTTATATATATGAGAAGGGATAAGAAGCAAACTGAAACTCACCAGGTCTGAATTATTAGTGTTTGTGTGGTATTAATTACTTTGTGTCTTTAATTAAATAGTTATTCAGACAGTAATTTTCGTAGTTATGGGTCATATTAATATTTTGGTATATTATCTGTCTTTACAATTATTTAGGCAGCCATAGTGCATGGTGTGAGTGCATGATGCTTTATGTGGGTGGACTTTAGGTGGTAGAGATATTTATGGATTGCATTCGATCAACTTTAATTAAAGAGAAAACATATTTAGTTTAATTATTTTAGTTTTATTAATTTATTATTTAATCGGTTTGATTTCAAATTTAAGTCTGATCCAATATGAACTAACCATGTAATGAGATCATTTCCATTAAAATTAGGAAGGTTTCACATTCTTGAAATGTTTCTAAAGATTTATCTTTATAATTGAGTGAACATCCATAATATATGGATCACGAGATATGGGAGTTCTAGAATGGCTTTAACTTCTTACGTCTTTCTCACTCTAGTTTAGAATGGCAATTTTTAATTGATTTAATTTATTTTATATATAAATAAAATATGAGTGACCCATGTATATGCGCATATATGCATATAGTATCCAACGAATGCAGAAATAAAAATTAGTGTTCCTACATGCATGGGCATGGGGACTAATACATTAACTTTTACAGATTAATTAATGTAGTGTTAATGTTATGGACAAAATTTATTTCATTTTTTTTCTTATAAAAATATTTTAAAAAAAACTTAGACTTAAACAGATCTTATATATGATATATGATTTGCTTAACTACAAATACTGAGATTCAACTCTCACTATTGTTATTCATGTAAATTATTTTTCTTTTGGTGGGACTACAGTGGAGTTTTTCAACTGAAAAGTAGCAAACTGCATCTAATGATACAGTTTGAACTTTCCTTCCTCACTCGTTTTCTAATGGAATCATTTTATAAAAGATGAGCATGCACTCACCGACAGCACTAAAGTCAATACAAATGGTAAAGGCCGTAAACGAAACAAAACGTTATATTTCACGGAATAGTAACATCACAGAATAATAATTTGACAACAACGATAAAAAAAAATATCAATTATGAAAAATAAAACTACTTTCAACCAATGATTTGATAATTAGATCTGACTTTTAATTTTATCCAATTATGCAAATTTATATTAAATATTCAAAAATCAGCACTTATAAAAAACACAATTTTGTCTCCAACCACGTGTAATATTTGAATTTAACTTTCAATGTGTAATTCAATAAGAAAGTAGTTTTAAAAAGGTGTCAACAATGTTATTCTTCTTCTGGAAAAAAAAACTAAATATTCAATGATTTGGATTATACATATATAAAGAGAGAGAATGTATCAAATAAAAAAAATTGAGAAATGAGAATTGCAAATATAAACTAGTAAATTATGTACTTGACGGAAATAATTTTTAATCAAACATTATTTATGAGTCAAATTACGAATCAATCAATGTCTCTTTCTCATGATGAATTGAAGAATCATGAAAAAAAAAAAAAGACTAGTAAATTATGTGATTATTTTATATAGTTATGAGACTATCAATTTTTAATTTTGAAAATTCATGTATAGTAATATGATTTAAGTTTATAATTATCAATTTCAATTATATAAATAAATTTTCATATTTAAATAATTATTATTCCTTACAATTTGGTTTCATTTTTTTCTTAATCATATTATTGATATAAAGTATTTAAAGCTAAAAATAATGACTAATCTTCGCAAAAAATCGTCACCATACATAAGATGATATTTTTCTCCCAAGAAATGATTATTTAAGATTAAAATAATAATACTACATCCATAGTCATTCAAATTCAAATTATTGCATATAATATATTTATTAATTTTTATAATAATTAAATTCAACAATATATCATGTACTAATTTACATTTTGCACAAAAGAAAATCAAAGCATTCAAACTATTGAAGTTACATTTATAGAACTTGAACTCAAATTCATTGGTCTTTTAATTTTATTTTTTTATCTAATGAACATAAAAATTGCTAAATTAAGAGGCGAATAATAAAATGGAATTCTACTACTAAATTGCAAATACTAATTTGATCTATCTTTTCCAATGTACCAAAAAATTACCAATACTAGCGTTGTTCTTCTTACATACATGCATTATTATGTGGGATCCTCGTGTATCCCTCTCAACATTTAACTCTAATATGTTTCCCACTGAGGAGTTGTTTTCATTCCACATAGCACGTACGATAAATGCAAAATTTTGTGTTTTATTATATATTAATTAATGGTAATTTAAACACTAATTAAATACTGCTAGAGATTGCACGAATCCTTAATATAGTTATTACCAAAATTATGAAAATAATCTTTTTCTCCCCTCATAAATGAGTTTCTTCACGCTAAACTCCTTATTAATTTGTTCAGCTTGTCGATGGATGATTATGTGTCGAAGGTTTTCCTTAGGAGGCAAGTCTTATGAAAGCAACCCATTATTATATATATAGAAGAGAAATAAAATTAGATCCGATGTAATTTTGATAATTATTATATAATTTTTAATTTAATAATATTTTTGAAATTTATTATTGAATTAAAAGTCCATTTTAAATAGATCATATATACAAAATTTTATTAATCTAAAATCATTTATTACATCGGTCATATAGATTAAAATTATCGTAATATAAATATTTCAAAATATACTAAAATATAATTAATTTGATTATTTTTTTGTTAACACAGAGATCTTGATAATACGTAGATATAATTTAATTAGATCAATAAAAATCATATTCTATATCAAATTATAAAAATAATATAATAGTTATCAAAATTATATCGATGTAATTTGATATTTCCTGGTATATATATAAATATATATACACTTCATTCTCTTCTTTTTGTTTTTCACCGTAAATCCCAATATGAGAGTTATTTTTTCTATGCAGTGACGACAGAAGCTTGAGGAAGCATCTCTTTTTTATATTATCACGTCAGATATATTATATAGTACTAAACCAAGTTTGAGAGAACAAAGATGTAAAAACAAGTAAAACAAAACAACCGTACGTCATGTTTCAAAATTTCTTTTTTGTTAAGAAATTCGGTAAGAATATATATTAGTCATATATAAGTAATAATATGAAAAATAGCATCATTTATACCCAACAAAGACATATATGCACATGGACGCATCCATAGATGTATCAAACGGGAAGGGACAGAATTTTTTTTACACAATCTTTTAAATATTTAATTTTAATAAATTAAGAGTTTCACAAAAATAATAATTATTAATTTTATGTGTAAAAGTATACATAGATTAGAATTAAGTAAACATAAATATAAAACCTATTTTATATTAAATTTTTTTCCTTCTCAAGCATACAAAAGAGTCTTGAAATAAGGCTCCTGCTTACCCCTAGATCCATCATTGTATATGCATGCCGTAACTAGTTCACATTATTACTATACAACTTATTCCATATTTAATTATGTTTAAAATTAATATGAATAGATTCAAGAATATTTATAACGTGTTTGATTTTAAGTTTCTTAGGTAATTCAAAAGTTAATAATTGTAGTTTTCACATGTCAGACAATATTAACCTAATTTGTTTGGTAAAACATTGATTTAAATACAACAACTACGATTAATTAGTACTTAATTGGATTTGTAAAGTTTTTTGAATGAGTTGATGAACAATGAATAAAAGCAACTAGGATTTGAATCTCAGACTTCTTCCTTGAATCGAAGTCCCCCGGCCCCTTCAATTAAACCCACGGTTCTAATCCTGTAGATACACTTGATCTATCCAAGCCTTAAGCATAAAATTCGATACACATTCTTGCTTATGAAGTTTATTAATCCCTATAATAATCACAAAAAAGTCAGTAAATTTTTTTTAAAAATAAACAACCTAAGATCTTCGCTAATTAATGGTCAGTCAAAGAAAACATTAAGTAAAAAGGAAATTTGCTCAAATTCATAAGAGAAAATATGCATTTAAATAAACAAATTCAATTACAAAGAATTTCAGCAGAGTTCATCTATCATATAGAAAACAAAACAAAAAACCAGAGAAAGAGAGGAAGGTAAGGTGTGATGACTGCATTGAAACTTAGGACTGAGATCTTTCTCCAAGGTGCAAATCTTTAATATGGAACCTCGTCTCTGATCTCTTTATTCTTACTTTTCCCGCTTATATTGTAAATTATAGTGTGAATTGTTACTGACTTTATACACCGCTACAACGCTTCAGGCAACCTGACATTTTTCATGCTAGCACTTATTATTGAATTACTGAATTAGATTTAGAGTTTAGTATAAAGGAAGGAAATTAGTAGGAAATCAATGGATAATAGAAAAATAGTTAAGTAATAGAGTAAAAATATGAGTTGCTTGGTTTTAAGAGAAATAGAAGAAAAATAAAATAAAAAATTAGAGTACCACATGCATAATTGATGCTCTTCATCTTAATATCTCACTAGAAATACATTATCACACAAGTAACGCATCCGATAATGGTTAAAGAAAATTGCTTATGAGCTACAAAAATGGATTATGAGAAGAAAAGAAAAGAAAAAAAGAAGCATATCACAACAATTAGCAGCATGAGCACGAACAACAAGTAACAAGCATGAGTGAAAGGAAGCGAGGGTAGTAGCGTACAGTCAAACGCAAAATCTAAGACACTTATATGCATTTCTTTGCATATCATCGGGAGAAAATATTTTTGTGCGGGGCCCATCTTCTCTTAAAATTCTCCACTCTATTTCGCTGGTATCAAGCAACAGAAGTTCAAACCCTCACCTACAGTTCTGTTTCCTTCGTTGCATTTCTCTCCCAGTTCAACGCTAACAAACAAAGTGTTAGAGTCTGTCTGTCTTGGGCCTTCCAGCGTGTAAATCAATTTTCCAAGCTTTCTATGTACAAATAAAATAAAAACTAAGGTGAAAATTAGAGAGTTGGATCTATGAATGTAATGAGATTTCTATATTTTTTTTACAATTTTTCCATTATTTATTTTATCCAAGTGACTATTTTATTTAATTTCCTTAATCCTTACCAAATTTGTTGAAACAAATTAATGAAGTATGAATTTATTATTTTCATTGACTTCTCCATTTAGATCAGTTATTTCACTTCATTCATATAATAAGGTCTAACCGTCAATTAATTATAGTGTTTTCCACTACCAGATTGGTCTATCGCGCTGGAGCCTGGAAGTACTTTGGATTGCACATGATTAATTTTTTTGCCTCGTTACCCAGGGTACAAGGCACATCAGTTGCAGATGATATAACTAATTGAAAGCAACATCGCTTCCATCCATAAGCAAATACCGTGTTTGAGGGAGAGTTGAAGTTTCCCAAACACACCTTCAAAGACTAATAATATCATAATTCTGAACCTTCTAAACATGTTTGGTTGTGTAAAAATTAATTAATTAATCAAGTTAAATTTGAGTATAACTAAACAGAAAAACATACAAAGTTTGCATTGAAGTGAAAATTTTACAAGAACTTTTATTTGAAGACAATTTTTTGAAAATTTAATTAAAAATAATTTTTTAAAATTAAGATCATTACATTAATATCAAGTTTAAGGAACATACTATTGATGGTCCTCTACCCAACGGAATGTAGCTAGGAACTGGTCCACACATTCTTACACCAACTTTGACTTGGTCCGTTCTTGTTTCACCTCATATCTAGCTATCCACTCGTTATTAATTATAGCTATTTTTTTCTGTACAAAAGAAAGTGTCTCCATCGAAAATGACATAACAATGAGCTTGAGTTCAATTTTTTTCCAGCTGAAACTAAGAGTTATATAAAGATGGTCCATTCTTGTCCAATGTTCTTGCAGTTATGCTTGTTGGTCCATCTGATTGTATTTTTTTTTATTATTAAGTTTTGGTTGAATTAAGGATCAATGTATTAAAGGCTAACAGCAAACAAGGTTAAAAAGAGAGGGGACCACAAGGTTTGAGCATTACAGCAGAGCAAAGGAAAACGACAAAACATCACAAGCAAGCTTGCTCAGCGAAGATAGATTCTGTCCCAATTAATTCCCTAACGATAAAACGAGGCTTCCTTGCAAATCAGTGAAGACGACGACGAGGCAGAAGAAAAGGCTAATTGCTTGCTTGGCCAACTCGTTTTATTTGTCAATCCGTTTAATTTCCCTCTCTTTTGGCCCATACACAGTTACTTACAACACAAATTAAATATGTATGAAACACATATGAAACTGATCTTTTATATCCTGAATTTCCTGTCTATACGTACATACATCTTATATAGACTGAAACTATATCAGATTAATTCAAAGAAGAAGAAGATCTTATGTCTCCTCTAATAAGGCATAGACTTTTAATTACAGCCAGCCGCCATATCCTTTTGCAAACCTGTTTCTACAGCAGCATCAATATTGCATTTCGGAAAGACTGGAACCCTATTGAAGGAGGACGACTCTAAGTAAGTAATATCTGGTGTGTTTTCAGAGTAGATTTCTGTGGAGCTTGTTTGATCAGAATGGAACTTATGTGGATTTTCTAAAATTGCATATCAGACTAAGTGTGTGTTTGCATTACCATCCGTGATCAATGTACGTTTGATCAAATTTTCACGTTAAAATGTAAAAAAAACAACTAAATGTCGATTTTGTAATCCTTCTTTGAGTTAAAACTACAAATTTTAAAAAATGTAAAGATTAAAATAAATAAAAAAATAACAAAGCTAAAATCGCACATAAAGAATTAAAAGAAACCAAAATTATAATTTAACATTTGAATATATAAATTATATTTTAGATTCACATTAAAAAAATTAAATGTGATATAATGCTATTTTTTAAAGAAAAGATAAAGCTATTTTTTGATATAACGTTATTCTTAAGTATTTATAATGTCTTTAAAAAATATTGAGACTTAATTTTGAAGCTGAGATAAAAGAGATTAGATAGAAAGAAGCAACTAAGAAGATTATGTATACAGATGAAAATAAAATAAGAGTGGTTTAATATAGCTTAAACAGATCGAAACATTTTGTTAGTTGCGTGTTGTGTTTTTAGGTTGGATCAATTTCAAGGGGGGAAATCATGATCCAATCACTGTCATTTAATTTTGAACTTTGATTATCCAATTGCTTGTTTATAATCTAATCTGATTCAATCCACTTTATTGCAGGTTAAATTGGACTTTTTTATTTATTTATTTAAGTAAAACATCAAATATCACATCTCATATATATATATATATATATATCAAATAAATTAGTTTTTTTTCTGAAAGATAAAATTTATATTAAGGGTAATATTTAGGTTTTTTTATGTATTATTTTATTGAGTAAAATTAAAAAATTATCTTAGTAACCAATATAATAAAAACCGACATTAAATTTAACAATTCTAATTTTAATTAGAAAATAAAGCTAAAGTACTTATTATAATGAACAT
>PYAF01001075.1:177688-188491 GCA_007407185.1 Glycine tomentella | reverse complement strand
AGAAAATAAAGCTAAAGTACTTATTATAATGAACATAAGTTTTATCCTTTCTAAAACATCAGTTATTGAAAATTGTTCCTTTTGTCTTGTTAGAGTTTTTGTAGAATTTTTTTTTGTTACAGTTTTTTTCTTTTAAAGATTGAGACAATTATTATTATTATTATAAGATTAATATTTCTTAAAATAAATTATATAAATGATTTTAATAAGTTAATATTGTTTATTGAATAATTATTGATATGTTGTTAAAAAATATTTATAGTAATCAAAAATAGTTTTTTAGGAGTTTAAACAAAAATTTTGATTGGGTCGGCCTCAAGATTGTTTTTTTATTTTTTTCTTTGAATTGATCTATTTTAAACTTTAGAAGCAGGACAAAAGTTATAGAAAAAGTAAAGTCAAGATTAAGACTTTTACCTATAATTTTCATTCTTCTGTTCCTACCATTCCAACTGCCAATTACTAGTGATTCTTTTTTTTGGAAAAGAAATGAGGGAATGAAAAATACAATTATATTCATTAAGTATTGATTTAAAAAATTATTGTGACAAAAAATAAAATAAATTTGTTAATTTTTACTAGTTAGTATTTTCATTAATTTTTTTATTTCATACATATATTATTCAAAATTCAAAATATTTTTGAACTCGACAAAATTTTATTAACTTATCGTTTGGATCTACATGTATTTTGAACCAAAATGACATCCAAATGCATATGCTACGATTAATAGCTTCTTATTTTCAAGTCAAATACACACATTTTATGTTTGTTATTATAGAACCAAACACTGGTTGAATTAAGAATTACTGACAAGTAGGCTCTGCTATAAGATAACTTCTTATTTTTGTTGTTTCGTTAATGAGTTTTTCTTCTAATTTATATTTTGGAATAAATTTTAACTAATAGTTAGACAATGTATTGTTTGTACGGTACATTAATCACCAATCAAAAGATAAGATAAAACAAGCCATTCCTTGTTTATTGGAAGTTCTTGTGTAGTATAGTAGTAGTTTGGTTATGCTTCCTCTCTATGTACATCAAGTCATCTAGTGAAAGTCTCAACACGGAACAGAACACGGGCCCAAACCAAAGAGGTTAGACTTAGATTGCACAGAGCTAACAGTGGGTCACCGAGACTGTTATTCGCTATGCTTTTCTTTTCTGGTGTAAAGGTGGGCCAAAAAATGTGGATGAGCATGGCCCAAATAGAAACGCAAACACAAAAAGGCCATAAGTTTCTCCTCCAAAAACATAGCAACAAGGAGCCACACCTATGATGCCATTTGTCATTCCATGATCAGGATCCACTCTACCACTGGGACTAAGTCTCACTACTCAATACTACTCATCATCCACCGCAAACTCTCTATACACATCTCTGAGGCTGTTATTGCTTAACAACAATCACATTTGGTTGGTAGCTGAAAATGAAAATCACACAAAAGAATAATGAGATGAAGTGCCATTGGAACATAAAATGAGCATATTCTTTTTTGTGGCTCTAATAAATTTACCATCATCATGGCTGTGCTAACTTTCTCACACTCAGGATTTCCCACTTTGTCTCTCCCATTATCTCGACAAAAACGGCTTAAAACGAAACCAAATTCCAACACAAACACATGCTCACTAATCCAATGCTGCCACAACCAAACAGAACCAATCGAACTAAATGGCCAAGCCAGATTTCCAGAGAAGAATCCTCACATCAACCCTGCCGCTGCAGTTCCACCAAGGCCTCGAAGGATAATCCTTGTTAGACACGGAGAGAGTGAAGGAAACGTGGATGAGAGCGTGTACACAAGGATACCTGATCCAAAGATATCCCTCACTGAGAAAGGAAAGGTCCAAGCAGAGGAATGTGGTAGCAGGATTAAGCAAATGATTGAGAATGACCATAACCAACATTGGCAGGTTTACTTCTACGTCTCTCCATATAGAAGGACCCTTCAAACCTTGCAGCACCTCGCTCGTCCTTTTGAACGCTCAAGAATCGCTGGCTTCAGAGAAGAGCCTCGCATTCGAGAACAAGATTTCGGTACGCCAAACTGAACACTTTTCTTGTGTGTGTCAGTGTCTGTTTTCCATTTCAGTTACGAATTGATTCTGTGGTTTAATAGGGAATTTTCAAAACAGAGAAAAGATGAGAGTGGAAAAGGCATTACGCCAGCGTTATGGTCGTTTCTTTTACCGATTTCCAAATGGAGAATCCGCGGCTGATGTATATGATAGAATAACAGGTAATAATAATAATATGTATTATGTTTTTGCGAATCGTACATAAAAATAAAAAAGTTAAGTACTGATGTAGAGTTTTATATATGTATGGTACAAGGATTCAGAGAAACGCTGAGAACAGATATTAACATTGGACGGTATCAGCCACCTGGGGAGAATAAAACAGACATGAACTTGGTCATTGTGTCTCACGGACTAACACTTCGAGTTTTTCTGATGAGGTGGTACAAATGGACGGTTCAACAGTTCGAGGGTCTCAACAACATGGGCAATGGAAATATGCTTGTCATGGAAAAGGGTTTTGGTGGAAGGTATGTTTTGTATGCATATTATTAATAGCTTATTATGGAAATCTAAAAGGACTGAGCATGAACAGGTATAGCTTAATGATACATCATGGCGAAGAGGAACTGAGACGGTTTGGATTGACTGATGAAATGTTGATAGATCAGGAGTGGTAAGACTTATGATCCTATTAATTCACCCCATTTACTTTTTGCCCTTTTGATTGGATATTTATTTATCTCATTGCTATGTGGTGGCTGATATACGTTGAAGGCATAAATTTGCAAAGCCTGCTGATCTGAATTACGATTGTCCAATGGTGAATTCCTTCTTTCCCCACCTTAGTGAAGAAACATGCAGGTACGATTACGAACAAGGAGGGTGATCAGGAATTTATACCAACTTCACGGTCAATCCCAAGCACATTTAAAAGTTGAATTACGACAATGAGGAGTACGTTCTTGTAACTAACTAGTAGGAAAAGTTGTACCCAAAAATTATAAAATATATATATATATAAAGAAGAATCAGATGATGGTGTATGTCACTGTATACAGTTCCCGTATGAACTAGTTCATGATCACGTATGGGTATCTAACTCCTTAATTATTCATTACAGCTGGGAAGGATCGATCGGTTTGTTAGCATCCTAATTCGGCAATTGTACAGTAATATAGCGGTATAATTACAAATGCTTGTAAGATTTCTCAAATCCGGCTCTCAATAAGTAAATCAGAAGTTTTCTTCATCTTTTTGATTATCATCTCCTGGATCATCTCCAAGCTATCATCATGCATTACCTATGACCAACTCCTTCCATGGCCAATTCTACGAGTATCTGTTCTTAGAGTCTTGATTCTACCTTTAACTCAAACGAATCAAAACTTCATTACCGCACAAATCCTTCTAACCTATATTTTCCCTTCGTCCTGAACTAATTTTACTCATTAATTTGGTCCATGGATAAAACTAGAACATGTCATGCATCGTCATTTCAGTAATATAGAAAAAGGAAATCAAAATTATTTGAATATAACAAAAATCTGACATTGTACAATCAAATACCTTGGGCTTAGACTCTGATATCGTGGGAGGAAAAGTGCAACATTACGCCTTTAAACCAAAAAGTATATATTGCCTATATGGATGATTAATTTATTTTGCTATGAAAAGGTAAGAAGAAACGAATTAAGAGTCCAGGCAGAACCTTATCCATCTTTATAACGGGGTAGGTATGATTCATAACGTGGAGATGCGGGGTATCGATCAAATGTACTTATCATCAAATGTACTATAATATATAAAAAGTTAATAAATTAATAACGTGGAGATGCGGGGTATCGATCCCCGTACCTCTCGCATGCTAAGCGAGCGCTCTACCATCTGAGCTACATCCCCTTTAATAACAGACAAGCGTCTAATAAAGTAATTTGAATTTTCACTTTGAACTGTTATGACAAAACTTCAAATGCATTCCACGTATTTATTCCATATTTTTCAAAATTTATGACAATGTTCAGTAAGGTTGGCCTGAGCGTCATCCGTATGTGGGACGGCACTAGACCAACAATTAAAAGGAGCTCAATCTTTTTTTAAAAAAAATTATAGTTTTATAATAAGTATTATATATTGTTTTAATAAATAAATTAAAACAATATTGTGTTTTATGTCTCCTTATTTATTCAAATTAAAATGTGACATGTGATTAAAAATTACTCGTTTAGTTAAATTATATTTTAAACACTAATTGGTAATATTTTATTCATTAATTATATTTGTTATTAAAACGTAATTTTACTTTATTAATAATAATTCCCAAATTATATTTGTACGGATTTTATACCTTTGACTACTATTGAATAAAAAATAGAAAATTTATCTATAATTTTGGTGTTTTTTTTGCAAAATTATAGATAAAATTTTCTATAATTTTATAAATTTTTCATTTAATTTGAGGATTTATTCATATTTCTTCTCAAAATTATAGAAAAAATTGCATAAATTTTTTGTAGAAAAACTTAAAAAAAATCATAAAATCAATAGAAAAATCAGCATAGAAAATCTACAGGAAAAAGTTGCACGTTGAAATCATATTACAAATTACCTTTTTGAAAATATATAAAGGCTAAAGATTTTTTCATCTTGTTTTGGATTACTAAAAATTTGCAAATTAAATTTTCTAGACTATTTTAATGACTTAAAATCATTAATAGTTAACAAGAAATAACTTTAAATAATAGGATAAAAAATTATTTTGGTCTCTAAATATATAAATTTATGATAATTTAATTATTAAAAAACAAAAATTTTAAATTTAGTCTATAAATATTTAAAAATTGCAACAGTTTTGTCTTATTGATAAATTTATGAGATTATTTTGTTATTGAATTATAATATTTAAGTATCTACGTAACATTAAGGTGTAAAATACACAAGATGGCCTAGCTACCCTGAAAAAAAAAAAAGGAACTACCTTGCTTCGGCACACGATTCGGTGAAATTGTCTACCTTTTTATACATTAAAATACTAAATCAAAATTTTATTTTTTTATGAACTAAATTATTACTGATGTATACATTCAATGACTATAATGATATTTTCCTCTTAAATAATACTACTATTTAATAATATAATAGAAAATCTTATTTGTGTCAAATTGAAATATGAACAAGTTTTTAATAATTACAATTCACTTTTTTAGAAAAGGCTTAAATTATTATTTTATCTTTAAATTATACTTGTTTTTCAAGATATGAATAAATATAACGTATAGTTATCTAATAAGAAATGAAAATATAATTTTTAAAACAGCAAAAAGGTATTTTAAGTATAATGTAAGTTTTTCTCTTAGAGGAAAAAAAAAAAAGGCAAATTTAATCTTTAAAGACATGCATTCTGCATATACACCGCGTACACACGTATTAAGACTACATTTCCCTGTTAACCAATCATCTAATAAAACAAAGCAACATATAAAATATAAAATATCATTTTAGGAACCATTTGCAATATGATTTAAGTCTACTATAGTCTACAAATAATATATGTAATATAATTTTTTTTTTTTTTTTGTGTGTGTGTGGGATGGCTACCTATACTAAGCTCTGCCCCTATTTCTAGAGTTAGATATGAATCCCAAATTAATGGTTGTAACCACTGGATCTCTGAAATTTTATTGAAAAACAGAAAATTAAAGAATCCACGACATCTAATTCGTGTAGTGCTGTTAATGTAAAACATAAAAGAAAACAAAATTAATTTTGGAGGCGCACCGGTATCAATCTGAGTAACAACCCCTTCTGGTGTCTAAAATTCATCAACGCTTTTCATCTTTTAGCTGTATATACAAATGCATGCTACGTATCTACATCATGTTTTCTTGAAAATTAATGTAAAAGGTTCAATGCAGAAAGTACAATTGCATGCACGTTAATAATTTTTTATATATACAATAATATAATCTTATAAAAGTTATTTAATATTGTGGATGCAAACTTGGAAATTTTTAAGTATTGAAAATGCATTTCGACTTTATGTATTTAAAAATTTCTTGAAAATTGTCATCAAATGATATTAGATGAACAATGTGACAAATGTTCTTGAGATACTGGAAAAATAATGAGTTTTAGTTTGAAATTTGAATTGAAGAAGATAAATGTAAACTTGTCAAAATGGCTATATATCCGAAAGAGATGAATTTGTGGCAAAGATTAGAGTCGAGTGGAAGTTACTGACATTACCAATGTCATCGGATCAAAACATCTCAAAATCCTGTTTAGTTTGTTTAACATGTATGCATCAAATTTGTCAACCATTAAAAGGAAAAATCTATAAATAATACTTTGTAAAGCTCATCATGCATGACACATAAATGATTATTAGTTTGATGGGTCAACATCTAGATGATGGAAGTAACCCAAAAAGCTTTCTAGAGTTTGTTTCTTGGACCTAGCCCAAAGCCGTTGCGTATAACATCCCAAACCTTTACTAGGAATACAAGACAGGACAGATAAAAAAAGAAGACTAAAGAAAAATTCTTTTCGTTTTTAATGTGCAGTAAACATATTTTTCAGTAAGAAAAAAATTAAAGAATATTTATTTTTGAGATGTAAAGATCATTGGCTCCAAACAGCGTTTTTCATACAATATAAAACCTTTTTTCTTTTGTATCGATAGAATTAGATCACGGTTGTTTTGGCACTTAGACCAAAATATGAAGAAGTTATCAAGAGACAATGACATGAACGGAAATGAATGTGTTTTAACAGGACGCGAATGAACATAAGCTTTGGAAATGCTATTTATACACCTGTAAATTAAAAGATTGGGATTAATACATAAAGTAAATTCAGGTAAATTCTATAATGCATATATATACAAATAAGTATAATCAAGTGATTGGAATACTGAAGTTAAATATAGATCACTCGATCTTGACAAAAATAATTAAGTCTTGATATCATGATGAATTAGAAGGATTAAGATAAAAATAAAATAGACAAATATGTGTAACTATTATCACCCGCGCAAGAAAACGGCAGACATATCCCACTTGCCTACATGACCCCACTTTTCAACATGTGTCTCAATTCGTTATCTCATAATGTAGTTGGCTTTACATTTACATAATGTAGGGTCCATTTCTCACACAACTGCTTAGACCTACAAATCTAACTTTTAGACTATACTGCTCCTACATTGATACTGGCCTTTCAAAATGAAATAAATTGCAAATATACAGAGAATTTCATACGGAGTTGAAAACCTGATATATATACATAAGTCAAAGAAAAATTATTAACAGGCATTTCCTGCAAATCTGATCGAAGAGCCATTTCAAGTGCCTCAAATAATAGCCTATTTGCTTTTTGTCTTTTTAATAAAAGAGGTCCTCCCCCTCCAAGAGATGATTCTAACTTTTGATTCTATCAAAATCACACTTGTAGCTAGATAAGTTTGCAGTGTCATTCATCATGAATCTTAGTAAGATAACACTGTTACGTATAACTAGTTGTTAATTTTTCCCACTTGGAAATATCTTCAGATATAAATATTGTTGAAAAAAGAAAAGGAGTAGCACATATATTGTACTAGTGATGACTAATGCCCGACAAGGACATTGTACTAAGGTGGAGGCCAGATGTACCTGTATGTTGTCCATCAAATAATCATCTACAAGCTAGTTTGATTTCAGTTGTTGAAATGTGCGCATTATATATGTTAATCAGTTCCTATTCATGAATGTAGTAAGATTTTAGATGTAGTCGAGAACTATGACAATCAAACTACAATTTTTATTTTTTTCAGAATTATTCCTACCACAAGTAAGTCATTATAGAAGTTGCAAATTAAGTAATTCATCCATAAAAAGTAAAAATCATGACCATGGACATTTCACTAGACAGTAGACACAACCTATTTTTCTTTTTTGTGTTTATACTCAGTACTTCACCTTTGAAACTCGAAATTTCATGATCGTGAAGGTCATGCTTAAAGCCAATGATAAAGAAAAGAGACTACATCGAAGGCATAAAGTATTCATCGAATTGACATTTATATGATCAGAGCTTAAGTTAACAAGGATAAGTGAAGACAGCTCTTCCAGGGCTGGAATTAACTAGAATGATCATGAGTTGGAAAGTGATCAGTTCCACTAAACTATAATCCTAGCTCATTCGTTAAAACATGCTGCTCTAGCTAGGCTCTAGCTAGGTTCCGTGGAAAGATTCCACTAACTAATTTTCACAGGTTCTCTTCCACAAACAAAATTCTGCTTAATTAAAAATGATTTCAGAAGCAAATCCTGGATCGATCGAACAAACATTTATCTAATTTACTACCGTACTTGCTAAGATTCATGTAATTAAGATTATTTTAAATCATGTTAAATACCAGCTACCGTAATTTCAAGTAAATGTTTATTTGTTGAAACAACTTTTAAGTATCTTTAATTTATATTGGATAAAAAATGTTATGCTCAATTTTATTATTAACTTTTTAGAATAAAAACATCTAAATAAAAATCAATTTCCATCCAAATCAATTTTGAAATACTCAGCTAAAGACATATTTAGTTCGTACTTCGTAGCCACAAGCCAGGGAAGCAACTTTAGTTTATGGACAATTTTTTATATATATAAACCACTTTCAACCTAGCTAGCTATAACATGTATACTGCAGTACTAGTGTAGATTCCCGTATAGATATTTATTTACTTTAGCCAAGCTTTTCAAAAAACTGCTTGCCATATATGTTTGAGTTACCTAATGATTCTTTTTTTTAACACCAAACATAAATGTACCTAATGAAAACCCAAACAGGCTAACAGTTTTTGGAGATTTCTGAACTGCAACACAACCTCAATTGTGATCTTATCAACTGCATTTATCTAATGTTTTCAATATCAAGGATCACAACGAAACAACACAGCAGTTGTTACTTGTTACAATAATTTAAACGTAGCTTGAAGCCACGTACTATGATCCAATACAGACATGTTTGTACTTAATCAATTGAATACCTACCTGCGCAAGTTGTTTTTTTCTTATTTTTTTTTAAGATAATGCACAGAGCTAATTCATTTATTAAGTACACTAGCTCTATATAGCAAATTAGCAACCCCTAATACCTGTTTGTATTTCGGGATCCGACGGAGCCGTGTCATTGTCAGCAACGCACGTCTTGCTTGACTATTTAATTATAAGATTATTCTAATTAATATTTTTTAAAGAAAAATAGTTAATCACATTAAATTTATCAATTATTTATATTATCATTTAAAAAAATCTTATTTTTTATTTATTTAATTATTTCTTATTTTTTGGTAAAAATAATTAAAAGTATGTAAAAAATAATTAATATATTTAAAAATTAGAAAAAAAATCTTATAAAAAAACAAACATTTTTTTTAAATCTAATAATTAAGGACTAAAAGAAGTAGAATTTGTAACTAGGTAGAACTAGGTCGATTGATTGCATAGGAAAGGACATTTTGGGTTAGGTAGTTGTCTTTTCCACTCCATCATGTTATTTTGAGCACCACCCTTTTCCATAAACGTTATAATTATTGAAGTATGCACGTTTTGTATTACTAACTAGAATGTTACATAAATTAATGCCATCCACCTCCACAGTGTTTGATTGCGAGGAAGGGAAATCAGAAAATGGAAATGAATACGTGAGAGAAGAAAAAGAAAAGAAAAACATGTGAGAAATAGAGATTATTTGATTGAAAAAATAGAGTATAATAGAGGAAAAATATTTAAATTATGATAAAGAATAATTAAGATGGATATATATATATATATATAAGAGAGGACATACGGTGAAGTAAGAAAGTGCATATACGTGGTCCTTTTCTTTTGTCTTTTTTTTTATATTTGATCTTTTTAAATTCAAACATTCTCTATCCTCCTCAGTCCTCACCAATCATAAAACGTGCTCTCACATGTCAATTTAAGAGTAACGGGAAAGAAAATAGTGACGGCACATAACCAAGATGATTTGCACTATATTAAGATATGTGCAAGTTGATGTTAATTGTCTCCTAAGCCATTTCCTTGCCTTTGTCGATTGTCATGACTCATGAGGAACCGAAAGATCTGAATAGAATTTCGTCTTCAACTTCTCACTATCACAGTTACACAGGTTGTCATGCCTCGTTTCTTAACTTCAACCTAGTGGCAGGCAGCTTCTGATACGCAAACTCAAGGTTTTAGCATTAATAGGGAACAAATCCGGCTTTTCAATTAACTTTAGAATATATGACCAAATTGACTTGGCATTAATCACAAGTGAGAATCAAATTAAAATAATATTATTATACTACTATAAACATAATTAGCTGGCCAAGTGACCTGCTACTCTTAGAGTAAGTTTTATGTAGCTAGGGAACATCTAAAAGACTAAGAATTTAATTAGAGTAAGTTTTATATAAAATTAAAACCGAAGAATTTAATTAAAATGTATTAATAATGTAAAGATTGCACTATTATGTAATTGTAAAATATTATATTATATAAGATTTTTAATAATTACTTTTAAAGTTATACTTTAAATTAATACTAAATTAATGATGTAAAAATAAGCTAGTGTATTAAAATTAACTAAAAAGACTAAACTTTACATTTCACGTAATATTAAATATGACCACAATTATGTAATTTACATTAAGAATGTACTAATTTTTTTTAGTAAATTTCATTTTCCTCCTTTCAGAAATGTAAATTAATAGTACTGTCATCTCCTTTAATACTGAAATATATAATTTAATATAT
>PYAF01001075.1:149095-163194 GCA_007407185.1 Glycine tomentella | reverse complement strand
TATAAAATTTAGAGACTAAATTGCATTATATGAATTTTTGGGAACTAAAAAACAAAATTTAATAAAAATTTAAAATAAAAATATATTTTATTATTTAATTTATTTATGTATAATTAGTTTTCTAAGAATTTTTATTTATTTATTTTCTATAAGTTGTTATAGTGAAAAATGGTCTTGGAACCTTTTTTTTTTTCTAGATACAGTTGCAACAATAGGGTTTTTAATTTTTAAAACAGTGTAGTTCACAGGTAAAAAAAAACGTTTTTTAATTTATTAAATAATATTTGTTTAGATTCTTTACATGTATATTATTTATCTTTTGTTTTGTTCCATCTTAATTTTTTAAAAATTAAACTTGAAACAAATATTATTTGTGTTTTCCAATCCTTTGTCTTTAATAAATCAAATGGAAGTAAAAAATAAAATGCATCCACCTTAATTATAAGTTGCTGATTAAATTGCATAAAAGAAGATAAATAAATATAAATTACATATGACTTTTTGCTCAACAAATTACATATAAATAAAAATATTTGGTCTTGCTTTACTGGGCCGATTCTCTTCCGGGATTGGTAAAAACCATGGACTAACAAAGATAATAAAATAGTGAAACTCATCAAGTATTAGTTGTACATTTCCAAATATCAAATACGGGTCAACAACCACTTTAAATTTTCTATATTTTTTACGTTATTTTTTATTAATACTTAAAGCATAAACATACTATAAATGTAAGCATTTGTTATTTAAAATTTTTCAAATTTCAAAGGATATTCTATTTTTTGTATTTTTCTTAAAAAATTAAAAAGTAAATAAATACAAACCTAAAATGACCAGAGAGTTTTTTGAGGTTTGTGGATTTAGTTTAAATTGGTCCAAAAAAATTAGAGAATTCTAGATCAATCCAACTTATTAAATTTAAACAGTTCAATTTTTTTTTCAAATCCAATCAAACTCAGCTTTTAATTATCCCTACCAATATTTGTACAATTCCACGCGTCAACTCCCGATAGGGCTTCTTAGGTACAAATGCGTTAACAGCCTGAATGATCACATTCATAAATAAAAAATAAAAATAAAAAACCTGAATAATCACACCACATATTAGTATTTGATACATGGCAATATATGCATTATAGTACCCCATTGCGCAAAAGAAAAAATTAAATAGAGCCATGGGTGAACAGGAATGAGTCTAATGACAATATGACATCAAAGTATACGTAGAACTAGGCAAAGTATAATATGCTTGTCTTGTATAAGGGAAAAGCAACTTGATATTCAATCTGACTAATTTTATCACACACGTATGACTTGACGGAAATGCAACCCAACCTAAAGCATTCTTATGAGAGAAAAAATCACCAAAAGTAGCTAACTAGAAAGGGCTGGTGGATGATGATGATAGGCAGGCTAGTTGGGGGGAGGAGAAGGGTCTTAGGCATGTGAATTACCATAGCCCTGTCCATATGCTGGTTGTGGTGAATACCCAACAAAAGGGGGGACTGCCTGATCAAAGCGTGACATTTGTTGAACAGGGGGAACACCCATTACTGATTAGGGTACAAATTTCCCATCGCGTTTGTCCATTTCAATCTTATGCTGAGTCTGCAAATCATATTCATTTTCCATTTATCATCTAATTCTAAACACTTACAACATAATCATTAACCATTTGCGGCTAATTATAAATAACAATTTTACCTGCATGCAGGCACACACCCTACAAGATGACAAAAAACAAAATCATAAATTTAATAACAATAAATTCCACTATAAAGTGCACAATCAAAGGAAATAAAAATAAAATAAAAACTAAAAAAAGTGAAGTCTTACGTGCAGTAGACAAACTCAGCCAAACAAGATAGCAATTGAGAAGCCTGTCGAATTTCACTATTTCCCACTATTAAAAGCAATAATAGAAAATATGCTGAGTTGAATCCTTTTTATTCTTTTTTATCTTATTTCATTCATTTTTCTCTCTTTCATCTTATTTTCATTTTTTTCTTCTCTTTTTCCTTTCTCTCTATGTTTCATTTTTTATTTACTTCATCTACTGCTCATTCCAATTAATTTGGATTAAAGGTGGTGTTGTTAATGTTAAACAGAGGCCATTGAATTTTCAAAACATCAGACAACATGAAGAAATGAATGAGAGAGTACATGTACAACTTAGCAGAAAAATGCCACGTAAAATAAGCACAGAAAATAAATGTAAAGTGACATAGATACTAACATAAAAGATATTCGAATACTCGTTTTAAAATGAAGTAAAACATGAAAAAAATGTTATATACCTCCGCACCAAGGCAGAGTTCAGGTCTTCAGGACATTTACTTTCTCCACACCGACCACTGCAGGGCATGTCACCAGCACAACAAGTGTATCTGGAGTAAACAAAAGATAACCATATAAGTTATCACACATTAATTTAAACCATATAATTCATTTTTGAAATCTGGGAGAACCAATTATTACCTTAACATATCATCGTAAGAGCTCGTTTGCGGAGCAGATATGATACACACGGTGCACTGTCACGTGACAACAGAAAATTAACATGAAATAATTACATTTATGCCGTGAATAAAGTCCATTCAAATTGTGATTCAACTAGCAAGGCATTGCAGACGCAAAACACCAAAATGAAGGTCCATGAAATTTTGTATAAAGAATACATTCTCATAAAAAAGATAGACACAAAAGCACCTCAAAACTGTTTTCGTATGGGATAGATCAATTAGTTTCCAATATTAAATGTTGCCCAAAAGGCTCGCTGTATAAAATTAATCCTTTGGGGGGGGATTCCGAAAATTGGTTAGAAAACCATAATTTGTTACCTCAAAATATCAAATATAAATAACCAACCAAATAGAATTTAGAAAAGATGCAGAAATTCTATAGTGAGGATAAGTCAACGCAATTGCAAGTTAGAACTTACAGGGGTGTCAGCTTGAATGGTACTCAGAAGATCAGAGTGCCAAAGATTGCGGAAGTTCTGGCGGAGCTGCATCTTCTCGATGTGCTGTTGTGAGGCCATTTCCTTCCACTGTTTCAGCAATTATCAAAATCCTAACAACAACAACAAGTGTTTCAACCAAATCGAACCACGATGAATGTATAGGGAAAGACAAGAAAAAGCTTGCAGAGTTGCAGGTATGTGTGCTTAATTTCGACGTTCACAAGGATGACTTTGAACTTTTCAAGTGATCTCCAATTGGCCTATTGTTGAATGATAAGTTGACTCCATATACTTGTCTTAATATAGAAGTCTTTTCAGAAGGAGTAATAAACTTTACGAGGAAGGAAAGAAACAAACAAACAAAAACAAAAAAAAAAAAGATAGAAAAACACTTCAACCCGATTTTTTGAAAGATTAGCAATACCAATGCATTAATTGTTTTAATAACAAACTAATTTCTTAAAATTAGAAAATAGTTATAAAATTTATTATTTTGAGTTACTGTTTTAATTTTTCATAAAAGTAAATATTTGATGTTTTAATTTTTTAAAAAATTAATACAGTTAAAGTTATACCTTTTTTAATTAAAAAATATAATAAGATGATTAATGTAATTAATTAACAGAGAAAAAATAACATTATAAAATATGATATAAATAATATAAGCCAATTTAAATTATTACGGCCAAAGCTTCCATTTGCAAGGTCATTTGTACACCTACGGCATTTTCTAAATAGTAATCAATAATGAGAACCCGATCAGATTTTAAGTGAGCTTTTGAATGTAGGGCTTTTTATTTTTTGAACACCCAAACTAATGTACTTTATACTTTAATTACTGTGAAATTAACTTCATAAAATAATTTTTCTCAAATACTAGTAGTGACACATTAATTTTTATACAATAATGTAAGGGTCATTAACAACATACTTCTACAAAATTATTTGAAAAGGATTTAACTACATAAGTTTACAACAGTAAGAATTAAAAACTCTAAGTTGGGTAGTTGGGTTGGGCCCGTCCACTAAGTTTTTGTGGTTAATTAAGTTTAAGGTTCTATTAAGGTGTGTTTCGGTCTGTATATTAATGATTAGAACCGACTGCGCTTCTGCTGTTAAAAATAATACAGTATTTACTAATTTACTACTTTAAGGAAATCATTTTTTAAATAAAGGCACCAAATGATTATTTATTTTACTTAATAATAATTTATTTTAGGGTGCTTAAACCATGGAATAAAAAAACTTTTGGAGTGGGACAAATAACCTATTTTCTCTAAATTGGGATAATTGATTAGAAATATTTTTAAAAGGTTCAAATATAAAACAATCCTTTAACGTTGGCCAAATGTGAAATTTATCTGAATTTTAAAAAATCCAAAGAATTCATTAAATATTATTGCAAAAAAAAAAGAGAAAAATACCCTCATTAAACATGTATCTATTTTATTAATAAAGTATCATATGTCTTTCCTTAATTACTTAAAACCATTGAAGTTATATTAAAAATAAAAAATAGATAATAAAATATATTTAAAATAACAAATTAAGTTTTAAATTTTATCCAATTAAAAACTAATTCATAGCTGAATAAATTCATTAAACTTTTCCTAGATTTGGAATCAAACGATCACGTAAAACAAGCATAAGCTTTTCATAATTGAGTCAAAACATTATATTCTAAATAAAATTGAAATGTAATCAACGAATATAGTCACTTTCAAAAAATTAAATATCAACAATATGACATGTTTTTTCATCATAATATTGATAAAAAGTATCACCAATTTTACATATAATTAATTTCCTCTAAGGAACTTGACTGATCACTTTTAGTTGTCTCCTCTTAATCACATTTTTTTTTATTCACAATGTTTGAACCTTGAGACATTACTTGAGAGAATCAATATAATATGATAAGGAAACCAATATAGATTTTACAATTTAAATTTATGTAATATGTACATTTTACTCCCTCCATTCATAATTATAAGACTTTTTTTTATAAATTTATTTATTTCTTTTTATAATTTTCTTTTTAAAATTTTAAATATATTAATTATTTTTTCTTACTTATTCTTCCTTAATTATTTTTTCTTCAAACATTAATGAAAAGTAATTATGTGTATAGAAAGATAAGAAAAAAGTAATATTGGAATGATAATATAAATAATTGATAAATTTAATGTAATTAATTATTATTTTAAAAGGTGTGAATTAATTAAAAAGATTTTATAATTAAAGACGCAGGAATTAAATTAAGGCTGTTTGCATGAAGTTAAAAGCAATGGAACAAACATTCATAAAAAGCTTCAGCATCCTTGCTTTAACATTTTTGCTTTGGGAAATGTTAATTATCAGAATGCATCTTTATATATATTGTGAAGACAAGCCTACTTGAATTAAATAGGATGATCATGAATAACAAAACTTTTTTACTTTGATGGATAACAAAACCTTTAAATTTGTATTTCATTTCATTTGCTATAAAAGATAAATAATTATTCATTTTCGATATCTTTCTAAAGTAATGTAAAAACAATAACTTTTTAAACAGTAATGTTTTACCAACAAACACTTGTAGTATAAAATAAAAGGGTAATATTATTCGGAGAAAATGACTTCTTTATATAGGGAACTAACAAGGAGAAGCATGGACTCACGCACCCACTCATTGTCTCATCCTGTGTCATGTCATTAAAGAGAGACAGATGAATTTGGAATTGTGTTGTTGCTGCAGGCCTTCCATTAAATAAGTCAGAGCTCTGCAGCTACTCAGAAACAAACACATAGAAAACAGCACTCCCTCATCACCAGCCAAGCAAAAATAACTGTTACTACTTTTTTTTTTTTTTCATTGAGGCAATCAAGGCAAGGCAACTAGTAGTTTCCTTCAGCTAATTTCAATGTCTTCTGATCACTATACTTTTGACGTTTCTTACCAAAGACATTCAAGCCCAGACAACATGGTCTCCTATGATGGAAATGGAAATGGAAATCTTGTGTTTTTCTCTGACCCTCAAGGGAATTTTAGCAGTTCTCTTGACCCTTTTTCCCCTTCTTTCTGCTCTTTTTCTCCTCAGGAAAACCCTGTGCAGCCTCTGTCTAATATAAAGGGTGAGTTTAGAAGTTTATCTTCTTTGCATGGCTCCGAAGTGACGAGTGAGGAATGCCAAATGGGTGTGGATTATACCTATAATCAGCAATTTCTTTCTCAATCTCAAACTTGTCATGGTTCTGAAAGTGCATCGAAGTTAATACAAAGGAGCTTCAGCTGTACCTCTTTTGATGGGAAGCCTGGTTTCCCCTTTGAACCTCACCCTGACACTCTCATGGACTTTCAATGGCATGCTTTGAACTCCCCTGAAAACACTTTCTTCGCAGCACAAATGAGGAGAGTGTGCAGTACAGGAGATTTGCAGGTTCAATACCAAACCTTATGTATAGTCTTTCTTTCATTGTTAATTTTTATTAGAGAATCAAAAAATAGTTTATGTAATCCAATCACAAATTTACATGTACGATAAATTTGATGATTTGCATCATGATTTCTGATTGGATTTTTAATTACTTGATAGAATAAAACTTTTTAAAAAATAAATGAAAAGTGTAAAAAAGTTTTACCAAAATTTATATCAACAGTAATTTATTATTCATTGATAATGTATAATCATTAAACTTATAAAAAATTTTATAGTTGCAGAGTATAGAAATTAAACTCTTTTATTTTTATTAAACTTTGTTTTAGTTTTTGTTCAGAACATGAAAGCAACAGATATGTCTCAAACGGGGAGCCCCTTGTTGGAGGAAGCAAACTTCAAAGTAGGGCGTTATAGTGCTGAAGAAAGAAAAGAAAAAATCTCTAAATACAGAGCCAAGAGAAGCCAGAGGAAGTTCAACAAGATAATTAAGGTAGAGAAAACAGCACTAGCCATTTGACTATTTTGTTTTCTTTATTTATTTGGACGTGTATTTGACGACTATTTGTTTAGTGCTAATAATTGAAAGACAAGAATCAGAATGATGTATTAGTTTATAAAAGATACGAAAGAATTTTTAAGCAAATATGTACGAATGCATGATTAAGAGAAGAAAATAGATAAAGAATAGAATTGAAAAAGAAAAAGGTCTGAATGTGGCTGCTTTGTTGTTTTGTGTTTGGTACCAACCAGTATGCATGCCGAAAGACACTAGCCGACAATCGAACCCGCATACGTGGCAGATTCGCACGCAACGACGAAATCAGAGAGATTCCGAAAGCTCCTTGCTCCAGTTCAACCACAGAAGAATATGAAGACGAGTTCTGGGTAAATAAGATTTTAATTTATTGCTCTTCTTAATTAGACAACCAATATTGACATATTGTTAATCAGTTAAATGGGATGTTGATATTTATATGAAGGTTGAATTCATTCAAGGAATAAATGAGGAGGTCATCGCTTAAAGCAAAACAATGTGCGCCACTGCGCAGAGAGTTATGGAGTCTTGACAGAAGCATCTTTTTCTGGAAGACCCTTTTATGAAGTTTTGGCTGATAGCCACTGGACAACCAAACGGCCTTTAGTTTGCAAAGGAAAGAATTACGAAAGGCTTTTCAATTTTAACTTTTTTAATTTTTTTTAATAAAGTCGCTATATTTAGACCATAGGATGCTATGGAAGTCAAATGTAAGTTGGGTAGTTATAGGTTGATTCCACTGAGTTTTTTGCTTAATTGTATTTGATTTTGATTTGTCTTTTCTATTGTTGGTTTCGATTTGTTCAGTGTATATAACCATGTATCATATTCAATTATCAGGTAATGTATTGTTAGAAAATATGTACAGAGTAACTAAGGTTATTCTCCTTTTTACCCTTTTTTTTATTTTTTTTATTCAGAAGAATCATATTTAAATATGAGAAATTTTATAACAGCCCATGCCTCACACATACTAGTCAATTTATTTAGCTAAACTTCTTGGTCTTGTAACCCTTCTTTTAGGAGCATGTTTGAAATAACTTATTTATAATTTATTTAGATTCATTATGATATAAATTTTTATGGAAGTTTTGGAGGGAATTTGTGAAAATATAACTTATAATATGTTTATAAGTTATTTCTAATTTATTTTAATAAATTCTTCATGATATTTTATAAAAATAACTTATATATTTGAATTTACATGATTTTTTTTCAGCTAAGAATTACATGATAAGTATTTAATTACATTGTTTGTCAAAGGGAATTAGATTTTTAATAATGACACAATCTAATTAAACTTAATAATTTCTCTTCAAATACTATTGAAGCTTTGTTTGGATTAGGAATGAAAAGATGATAATAAAGATAAAAATAAGATGGAAAGATAGTCGTAAATAGATTGACTTTCAAAAAAAAATCAGATTTTAGAAGGACATAACAATAACAAATAGTAAACATCTAAGAGCTTACAAAAAAAGAAAAAGAACATTGGAAGGATGTATTAGTTGGGATAATTTCTATAGTCAGACATCTTGCAGACATACAATTTAACTTTTTGTGGAAAAAGGAAGAGGATTAATGTAGAAAACAGTAATATATATTTTGTCGGATGAGATGGTTGTTGAAGGGGATTTTAACATCTTGCAATGCAAAAGCATTTGATTGCATCAAGTATAATGGAATTCGTTATCTTTATCTTAGTTATAAGACCTTAAAAGAATTGATTAATATGTTAGGTAATGCATTTAAGAGTGCAATAGTTAAAAGTTTAAAGAAGTAAAATATTTTTCTGTAATTTTTCTTGTGCTTCCAATGTAAATCATAAACTGTGTGGTTAATACTACAAATCCAATGGGACTTGAATCTTGACCCAATAATTACTAGAAATAAGGATTAAAGTTGTTACATAAATATAAAAACAGAAACACGTTCAAACACAAATAATATAAAAACAAATAACTGGTACAGTTGTACTTTTTTTTTCAGACATAAATATTATAATAAATACTATAATACCCTACTTATTAGCAATCCTAGCTAATACAAAAAGAGCATGTAGGATTCCTAATAATAGCAATTCTGCCTAGTTCCAAGTGATGTCTAGTGAGGAGCTCCAGCTTTCCAAAGAACAAATACGTCCTCTCTCGAATGACAGGTAGACTTTTTGTGCCTATTGTGTACTCAACATCGTGAGACTTCTCATCACTCTGCTTTCGTTTATGCTGTAGTCGTAGAACTTAGGTTTTGTCTTGCAAATCACTGATACATGCGAAATGGTAAGAAATAGAAGTCTTTGGTTGTCTAGATTCCAGACCATTACCCATTGATATGTTCGGTTAAAACACAAAAAGTAGAAACTCATTTTTTTGTTTACTATTCATTACCAAAGTCATATCATGACAGTTTCTGTCATTATTCAGTAATACATGTTTATGTAAGGCACTCAAAATTTAAATTTCCTATTTTTGGAAAATTTTCAAACTAACCTCTGAGTCAAATGTGAGTTGGTTTCCTAATTTATTTTTTGTAATTTTTCCCAACATTGCTTGTAATATTGAGACAAGTTGTTCACTTATTTTGTTCTTTCCATAATTTTTTTTTTTACTGAATTGGGCTTGTATACCAGAGAATTGGTAACTTTGCTACACTGGCACAACCATTGTTCCTCTTATATTGTGCATGTTCTTCATATATTACCTCTTGGTCTTGAAGTGTGGTTAATGCATAGGTATACTTCTCAAATTTAATTACAAGTTTTAAATTGTAAATATTGAGACTTGCAAGAATATCTGTTCACTTCAATCTTGCTTTGGGAGTATGTCCTTGTTGTATCATTCGGTTGTAATACATTTGATTTGATATCTGGATAAGGTGCTGATTAGCACTGTATTTGATTTTTTATTTTTGGTGATTCACTACATATGTTTTTGTTTGTTCAATGCTGCTTTTGTTCAAAGTTGGTGTTCTAGAATTTTATATTTACTTAATTATGCAGCACTTGGGTCAAATGAATATTCATGCATGAGACCCTCAAATTTTCTATTTTGACTTTGGCTAATGAGCGTGATATAAATGTTATTTGGTTGCTTGCTGTAATTTGATGATCATGGTCCTTATATGTGAGTTGGTTTCCTAATTTATTTTCTGTAAGGAATACTTTCAAATTAAATCACATGTCCTATATTTTCCCAACATTGCTTGTAAACCACAGAATTAGTAACTTTGCTACAGTGGTTCAACCATAGTTCATCTTATATAGTACATGTTATTCATATATTGCCTCTTGGTCTTGAAGTGTGGTTAATGCATAGATATACTTGTCGAATTTATTTACAAATTTTGAATTGTAAATATTGAGAGTTGCATGGATATCTCGTCACTTCAACCTTGCTGTGGGAGTTTATCCTGGTTGTGATATTTGGTTATAATACATTTGATGTCAAATGAGGTGCTGATTACCACTCTATTTGATGGACTTTTTCTGGTCATTCATTACATATGTTTATGTTTATTCAATGATGTTTTTGTTCAAAGTTGGAGTTCTAGAATTCTATATTAACTTAATTATATATGCAACACATACCTATCTTTTGTTTCCATTTGTCAATACTTTCTCACCATTCGGATTCATTTATTCAATTTAGGTTGACAATTTACAAATTATTATTTGTGCAATTTTTTTAGAACAAATGGATATAGATAGCGAGAGTTTTAGGGACATGGCCTTTACCATGATGCAAATTCATAGGAAGACAAAAGACTGCCTAAACACTATTCATGTCAAGATCCATGTTACCATTTATAAATATACTCTGCATCATTTTGCTTTAATTAATGTGTTGCATTTGTTACAATTTCGCTAATTTTTTAAAATTCCCAATGTAGCCGTTTGGAGAAATCGCCAAGAGCTTTGCTATAAGGTTTTAAGAAGAATTGGAAGAGATATGTCTTGGTAAGTTTTTATGGTTAATCATATTATAACATGTCAAATTAATCACTAATTTGTATCAATATATCAATTTTTAACTATTCACAGTGTTAATTGCAGGATCTACCAAGTGTACTATTTCCTAAACTAGGCATGCTTCACACACATCTGTTTTGAAGGGACATATGAAACCACTATCGCAAGAATGTAAAGATAGGCGCAGGCTGGAAATCATTTGCGAATGACAATGAATTGATTTATCATGGAATTCTCAGATCCAACAAGCAATTATCTGCTTTGGTTTATGGGTTAAATGCTATTTATGCATTAACTCTAAGTTTCTAACTCTTTTTGGTTACTATCTTTATATTTGGATGCTATATTTTGTAACTACTCATATGAACTTATTGGAGAACACTTTAATACTATATGTTTAACATTATTTATTATATTTGGTTTGCTTAAACAAACTTATACTTTAATTCAAGGCGTGTAGTTAATCCATGCGTCCGCACGGGTGTCGTGCTATTTATTATAAAAAAAAATACGTCCTCTCTGTAATTAGAAGCCCGTTGCTGACGGTCGCAAACACAATTAAATATTATTCGAATTTATTGTGTGGAATATAGTCGATATACTAAGTAGCTTTTATATTCAGCTATTTTGTTACTATAGTTTTAATCGTCAACTTGGCTTAGTTAGAGGACAAAACTTGTTGGTCTATACAATTTGATTGCAAAGGGATTAAAGAATTGTTGAATTTATTAAAAAATAAAAAATTAGAAGATAAATTAATTAAATATAAGGTGAATCCATAAAAATTCTGACATTCAATAATTTCTATCAATAATAAAGTGTATATTCAAAATAATAACGTATTGAAGAGTATATTGCTAATATTTATCTGCATTTTTAGTTTACTTAACCAGTCTGTTAAGATTATGAATAAACCATAATTGAGGATAATAAATTAATATTAAAAATGTGTTTTTATTTATTATTTTTAAGATGATTTTCAAAAATTAAATTAATAGAGACTAGAAATGAAAAACAAGATGTAAGAGAGGTATGAAAAACATTAATAATAAGAAATTAAAAGTAATTTTTTAAAATTAAGAAATTCTCTAGTTTTTTATTTTAAAATAATTTCAAAAACTAAGTTTATCAAACATTTTTATTTTTAAAAACATAAAAAAAAAATTATAATATGAAACAAACAGAACCCACTACATAAAAAAATTGATTGCCCAGCAACTAGCTTAAAGCATCAAATTTGGCAACCAACTGCACAATTTGACTGCCCCTGCCCATAGCATATGATGCTAGCTAGTATTGCAGCAAAACAAACCTCGGTTAGATGCTATTGTTGTTGGTTCTTTCCTAGAAACAGGAATTGATAAAGGCTTCATATCTAAGTTTTAGGGGGCGCCAAAAGAAAAATAAGCATCCACTTAAAGTAATCATTCGTTTTCTACCGAAGTGGCAAATATAGTATTGTTGCATTAATTCAAGATAACAATTTTGTTAAGTGGGATTTCTCTTTTCCAATCAATACTAGTCAAATAAATTCCAAGGATAAAGGATGGTTAATCAGTAGTTTATGTTTAGTTTACACATTTTGATGCTGTCAAATCGTTGCCGATAATGATTATATTTAACACAACAATCTCAGGGAAAAAAAATGGGCTACTTAATTAGCTTCAGTTTCAAAACACAAAATTTTCAATCCTGTCGGTCTATAATGGCACTTGATTAAGAATCTAATATATCTTGTTGAAAGTGGAAGTGTTTCAATTTTAAATATAAAGCAGTCATGAACTGAGTATTGAATTTTTAAGAGTAAAATCTAAACTTCTCTGTAAATATTTGGTATTGAATACAAAATACATTATTTATAATGCAACACAAAAAAACTCATCACGATTTAATTCTTACCAATAACTACAAATGAATCCTTTTTTTAATATAGTTAGAATTAATTTGTGATTTTTAAAAATCAATGTAAATCTCTTGTGTTCTCAAATTTAATATGTCCGTTGTCAAAATTTTAAAAGACAAATTTGAGGATTTATTTCAATACTTTTTGGTCCAAAAAGAATTTATTCATTTTCTAATCATCGAGTTAAAGACAAAATATAAATCTTCTTTAATTAGGCCATTAGACATTCGTGAGTTTACCAAATAATAGATTTTTTTTTTGTTTACAACTCTTACATGGCAGCTTAAATTTAAGTAAATTTAAAGGGGTGATAAATGTTTTTCATTTGACTCATTTTGTTCCCATTTATTCTGAATTTTAAAAGCATGCACCAAAATATATATACTGTTGCTCTCGAGGTCATAAAGACACAAATAAGCTACTAACTAAAAAAATGCCTAGATGATTATGCTGTGATCTTTATGCTATGCACCAATATACCGTATGTTGAAACAGAGGTTGGCAGCAATGCTCACAATCACAAAGACACGATATTACATAAACAGTAGAATAAGAGAAAATGTTATATAATGATAATATAAAATAATCTTATACTATTAATCAGTTACAAATCACAATAAAAAATAAATTTATTAATTTTTATAATAATTTTTTGTTACATTTATAATAATTATTTTGAAAGTTGTAATAACAGTAATTTCCAAGGAGTTAACAGCATAATTTTTTTTTATAATAAGAATACGTAGCCATTATATTTATGGAATAATGAAAGGAAGCTAGTTCAATCTATCTGTAGGATAATGTCACTTTATAATAAATAAATAAATAACAAAATATTGAAGATATATCAACAGATGACTAGATACCAGGACTACAGATTCTCTTCTTAAATAAAGAGGCGCCAGTATAAAGAGATGCTTCTGATCGTAAAGTTTACATGTCTCTTTTTTGATAATATTGTATCTTTTTATACAATTTCATGTAAGTCGTCATGTTTTAACTCGAAGCAAATTATTTGAAAATATAAATATATTAAATTCATTTATTGAATTATTTTTTTGGCAAAATATTAAAATTAAATGATAAATATTTGCTCAAACAATTTAAAAGAATTACAAGATTTTCATTCTCATGAGGATAAGTAAGTGTCATGTGTGCAAATAAAAATTATAATTCTTTTTTCAATTTTCCCCTTATTTATATTTACATTTTTTTTATTTGTTGTGGGATATATAGTTATGTCAAAAGTTATTAATTTGATTTGTAAAGAACAATAGTAAGTTACTATAAAGTAAAGTTTTATCTTTTTT